>QZGG01000040.1:0-378715 GCA_006409495.1 Sedum album
CTCATCGTAACAAGGAAGGATATGAGCCAATTAGCTAGTGTAGCAACGCTTCCAGCAAGTCCTTTTATATTTACAGGAAGAATCTGTACAGCAATATTTCCCGAAAAAAGTTACATTTATGGACAGAATATAGAGTAGATGAAAACATGATCAGATTTCCAAACTAAATAGAACTCTCCAGTTGTTCAGTCAGGAAGCTTGGATATTCAATTACAGGTCTTATCGATAATGAATTATGATGAATATTTTATCTATGACTTACCTCTGACATTATGACCCATGGGATGGGACCCATTCCCAGGGAGAATGAAATGGACATTGACTGCACCAGGATTGAGAGTGCTTTATAGTCTAGTAAAACCCAGTTTCAAAACATATTACTAGAAAAAAAGGAAATGAAAAGCACACCACAACTCCGGCCACTGTAGTATATCCCAGAATATCATAGAGGTCAGACCCCAATGAAACAGAAGCCTGTAATAAGGAAAATGTAAAAAAAGATCTCGGGTAAATATGTAATCTGAGATAAATAAGATTGAAAATGATTATCTTTTAAGTTCTAAAAGTTATAAATAAATAAAATTTCACCAATTACCTTCACAAAAAATGAAACTGAAACTATTAGGAGGCTGACTGTCATCCCAATGGTAGATATCTGAATTAATAAAGGGAGTCATAAATTTATTTAGAAAGCTTAAATAATACATGGTTCAAATAAATATATCAAACTCACTGTGAGAAGAAGTCTTCGACCTGCTCTTTCCATCAATAATGTGGTCACTCCGGTCGCAACGACCTAACATTAATAGAAGACCACAAAAGTAGAAAACTGAATGCAAGATCTTGCAATAAATAAATTTCATTCATAACATTACCCAAGCTTAGATATAACGGATACCTGTATGGCCCCCAGCAAACATGTTGCAACATTGCTTGAGGTGACACCTAGTTGTAATATAAACCAATTCAAGAGCCATATAAAAAATCTCACATATTGGTATCTTATGAAAACCTCTAATAAAAAATGATCTGCTTATGGTACTGTGATCCCTTCCATGTCTTTGTGTATCGAAAAATGTGCATAAAAGCTTGATGTTCAGGTTACTGCCCCATACGGGAAAACATGATTTGTGCTTACCAGCAGAAGCGAATATGTTACTGGAATAGAACAGGACACCATTTATTCCGCTGAGCTGTTGCAGAATCAGTAGACCGATCCCAACCTGCATGGAATATCCATTCCAACAAATAGTATTTATAGTTCAGATACTAAGTTTTACAGAATTATGACATTGAAACAAGATCTGGCAGCCAAGATTGAATACCATTAAAGGAAACCAGTATCTTTTCCTTTGAAGATCTGCAAATCGAATGCTGGTTCTTCTTGTCGTTGTGCCTACCGATCTCTGCAAAGTTATTTTACATTGTCAGTTATGACATTGCCTTATGAGTTATGACATACAACTTGCATTCATCTCTGCACGTTTGCACCTTTATTTCGTTTACTTCTTGTGTTATATCAGTGTCAAATCCTCTAAGGACCTGCAGTGAGGCTTCAAAATCATCCGTCATCCCCATTTTTGCCTGTAGTTAACACAGAATATGTTTTAACTTGATAAACTGAATGATCATTGCTACTGAGGATGTAATGAAAAATAGTATTGTTAAATATACCAGCCAGCGTGGTGATTCAGGAATAAAGAATAGTCCAGGTATCAGTAGTGTGCATGGCACTATACCTGGAAAACAATACATCAGCTTACTATTACTAAAAAATAGTTTCTGTGAATACATTTAGGAAAGGGACTGCTGATAACTATCCATTAGACGCAATACTACAAACAAATCAACTACTCATCTTCTAGATTATTTGCCAAACTGGCACTGCACTTATACACAAAGTTGATATATATGGCACATCAGCTATACTAAAGCTTCAAAAATCATGTCTTACAAACACATAAATAAGTAAAAGATATTGTGAGCACATTACATAATGAGTACTTACCCATTACAGCAAGTGCCCTCCAGTGTACAAAAAGCCCCAAGAAATATGCCAGCATAATTCCAATAGTCACAGCAAGCTAATAGGACACATTAAATATGCTAATTGAAGAAAAGCAGCTCGATATGTATTAATACTCCCGGTCTAATAAGCATGCAAATATGTACGACTAACCTGATTCACAGAACCCAAGCTGCCCCTCATGTTCTGAGGAGCTATTTCTGCTATATAAACTGGCACCTGAGTACAATGAACCAAAGGTTAACAATACGGGAAATCTCACAGAACCATACAATGATACAATTTTCTTAAGAACTTGGTTACCGTGTACGAAATAATCCCCACGCCGAATCCTTCAAGCAACCTTCCCATGTACAAGAAAGAAGAATCCTGAAAACATCATAGTAATCAACCTCAAGCCACTTAGTTTAACCTTCTCCAGGCTACAACTACAATGAACACCATACTCATTCCCACGACTTACTTTAGCCACCGAGATAGCGAGCCAGCCTAATATGTTGGGGATGGCGGCAATCATCAAAGACTACAAAATTCAAAAATATCAAACACATAATATTCAGTATCAAAGCTGGCCATATTAATGAGCATATAAAAACAAACAAAGATAGCTAGCATCTTACTCCTTTTCGGCCTATATATTCAGCCATCTGACCACTGGCTATGGCCCCAATCATAGCTCCCACATTTGATAACGATCCAAACAGTGAATACTAAACACAAACACACAGTTAAAAGAAATTTACAAAATGAAATACTAATCAAACATGCATGTAGTGAGTGTAAACTGGTTCTCCTACCTCCGAAACTTTAAGATTAAGATCTGCAGTAATGGCAGCTTGCGTCGGAGACGAATAACCACACTGCAACACAATAAACAAAAACTGAATCAAATCAAATCAAATCTGTAGTTCTCATTAAAATCAGCCACGAATAAAATAACAGAATTCTAAAGACGGTAAATCACAGTGAAACCGAATTGAATAGGTCCTAAGGCGACGATCATAACACAAGCGACGACAGAAACAGCGTTTTCGCGGATAATCGCTTGAGATGATGCGCTAAGCATCTGCCTGGAGCTCATCCTGTACCAACTCCCCGTATGGAGAAATGGCTTCCTCATCTGCTCCCTCACTTCATCGCTCTCTTCTCTGAAACTCATTTTCGATTCCTCTCTTTTACCTTCCGATGATCTGATCAGATCGATTAATCGGTCTCAAACCTCAGTTTCCAAATCGTACGGCACAGGTCTTCGCGTTTGATCGTCAAGATGACGATTCAGAAAAGGTGTTAGACGAAATGCCAGCGGTGTCCGGTTGGCGATGGCGACCGAGAAGGAACCGGAGACAATCAAGTTACGAGTCTGACTCTGTGCAACGGCTCTCAATCGCTTCCTATTCATAGCAATTTTATTTACACATTATTTCTTAAATTTGTATTATAAATTTTTCATTTTTGACTCCACACTTATATTTATTTATTTAGTTGAATCCAGAGCGACTTGAACTCGAGTGATTATACATTTCTCCTGATTGACATTATTATAGAGAATGTAGAAGTAGGGAAAGAAGTAACATCTCCTGATCTGAAACAAGTTTTTCAATCAAAGGCGAAAGCAAGCTTTCGACCTCAAAAACAAAGATATAAGACAGGACTGTAGCAAAGGATCACCGAGAGACATGGACTGGAATGAGTTTGAGTGCACGTCATTCTCCAGCCATTTGGCTGCCATTGCCGCTTGTTCCTAAAGGGTCAGAGTCTGATGAGTCTGCAAACTCCTCTTTGTACATTTCTTCAATCATTGGCTTCCAGAGTCTCACTCTTGCATTTATGAACCAGTTAGAAACCTAAAAGAAATATTATTCGTCACTTAAAGTCTAGAAGCAGTGTGTACAACAAAGGGAGAGTTTTGAGTCATTACTTGGTTTTTACTAAGGCCTGTCTGTGACGACAGAATGAGCTTCTCCGATTCAGTTGGATAACTGTAAAATAAAGATAAGTATTCAATCATTAACATAAAAATTAAAAATTATATAATGCTGAATATTTGTTCAACTGCAAAACTCACGGATGCAGGAAGTGTTCGAAAAGCCATGCACGGAGTATCACCACAGAGGTCTCAGGTAAACCTCTGATGGGCCTCCAAGCATTCCGCTGACCGTGAAACAATCCAATCTGCTGCAATGTCAATCTCTCGCTCATATACTTACCATCTTGATTGAATAGGCTAAGTTGAGAACCTCCTCCTGAGCTCAATCTCGGTGAATTTTTGTAAATCTTTATCTTGGTCAAATTTATTTCAGACAGAATGGCATTACTTAAGATAAAGAAATGCTTGGACATTGCTTGGAGAGCAAGACCAGTGTAACAACTGGCTGATCCTGCCCCTGCTATTAGCTCCAATGAAGATACCACTTCTTGCATTTGATTGTAGTATCTCTCATATCTGTTCTCAACCTGAAAAACAAAGCAGCATAAGCGAGGTACTTCCGAAAGACAAAAGATCACATGAGTAAATAATCATGTATCACAAAAACCAAACATAGCTCTGAGAATCGATACCTCTTCTAGCAATGAAACAAGCTTGGCAAACTTGAGGTGTAACTCATGCTTCACTTCGGACAAGAACCCATTGGTACTGCATAGTTCTGCACTGAGTGCAGAAGACAATCTAACATCTTTTACTCCCCTGATTGGCAACTTCTTACCAAAGTCATCCTGACAAGTTTCATAGTTGCTGATGTTGACCACTTCTTGAAGGAGAGACTGAGCCGCCTTGAGGTACTTTGAACTTCTAACACTGTTGACTAATGAGCTGGTGGAATACGCATAATGATGTTCCCTTTCCTCCTTGCTGGATATCAAGTAATGAGGACTAACAAGACCTTGGTTATAGGAGGGCCTATGGTTGTCATATTGGTGGTGGTTCTGAGAGAGGAGCATTTGTGAGCCAAGAGTTAAAGAGACGCCACTCTCTGGAGCAGTACCAAGAAGATCCATCAAATGCCCAGTGTGACTAATTTCAGAATTATCAGGCACAGTTGGGAATGAGTTGTTGATTCTCATTGCAGAAATGTAAGCATCAAGCCTCTGGTTCAAGTGGGTTTGATTATTGGGGTCTGGGTCTGAGGGAATGAAGTGGTGAAGAATGCCTGAACTGCTTGAGGGAGTAGTGTTCTGTGAGACCATGGCATCAACTTCAGTAGCAAAATGCGGTTAAATGAGAATGAAAGGTGCAGCAGTGCTAAATGGGGGAAGAGCAGAAGCAATCGCAGGTACAGGCTAGATTGAGAAAGTTGAGGATTTCAAGTAGTCAAGGATAGGGATTGGTTGATGGGGATCATTAAAGATGAAGAACATGGTCCGTGGCCATCCATTGTCACTGCAGACTGGAGTACTCACTACAGTGTAAAAAGAAGAGTAAATAGTTACCACAAACTGATTACTGACCTGAACTTCTTCAATTTCAAAGGTAAGAGCAAGGAGAACAGCAGGTTTCAAAAACTGAAAGAGAACCAGTTAAGTATAAGTTACACAGAGAAACACAACGAAGCTGAATTACTGTAGGGAAAGAGACCCTTTGGAATGGTACATTGAAAAACAACTTAAGTGAATGATAAAGATAGGTTCAAGTTCAACAAAAGAAATAAAGGTATCATAATGTGAAATAAGAGAAAGTACACTGGCTAGCAGAGATGAAAATAACACTATATTTGTAGTCAATTTAGTTCCATCAGCCCCTGAAAATATTAAGTTTAAAAGACTCCATGGAAACTATGAAAAAACTAGCCAAGTTCTAAAACATACTTCGTATTACTCTACACCTGCATACAAAAACTGGGAAAGTATCATGTGGAACCCCCATTTCATGGATCCATGGATCCCCATTTGCAGCCGTTGATTGCATTTACTGTTTGCATTCTGGACGCACCTGATTGTGTCAGCGCATTAATGAGCATGTGCAACTCACGTGTGCATTTGTCATGTGCAACTCACGTGTGCATTTCAAAAATACAAACACGTGGCACAATCTGGTGCGTCCAAAATGCAAACAGTAAATGCAATCAACGACTGCAAAAAGGGATCCATGAATCCATGAAAAGGGGGAAGTTCCACATGATACAACCCCTACAAAAACTAGTAAGCTAGATATGCAAAAGCTATCATCATAGACCTCTGGCAAGTTATTAATATAGCTAGACATATATTATATAAAAGATAACACAGGAACAAACAAATCATAACTGTGAGCTGAAGCAAGAAAGAAAGAATAAGAAAAGGAAAATTAGAGATGGTCCCCAACATCCCTGACAGCAAAACAACAAGGAAAGGCATTAAGCACTCAGCCTATAGTCCCTACCTCTTCAAGATTTTGGGATCCTTCTAAGGCCTAGTTTTATTTTACAGAGCAAGAGAGGAGGAAAAACAAAAAAGTAGGCTCTTTTGGAACTCCCAGTGCTGAGATTGTCTGCCTGGGCCCCTGGCAATGTGATTCATAAAACCCATTGGAGAATAAACAGATCAATACTATTCTAGCTAAGTCTTGTGAGGAAAAGGATAGTTAGATGTTGAGAGGACAGTAACAAAAAACACCATAAGAGAGAGATTTAAAAGGAGAGGAGTAGTTTTTTACCTTTGGAAAAGTGTCTGTAGAGTTGCCTAAGTATTTTGGGATGGCTAAAGCAGTGATGAATTTGCTATCTATCTTTGATCCTTGTGACTCCATCCAGTTGTCACTCTCTAGTTTGCCTGTTTTGCTCATCCAAAACTGACCTTCATATGCCCATGGCCCCCATCTATAGTTTAAAGCTACTACAGGCTACAGCTCTGCACCCATCTTCTGAGACAATGACACAGTATTTTGTTAGCTCATCAGCCAGAGCCCCAACCAATAACCCAAACTCCACAAATGATAATCATACAGAAACAAAACAGGCAGAGAACTTTGAATGAGTGAATGACGAAAATAAAGCTGTAACTGTAAGAGGGAAGGAAAACAAAGCTATGGCTTCTAGTAAACAAAGCTTTCACCTTGATTGATTGACTGTGAGCAGCTTAGTATACATGATCATAAAGCAATGTAGGCATCATCAGAATCACCAATTTTTGCTTGCCTTGGGAAGGAAGATGCTTACTTTTACATATAAACATAGCATGAAGCAAAATGCAATCATCATTTGGTGAGAGCTAATTTTCAAAGAATCAGAAACAAACAGCATACACTGGTTTCATGAAAGAAACAAAAGTAGAATAGCAAAGATCCAAGCACATGCAAATGATGATCAGAAAATTAAACAATGCAAACAGTAAGTTTATCATCAGAAATCAATCATCTTTGATTCATCCCCATTGTGTTAAACTAGTAATTAAACAATATGTATTGCTTTGTGCCTTGATAATTCCAGCTTCCAGGTAACAAAATAAGTAAATTAATTTAATAACCTAAATGGCAAATCCCATGAGAGTGTTGAGTATTAGGAATACATTAACTGAGAGAGTGATTGCCTATGACTTCATTCTCGAATCCAGATTAGGGATTGACCTGCCACTCCACAAGCTCTTTATGCAGTTGATTGCATGCGATCTTACTCAAACCCAAGTCCAGACCATAAAATTGAAAGTTAACAAAATAAAAAAACGAAGCGAAATACTTAGGAAATTCAGAGAGCTGATCATAGCCGGCGGGAGAGAGGGAGAGAACGATCGGACTGCGTGCGCACGATGTTCGGATGAAAATTGATTTTTAAAAAAACATATTTGATTTCTCAAATTATGACTGTTTTTCAGATTGATAATGTGAAATAAGAGATTGATTTTAAATAAAAATAAAGGATTAAATAACCTCATATTCAATGGGCAAATGCATTTAAGAAAGTTTAAATTATCGACACCAAACAAAGACTGAATAACTGATCGCTAATACTAGTTTGACAACTATCTATAGAGTGTGTGATTTATAAATTTACGAGACTTCTTTCGATTACATATAAAATTAGCGAAGCAGGGGAAGAATGTCTGCCTGGAGATCTACAGTGTTAGCGCCACTGTCCGTAAAAGACTGAGTTGAGTTAGACATTTCATTGTCCGGGAGTCCCGATATCCGATGATCCATCAATTCAGGCTCCTGGAGTAACAGAATGATGAGCCATTTTAATGCCTTCAAGCTCAACCATTACTTCTTTCATGTTGGGTCTCTTCTTTCCACTCAAGTTCAGACATTGTTTCGCAATGCTGGCCACTGCCATGATTTCCGTCTCTGTACCTTCTTGTTTTACTATGGGGTCAATAAGCTCAAGTAAGCGCTCTTCCTTTAATGAAGAAAGGAAGAATGTAGCCAGACTTCGCTCTTCTAATGGCCTGTCGGAAGAAACTGCTTTCGTAATGATTAGACAGTCTTTGTACATTTTCTAAAGAATGAATTTTATATCATGCCCCCACATTTTGTGATTTTGTGTAGATATATATGATTAGAGAACTCTTGGATGAGAATAGCTTACATGGAGATGTGTGAGTGGAGGAGTCTTTGATTAGAAGAACTTGCATATAGATGTGTGATTGGAGGACGCTGTGATAAGAGGAGCTTGAATGAAGGCTTGCATTTAGATGGTTCGACATGGGTTCGGATGTTGTAAGCAACGATCTCCGTTCATGTTTTATATCATATATATTATGTATGGTTCGACAAATTGTTAAACATGAACCTTAATATTTTTTAAACCATTCAGATTATGTATGTTTCCACAAATTCTTAAACATGGTTCATGAACCACACCTTTATATTTTTTGAACATGATTCGTGAACCATACGAAATTGGGTAGTTAAGTTTAGGAATTCGAGTCGCCTGATTTTTGGCTGATTTGCCCCTACTTCAAAACATCTGATTTGCCGCTACTTTATACCATACATGGCAAGTTTTAATTGTGTTTTGGTAAAAAATATGGATCGTTGATCCTTTTTTTAACGGCTTATATTAGTATAGGTAACACATATGTTTGCATGCTTTTTTCTAGCAACAAGTTTGTATAGGTAACACATATGTTTGCATGCTTTTTTCTATTCTTTTATGTGAATTAATGTACTACAGAGCAGTTGCATATGTATTGCACGTGTATTTTTTAAAATATCACTTTTAAAAATTGAAACGTCACCAATAATCACTTGACTGGACAATGCAAAGTGCTACAAAGGTGAATTGGAAAAAATTAAATGAAAAAAACAAATTCAACGAGATCATTTAATTATTTATGTTCGTATTTTAGAAGACGATGATGTGACATAAACAAATTTCGTTGCATAAAGCGGAGAGATCAGGCTAGTGTCATCACATCTGATGAAGAAGCTGCCAGAATGGGGCCAGTAGCAACCGTCACTTAGTCCAAAAGGGTATGGGATTAATATGTTGCCACAGTTGGATCGGCAACTGGGATTGAGGACATGATACTGAGATGATAAGGTTGAGGTTAAGGAAGATGTTGTTACCAGGGCGGCCATCACCGATGTAAGGATGATGCATGTCATTGCCGTGGACATTTTGAAATGAGGGGTTTTGACTTTTGAGATTGGGGTGATATATAAAGGAAGTTGGATTCATCAAATGAATCTTCCGAGTAGGTGGCTGAGGATGGTAATTCCTGAAGATTCTTTCATAGTTCTTAACTGATTGGTCGGTGGATTTGTGAAACGCGTATAGTTCTGAGAATGAAGTTGATCAGTCACAGTTTGGGGTTTCTCCAAATGAACATGACGAAAGCAAAAACTAATGGGAAACTACAAAAATGGCTAGGAGACAATCTATCAAAACAATTGCAAACGTGGCCAACGCGTATAGTTCGGAGAATGAAGTTGATCAGTCACAGTTCGGGGTTTCTCCAAATGAACATGACGAAAGCAAAAACTAATGGAAAACTACAAAAATGGCTAGGAGACAATCTATAAAACAATTGCAAACGTGGCCAACGCGTATAGTTCTGAGAATGAAGTTGATCAGTCACAGTTCGGGGTTTCTCTAAATGAACATGACGAAAGCAAAAACTAATGGGAAACAAAAAAATGGCTAGGAGACAATCTGTCAAAACAATTGCAAACGTGGCCAACGCGTATAGTTCTGAGAATGAAGTTGATCAGTCACAGTTTGGGGTTTCTCCAAATAACATAACGAAAGCAAAAACTAATGGGAAACTACAAAAATGGCTAGGAGACAATCTATCAAAACAATTGCAAACGTGGCCAACGCGTATAATTCTGAGAATGAAGTTGATCAGTCACAGTTCGGAGTTTCTCCCAATGAACATGACGAAAGCAAAAACTAATGGGAAACTACAAAAATGGCTAGGAGACAATCTATCAAAACAATTGCAAATGGCCAACGCGTTATAGTTATGAGAATGAAGATTGATCAGTCACAGTTCGGGATTTCTCCAAATGAACATGACGAAAGCAAATATATAATGGGAAACTACAAAAATGGCTAGGAGACAATCTGTCAAAACAATTGCAAACGTGGCCAACGCGTATAGTTCTGAGAATGAAGTTGATCAGTCACAGTTCGAGGTTTCTCCAAATGAACATGACGAAAGCAAAAACTAATGGAAAACTACAAAAATGGCTAGGAGACAATCTGTCAAAACAATTGCAAACGTGGCCAACTATTTCAGATATGTTTCTTCACTTGCATTCTCTTCGCCTTATTTGTATAAAATTTGTATTTCATTCGAGAACGGAATAGTTACTAGCTAACGACCGGAACAGATCAAACATCAAATCCGGTGTGAAACCATTTATTATTCTCCTCAAGTGGGCATTTACAGCTCCGGTTGTTACCAACTAAACTAAATCTGATAGGTTAATCCAATGTCTTATTCACCTTCAGTTAAATAAATACTGCTGCATTAGGGACATGCAGAAGGTTCTAGAGTATTGTATGGGATGGGCTCATTCCGCTATTTTTACCCACTCAATAAAGCCCAGAATCAATAAATGCAAAAATCATACTCAATACACAAAACTTAGTTAATATTTCATTACTGCTGATAACATTTTTCTAAAGGCATTTTTCAACTTATCAAAACCAAAATCAACTCACTAAAATGACATCATAATTTACGTCACCTTTGTCTTAGGATTTGGTTGTGATTCTTCTCCTTGTAAATATGCATTCTTCTCTTTCTCGCTTGCGCTGAAGCAATAGCTCTACTGTAGTTCGCATTGTGAATATGATCCATAACCATCATCACATCAGATGGTGCCTGGTAGCCTCCTCCTTCCACATTACAAACAGCAGCATCATCTACTTCATCACACGTCATGTTCAGATCAGGTAGACCTACTGGAGCCATCTTGTCCACCGCTAGTGCACAGATCGAAGTGGTGTGCTACATTGTACTGATGGGCGGTGCTGCAGCTGAAACGGATATTGAATCTGCTGCTGATGTTGTTGTCCGAACGAATGAAACAAAGGTGGAGAAAATCCATAAATTATCTGCTAAATAAACAATCATATAAATACAACAGTTGATAATTTACATTTTCGACAAAATTAATGAAAATGACAGAGATAAACAGAGCAGAGCATTACCGCTTGTTTATTGCGCTTGAGCTCAAGATTGGAGGCTCTGAGGACGTCGAGGTGGCGTTTCATAGCCTCCATCTCCTGGAAAACACCAACCTCAGTAAAATCCATACATCATCTTCCACAAAAATTACCATAAGAAATTAATGAAAAACAAGATAATGTGTCAAAGAAATTAAATGAATAAATTTTATTATTATTTTTGTTGCATTGTGGAAACCAACCAACCAACCTTAAGCAGTGAGTCTTTCTGGTGAGTCAACTCGGTGACGCTCTGCATCAACTCGTCCTTGTTCTGCAACTGAACACACCCTAAACGAATCAATTTCATAGCCGATGGATGTATCGATAAAACAGTGAGTGAAATCGAACCTTTCTTTTGGAAAGGGAAACGGGTGAAGGAGTGTTGGCCTTATCATCAGATTCACTAGGCGAGAACATCAGCGGCGTTGCCGGAGAGGTAGCAACGACGACGACTTTATCACTCTTTAATGATAGATTCTGCCGTCGCTGGGATATAGCAGATCTCCTTCGCTTAACTCCCCAACCGAATGATGGATTAGAATAATGACGGATCAATTCCGGCAACTCGATTAATATTTCAGCGACGACCATGTTATCGCCGTCGTACCGGAAACAGGGGGCTCGTTTCCTGATGCTCTGCTTCATCGAGTGGTGACGACTGTAGATTTGGGATTTGAAGAAAGGAGAGAATAGAAGAAAAGGAGGCGTGGGTGTGGAGTGGGAGGAGATGGGGAGGTGGGTGTGTGACACGTGGCAGATACAAGCTGCAGATGGAAGGTCACACCTAGGGTTTCTTTCTCCTTTTAGTTTGTAAATTTAATAATGGACACTCGCTCCGGTCTTCTCCTATTCCAAGTAGAAGGGTATTATCGTCATTCTTGATTGGTTATTTTTGACAGCTACACAAATTAGGCCTGGTATTTTCGGGTTTTTTATAAAAAAAGTTAAATCCGTATCCGACTCGAGCAGTAAAATTTCATATTCGGGTTTATAAATTTTTAAAAAGTTAAACCAGTACCCGTATCCGACCTGCGTATTTTGAGTACGTGTAGTCTTCTGACATTATGTTTAAATTACCGGTGAGAGACACGTTCCGAGCTTTTGCTATATAATCTCTTCCTAGTGAATAAAGTCATAGAATAAGATTCATAAACTGTTATTTAGTCCTTGACTAACTAGAAAATAATAATTTGATCAAAAAAATAAACATGATGTATTTATCAAATATTATTATGAATATATAAATATGTATTTATAGGTATAATGTAAAAATTATATGTTAAACCCGTATCTTACCTGCAATGTCTAAAACCCGACACGAATCCGCAAAATCTTTCGAATTTGCGGGTTGGGTTTGAGTTTTCGGGTAGAAAATGCCACCCCTAACAAAAATCTCTTGAGATTTGCTAAATTAAAAATGTAAAGGTTTTGTATGCATATCTTTTGAGATGTGCTTAACTAAAATTAGAAGGTAACTCAATAGATAAGTCCACAAGTACACTGAAGTCGATGAATCCGACTGTAAGACGATCATCTTTTGAGAAGTCTTTTCTCACAACGCATTTTGACACAAAGGGAGCTGATACTGGATGGATAATACAATTTGATGGTCGAATGCGTGAAAAATGAGGACAAGACTAATCAAGACTTGAACTTATATCTTGTTAATCAGTTTAAAACCGTAGATAACTTTAATGATAAATCCTACTAATTTTCTGCAATAACTATTTTTAATAACAATATGACAAGTATTTCAATCCCTGACTGCAAATACAATTCATCTACAAATTCATAAATAAATGGATACGACTACGCATATTTCTCATCGTTATCTTAATCTTGACTAAATAAAACAATGAATACGCAGATTCATATTACCAAAATGGACATGTTGATGATCCAAAATCAATCAATATCTTCATTTCCTTACCCTATTTGCCAAATTGACTGCGTTTCCAATTCTGGAATGTTTTTTACTTTATTTGCAATTTCGTTTCACACAATTGGAATTATCCGACTCCATTGTCGTGTTGTCTACCTCAATAGACATCGCTGATCACACTACTGATTCATCTTTGTAGCAGAGATTAAGGTTTGTGTTCCTTTGAAACCCTAAAAACCCTAAATTGTTGTGTGAAGCTGATTTATAGCTTGGAGGACACTACGTGTTGATATGAACGCGACCCATGTCTTATTTTCATGACTTTAGTTCGTTTTCATTGTCAAAATCAAAACTTGGGTTGCTTTGTTGATTGAGCTTGAATTAGGTCATTTTGTGATTTGTACTTATGTTGGTTTGGTGATGAACCAATAGTTTGTTTTGGTCTTTATTGATGTGATGATTCTCATGAGTTATTAGAGTTAACAAAATCATAAATAAGTTTCTTGAAAAATGCAGATACTTTGGAAGTAGTGTTTGGAATTTGGAGATGGGCTTGAGTGCGTTGGATTCGTATCAAAACGGTAATCTGAAAGAGTACGAAACAATGTCGGAAAACATTACCTGTGATGGAAATGGAACTGATATCATGATGGCTGTTAGTAAACCACCAAAGCCTATAAACACAGATAAGGTGAAATTCTCAAGTGGATGGTCTCTAACTGACTCTCCCAACAGTTTTCCGCCACCGTATTCACCTCGCAGTCACTCCCCGAGTAGGAAATCAGGCTCAACTACCGCTGTAAGCAATGGTGTTTATGAGCCACATCCATTAGTGAATGAAGCTTGGAATGCTCTCCGGCGTGCATTGGTTCTGTTTCGTGGACAGCCGATTGGTACTATTGCTGCACTTGACAATTCAAGCGATGAGCTTAATTATGATCAGGTGTGGCTTATATTTTCACACTTTCTATTTTCAGTTGATATGTGATATAACTGACCATTAGTAAATGCCATTCAGTAATTATTATTATCAGCATCTATATGCAACAATGGCTTAAAGTTTTAAATTTTACTATTCAGGTATTCGTAAGAGATTTTGTCCCGAGTGCTTTGGTCTTCTTGATGAATGGGGAGCTAGAAATAGTTAAAAACTTTCTCCTGAAAACTCTAAGACTGCAGTCATGGGAGAAAAAGATTGACCAATTTAAGCTGGCTGAAGGAGTTATGCCAGCAAGTTTTAAAGTCCACCATGATCCACTGAGAAAATCCGAGACCTTGGTAGCTGATTTTGGTGAAAGTGCCATTGGAAGAGTGGCTCCGGTAGACTCTGGGTTCTGGTGGATCATATTACTTCGAGCATATACAAAGTCAACCAGAGACTCCTCTTTGGCTGATTTGCCTGAATGCCAAAAGGGTATTTGCCTCATTCTAAGCCTGTGTCTATCAGAAGGCTTTGATACGTTCCCTACGCTTCTCTGCGCTGATGGTTGCTGCATGATCGACCGTCGAATGGTAAGTCCAGGACATATGAATTGAGTTTCCCCAATTAGTGATTTTTCAAGTCACTAAGAGAGTCGCTTGCTTTATATTTATTATTTTATCTGATTCAACTTTCTGATAATAAATTCTAGGGTGTTTATGGATATCCTATAGAAATACAAGCACTGTTTTATATGGCTTTGAGGTGTGCATTGACTCTGCTGAAGCCGGACAATGAAGGACAGGAGTTCATCGATAAAATACTTAAGCGTTTGAACGCCCTGAGCTACCACATGCGGAACTATTTCTGGTTAGACATGAAGCAACTAAATGACATATACAGATACAAGACTGAAGAGTATTCCCACACTGCAGTCAATAAATTCAATGTCATTCCTGATTCCCTTCCTGACTGGGTATTTGACTTCATGCCCCAACGTGGCGGATACTTCATCGGCAATGTGAGTCCTGCCAGGATGGATTTCCGCTGGTTTTGTTTAGGCAACTGTGTTGCAATTTTATCCTCTTTAGCCACTCCTGAGCAAGCTTCAGCTATCATGGACTTAATTGAGGAGCGTTGGGATGAACTCGTGGGTGAAATGCCACTCAAAATATGTCATCCAGCAATCGAAAGTGAAGAATGGCGGATTGTAACTGGTTGCGATCCTAAAAATACTCAATGGAGTTACCATAATGGAGGATCTTGGCCAGGTGAACTCAAATATCTATAAAAATATCCTCTTATGGTTTGGTTTCTATAACTTAATGTTTTCTACTGTTCCAAATGCAGTTCTTTTGTGGCTGTTGACGGCAGCCTGTGTCAAAACAGGACGGCATCAAATAGCTAAGCGAGCAGTTGAGCTAGCTGAGACTCGGTTAGCCAAAGACCAGTGGCCTGAATACTATGATGGGAAGTTGGGCAGGTATGTTGGAAAACAGGCTAGGAAAAACCAGACATGGTCAATTGCTGGTTACTTGTTGTCTAAGATGTTGCTAGATGACCCAAGTCAGCTTTGCTTGATCTCTCTTGATGAAGATAATCAGATGAAGCCTCATGAAAAGATCTGCTTCATGGGCATGCTAATTATTTACTTTATAAATTTTCGATTTAATCAATAAATTATCTTATTTTTTAAACGACGTTGTTTTGATTTCAAGATGCGTCGCATGAATGGCTCTAAAAGATAAAGTGTACCATATAAGCCCATTTATGGAGGCCCAAATAAACAGTTACCAAATCGACGAATAAAGTTGGCGACCGTTGAGATCTTCAAACCCTTCACCACAAAATGAACGGCTAAGATCATTTTGACCTCGTTGACTTGATATCTGATACCGTCGATCTCATAATCACACTGAAGAACATGACAATGAAGCATGGTCGACTGTAAACGCTAAAAACCCGTTCGTATTCTCCGAGGAGAGATTCTTCTTCGTCCACTTCGCGCCGATTTTGATTGCAAATATTGTTGATTAATTGCGATTTGTAACATTGGTGCGAAATGGGGGAGAAGAGTAAGTCAAAGGGATGTTGTGGATGGTTTATTGTGGCGATCGTGTTGGCAGTGGTCATCGTTGCTGTCGTTTTCTTTGTAAGATCGAAGATGGACAAGTCTGTTAAGGTAGAAACTGTCCCAAAAGCTGTCTCAGATGCGCCAAAAGATACGCCTATGGATGCGCCCAAAGGTGATGCCCCAAAAGATGCGCCCAATGAGCCCGAAGGTGATACGCCCGAAGGTGCTCCTAGCGCTGTCGTTCAAAAGTATGGCGACGCGCTTAAACTCGCATTGCAGTTTTTCGATATTCAGAAATGTAAGGTTTTTTACTTATTGCTCTTTTTTAATTAACTCTTGAATAATCTGATGCTTTTGATGACTTTGGTAGATCTGCATTTTTGTGAAAGTTGTTGGTAGCTTTGGAAATATCTAGTGTTACATTCGAACGGAGAAGTAAAGAAGTTGTATGGTGTTTATTGAAAGTTTGTTGTGTGAATGTTTTTTTTGATGATTTAGCGGGTAAATTGGAAAACAATGATATTCCGTGGAGGGGAGATTCGGCGTTGGATGATGGGAAGGAAGCAAATGTGGATCTTTCCAAGGGTATGTTTGATGCAGGGGATCATATTAAGTTTGGTTTTCCTATGGCATTTACTGCTACCGTATTGTCTTGGACTATATTGGAGTATGGAGATCATATGGAGGCTGTGAATCAGTTAAGTGCTGCTCAGGATTCACTCAAGTGGATAACTGATTATCTTGTTGCGGCTCATCCATCGGATAATGTGCTCTATATCCAGGTGCGATCTTTTTGAAGTTTTCCGTTATTTGGGAATAAGTAGGTTGGTATTTGACAGTTTTTTCATAGGTTGGGGATCCCAAGGTAGATCACGGTTGTTGGGAGAGACCGGAGGCTATGAACGAGTTAAGGCCTTTAACACAAATAAACATAAGTGCTCCAGGATCAGAAGTGGCTGCTGAAACTGCAGCTGCATTGGCCTCAGCTTCTCTTGTATTTAAGTCGAGTAACCCTGACTATTCAGGCACACTCCTTGACCATGCAAAGACATTATTCACTTTTGCGGACAAATACAGAAAATCTTACAGTGTTAGCATCCCTGAAGTTCAGAACTTTTACAACTCAACTGGATTTGCTGATGAGCTGTTATGGGCTGCTGGTTGGCTATACCACGCTACAGCGGACAACACTTATTTTGCATACACTGAAAGACATGGTGAAGCCTTTGCTAATTTTGGAAGTCCGACATGGTTTAGCTGGGATAACAAGCTTGCAGCAGTTCAGGTTGGACACCTGACATCACATTTACAGATATGAATATTTCGGAACATAGTTTTCTCCTCTTAAATCGATATATTGACATATAACTTCAAGAAGAAAATGTATAACGTTGTAAATGATTAATGCAGGTTCTGTTGTCTAGAGTGAGCTTCTTTGGTGGGAAAGAAAAAGCAAACTCAGCAGCATTGCAAGAATATCGAAAAACAGCGGAAGCTGTAATGTGCGGTCTACTACCAAGTTCACCAACAGCCACATCCAGCAGAACTGATGGTAAGTTCTTTAGCATTTGATCCCACTGATAAAGATATTGCTTATAAAACATTGCGGGTAACTTTGGAAGCGAATTACTTATTGCTGCGTCTGTGCAGGTGGCTTAATATGGGTGAGCGAGTGGAATGCACTACAGCACCCAGTTGCAGCATCCTTCTTAGCTATCTTATACAGTGACTATATGCTCACATCCCAAACTGCCGAGCTGTCTTGTGATGGGAAGACATACATGCCATCAGATCTTCAGAAGTTTGCTGTCTCACAGGCTGACTATGTTCTCGGAAATAATCCCATGAAGGTGAGCTTCCTAGTTGGCTACGGCGACAAGTATCCAGAGTACGTACACCACAGAGGAGCGTCGATTCCTGCTGACGCAACCACAGGATGCAAGGATGGGTGGAAGTGGCTAGACTCAGACAAGCCAAACCCAAATGTAGCGTATGGAGCTCTTGTAGGAGGTCCCTTCTTGAACGAGACATATGTAGATTCTAGGAATAACTCAATGCAAGGTGAACCAAGCACTTACAACACTGCTTTGTTGGTTGGCCTCCTCTCTGGTTTAGTTACCACTTCTTCAGTGGTACAATCATTTACTTAGCAACATTTTAGTGTTCCTCATCTGTATGCACTGGTGCCTATTACTTATTATATGTACCTGTCATGCCAATTGTTTATTTTGTGCGCAGCTCACATCAGATTCCAAGTGAGTAACTAATGTTTCAAGTTCTCATATCGCCTGTTACTTACAACGCAATGAATTTTTACGTAAAAAGACGTGACCAATTCAACAAAAAGGAGTCTGCTCCAAAGATTTACTTGTGCTCTTTTCCCAAAAAAATACAACAAAAAGGAAAATATCAAGTAACAATATTCTTAGTGTGGCTTTCAAATAAATAAGCTGTCAGATTACAACAGAGTTAATGTAAGACAACTGGAACTAATTGATACTAATGTTACATTTTTATGCTTCTAGCTCTAGGCTACATCCACCATCTCTCTACAGTTGACAGACAGCTATGTGAAACAGTAAACCCAAGTTTAGAGGGCATCTAATACAACACAACCAGAGTCCAGAGGACTGTATGGGTTGATTCTATTTCTCATCTTCGACTATTATTTAATGACTGGTGTCTACCTCTTTGGAGTGGACCGTAAGGGTTGTTACCTCGGTTAGGGGGTGCATTACCTCTAGATGGCTGTTGAGACCAGTTATCTGACTGCTGACTCTGGTTGCCATAGGATGAATAGTTATCTGAAGGCCTAGCATTGTATCTGGATCGTGAATCCCGATCTCTTCCACTGCTGTCGTGGTTTGAATAATCTCTATCATACTGAGGACCTGACCTGCTATAGTAGCCGCTGGAAGCATATTGGTGATTCTGCCTATTGTCATAGGTTGAGGAGGCAGCTTGACCCTGAGGGTGATAATCTACTTCGGATGGAAATGCTCCAACATGTCCCTGATTTCTGGAATTTGAGTTAGCGGGATAATGATAACCACGCGAATGGACAGGGTAGTATGGTTGTTCATCTTCCACTGGGTTTACTGCATAACCTCGGTCCTGCCTGTGGTTTAGACTATTAAGAACCAGCCTATGGGAAGCTTCGCCAAGCATCCTACCAGAAACTACTCTAGGAGGGTTGATAAGAAGATCAGGAGCAACATCCCCAAAACTTCTACCACGATGAGGACCCTCACCAGGTCTATGGGCTGCTGTATCTGCAAATTGCCGACTATGGTTGTTTCCATTATTGTTTTGCCTGAAATGGAAACCGAAGTGGTGTTTAAAATAAAAATACCCACTTATCAACTCAAAATCAAACGAATCCCTGGAAACACGGCCAAATTACCTTCCATTTCCCATGGCCTCCTTCCAGAATCTTCATGCCATAAAGCTGGTGGAGCTTTGACATCAGCAATTGTGACTATCTGTTACAAATACACAAAATGAAATGGTATAACATCAAAGTAAATGCTGAGTATTCCGCCATATATAACCCACCATCTATGATACCACTGAGCACAAGTCCAAATCCAAACGCAAATGTAGAGTTTAGATATTCACAAGGATGTATTTATTCATAAGACTTGTCTCATTCCAGCTTCGATAACAAAGTCATTCATCAGATCACTAATCCAACAGTGACCATTTATTTATATTTTATACTATATAAAAATCTCGAACACCTATACTGACGGTTATTTTTTAGTTTTCACTTTCCAAAATTGCCCTTTAAAAAAACAAAACCAAAAATATAACATGTGCATTGATAAGGTAGCCCATACAAAATTGTATTACTCAGTGTACCTTTTTGGGGTGGACAACCCCAGGGGGAGGTCGGGTTATGTGTTTATGCACATCAGGAAGAATGTAAATTGCACATCTACATGAGAGAGGAAAATATAAGTCAAGCTGAATCGAATAGACAAGACTGATAGACAAATTCAACACACATTCAGAAATATACGTCTTACATCACTTGGTTGTTTATGACAATTTCCATTCCGTCCACAGGTGCCCGGAATACGGTAGCAAGGGGGTCTCCATTACACAATGATATATAACCATTCATCCCATCGCTGCAAGCAGACCAGAATTAAACAATTTCCAAATGATTTTAAAAATTACTTGATGGTCCGAATGGCAATTCCACCATAAGGGAAGCCATGAAAAGATAAAATACATATAACCCTGTAAGACGATAGAAACTAGTAAATTTGCATGTGATTACACAAACCTTGCCACAGGGTCAATCTGTTCTCTAACTTTTGTTCGCTTGCGAGCCTTCAAATGCTTACCGCGGGCATCAAGTGAAAAGATGTATGGAGACAGTGGATGAGATGTAGTCACAAACAGCATGTTAAACATTGTACTATTCCTACGAGCTTCTTCCTCCTACATATGTACAAGTAAACAGGTGACGATATAAGTAACTTAAGTGCCAATCTAAAGTCAAGGACTCAAGGGTTCAATACCGTCAAAGTATGCTCAATCTTTTCAACTTCAGCCAGAAGACGAGTCTCGTCAATAAATGGCAGTTTGGCAATACCCTTCAAAATAAAGCAGAAAGCGTAAACATGGAATTTTTGAAAAGAAATCAAGCTATCTGTCAGTGTATTCGGTGATTTGAGATCACATAACCAGATTAATGACAGACCTGCCACGAAAAGCGTTTTCCATTCATGTCCACCTCAAAATCTGGCATATCAATAAGCAGGAAATTTCAGAGGAACATGTAAAAGAAGCGGGTAAAAGAGTAAGACTTGACTGCAACCTACCGGTAGGATAGAAATCAATTATAGGGGACGTCGGATCGGTCATTAATTTACGGTAATGCTCAGGGAGGGCGTGAGAGCTGCAGATTGGTAGCAATTGGTAAGTTTTTTTAAAATGCATTAATCCGTAACAAAAAAGAGATGATATCAGACAGACAATCACCTTGCAGCTGGGAAAACCCCTAATAGCTGATTAAAGGGCTTAAAAGGAGAGCCAAGTTCGAATTTGATGTCCAGCTCACTAAGATCTTTAAGATCAGATGCAAAAGGAGCATAGTGATATGGATAAAACCTAAATATCAAGAGACAGAATCATGATCATTACAGGATAATGGAATGAATCATCATGATCTAGGTGGTTCTAACATGCTAGCATCCTTAGCTTGCAAAGGAACAGCTGGAATAAGTTACAAACTAAAATGACCAAACAAACTTACCATTGCCATGAACAGACCCCTTCATAATAATAGTGCATCACCCAGCATAAGCCCTCAGTATATTTAAGAACCTGCAGTGCAAATGAAATCGCATAAACAGTCTTATTTTCGAATAGGATATTATTAAGTTGAAACAACCATTCACTTCAGACAAACACTCAGGATCTGAAATTTAATAGACAAACACTAAGTGCAGTGGGACTGAAAAAGGCCTTACCACATCTTTACGTACAGCTTCGATTTCCTCAGGAGTTCTAGCAGAGAACTTCTCCTCATAATACCTTTCCTTCCACCCAGGTTCTCCCAATTTAATCTAGGAACAAAAACAATTAATTTCAGCACCAATATCATATATGGACATTGCATAATCAGATTATATATCAGAAAACTTGGTAGAAGACCCAGAAGAACAGCATCCATATATGTTACAAGCCACTGCTCACATCAAAGAAATTACATTGGGAATAGATAAATGTACACATAAAAATATCAAATAAACTGTGATAAGAGAATAAACGTAAGAGAATTCAGACAATAAGAAAATGAATGCCGACAAAAAAATGGTGTGGTTGTGTATTGATCATATTTAAAAGGCTACAGTACAATCAGTCAGATTTAGCAGACAGGTGTTACAAGTGTAACTGCTTTCAGAATATAGACACAAAATAGGCATATTAACAGTGATTTATACCTTATCTTCCTCTGGATTGTCAGAGTTGAACACATCATTCTTCTCCCGCAGCAATCCTTTAAGCTTTATCTTCAACTCTTCTTTGTTGTCATTTTCGTCTTCCTGTAACAAAGAAACATTGAGTGAAGGGTGTAAGAAGGTTGAAACAATGTAATAAAATGCAAACAGTCAGTGAAATCCGATAACAGTAAATATGCATGGCATGATTGAATGAAAAAAGCATTTGTATTTAAAATAATTGTACCTCTAATTCAAGAACGTTTTCTGCCTCCACTATGGCAGCGCCAAGTGAAGCTCCTGAAGACAATCGAGCAACTTTGTTGGGAGGAGAAGCACTCCCATCTTTGAACCTTGTGTGTTGGCCTGAAGCAGTTTGTCTAACATTATTCAGCTTCCTACCAGGTCCTCCGGATTGTTGAAATGGTGACGGAGTAGGGGCAGAAGCAAGACGAGAGCCACTAAAGCGGCCAACAGGAACCAACAAATCTGGAACAACGTCAGGTCCAATGTCTTCCCTTCTTCTAGCTTGAGCTTTATCGCGTTTTACCCTATCTGATTGTCTCTAAATAAAAAAGAGGAACGAAATTAAGGTATTTTTGGGTAAAAAATGATGAAGACCACAGATCATTAGCACTATCATTTTTGGAAACAACAAGATGACATCTGCGCAAATAGTACAAAATCAGCAAAGTAGTGTAACAGGGTGATGTGCAATTTGATGCTGTTAATTTAACATGATTAACCACATATCCCAAGACACTTTCTACATGTATGCAAGAACATAACTGACCAGGTCCAAATTGTGCTCTGTTCTAATAACTTGGGGTCATTTAAACAGGAAATTATAAATTGTAAGGCATCATGACAATTCTCAGGAACAAGCCAGAGAAGTGATTCATTTTCATAGAGAATGTGTATATATAGTTTTGTAGAATGTATAATCTACATAAAGATGCAACTAATCTTAAGTCAGAAGGCTGAGGAACACGCTGACACTGGTAGTTCACACAAACCTGGTGCAATCGAGCTCTTTTTTGGAATATACTATCTTCATAAGACCCAACTGCTTGTATGAAATGTTCCACTCTACTCAAATCAGGCTGCATTAAAACCCAATAATAATATGAAATAAAAATAAATTTTCAGTAAAATGCAAGGCCATTCCCAATAGCCAGGAATGTAAACTACAACTATCATGTTGTGATCATTAGGGTTACATCACAGCTATGTACCTGTGGTCCATCAGTTAAATAACCACCAAAGGATCTGAATTCCTTTTTGTATACAGCCATTAACAAGTTTATTGCTCCCTGTATAAAAAACTATCAGAATGATGCCCACATACAGAAAGTATTCAAACATTAAGCCTCAATCCTCAGATTATAATTCTGCAGATCCATTAAGGTATGTAACCGGTCACACCAAAATCAGAAGTTGAATTCATGTGGAATACCTCTCGAATCTCTAACGTTGGCATGTGGGGTAGAAAATCATTGCCAACGAAGAAGCAGATGAAAATAAAGTCATCCACGATCCTTTCAATATCAATCTCAAATGGGGGGTTCGGAATTCTGAATTCATAATCCAGATATTCTCTAAGAGTCCATATATTAAGAAACTGCAGATGCAAGGTTAAAGTACAATATATTTAAATTCCCAATGTAAGATAGAAATGAATTAAAGAAATATCCCAGTAAAAATTAATGATGTCACAAACCTGATATGGTTTCTTTGGTGTGGCAACAGCATTACCTTTCTCATCAAATTCACCTGCCTTTCTCTTGGATTTTCCTTCACAGGATGCTGCCAAATGGCCTACTTGCCCACAGATAAAGCACTTGTCTTGTTGACCAGGAGCATACACAATCTGAAGTGAATAGTCAAACAAAAGAACTAGATCAAATGGGGTATACCATCTTTAATATTTGAGAAAACAAACAGGTATAAAAACAAAGGAAGTACATGCGAGTGCCTAATATATAAAAAGTGTGATTCAAGGTAACAGTGTGAAAAGCCGAAGATAATTTCTTCTAATATAGATGCAGCAACAAGATTTTTAAAAAAAAATTAAAAATCAAATTGATACAGACCTCTCGGAGAATAGCAAAATGTATTTCATGAGTAGCGAGACCCAACATGATGAGATCCGCATCCTGCCATCATCACATTGAACATGATAAAGCTTAGAAAAACTCCATTCGGTGACATAGTAATCGCCGTAAATATTTATAATGGTGGAAAATGGAATTTACCAAGCCATACAGACAATGTCGAGTATTGGGATCATATCCAGGGAGATTCCTTTGAAGGCGGATGTATGACATTATTTTATGTTCCCCTTCGCCGGGAACATTTGCATCAGAAAGGATAACCTGGCCAATTAATAGGGTAAAGTCTGATTATGATGTTCTTCAGCATTATGAACACTATAAAACACGGTCAACGAATAAAAGGGAATAACAGAAAGCAAACCTTAACAGATTTCCATCCAGGATCATTATTGAGCTTAAGATGAATGTAATACTGCAATGCAACAGATAAAACTGCCATAAACTCGGTTCCAGGAGTTATGACATTTGAATCAAAAACTTGGGACTCAGCTTTAGGAGGAAGTTTTCTACCCTCCTTTTCAAACTCTATGCGTAAGCGCTCTTCTTCCGCAGCCTATATATATAAAATGAAAAACATGATTGCCAGGTTCAAAACAGCGTACTGTGTGTCTCTATTACATGAACAATAAACACATCATTTTAACAGCTTTTAGGGTGCAGAGAAAGTCCATACCGCATCAGCTGCATCTTTTGCAGCTCTAAATCTTCTAGATCTCTGTTGATTCATTTTAGCTCTAGGGGCGACACCATCTGTCAAATAATTACAACCAGCAAACAATGTCTAATGATACAATAACTGCGATCACTTTAAAACCAACATGAACCATCACCAACACTTACCTATTGCCATATACAGTAACTTTCTTGGTCGCACCATGATAAAAAGTCTATCAATGTAATCAAACATACACTCAAACACTTCTTTAAATGATGTCGGAGAAGGCTGCAATTGTTCAAAAAAGTAAACTTACACTCCAGATAGTTAACTTCAGCAAGGTAACTGTTAGCCAACCAAAAGTACTAAATAACAGATTTGAGAATTGATCAAATACAATGCATAAGAAAACAAAAACTTGAAGAATGAAGAATACCCTATCCTCAGGATGGAAGCAGGGATGAATAATTCCATTCATATCGAGGTAAAGATTGTCAAATTCAAGATTATTAGGATTCGGCTTGCTTGTATCAACAGGTATCGATACGCCGTCAATCTCAACAGGCTCCTCCTCAACAACATCAACAATCACCAAAGGGTACTTCTCCGCTAACCATCTGTAAAACGCAGGAACTCCCATTGCTGACGACCTAGAGAAATTTAAGGAGATGAATGAGCGAAAAGCGAGAGGAGGTGCGGCGGAGCAGGGCGGTAAACCCTAACCCTAATTAAACGAGTGAGTTGCAGAGCGGAAAAGTTTATGCTGGAACGAGCGGATTTACCGAACCGGAGGATGTGAGTGCTGAACCAACCGACTTTGTCCAGCTTTGGTATAATTTTCCTAAATCTTCAATGGTTTACTATTACTCAAATGCCAATACGATGCCGTTTTTAAACAAGTTTGAGACATACGCCACACGTCTTTGAATTACAGTTAATAATAATACATTATTTTCGGATGATCCGGAATCGTGAGCCGCGCTATTTATTGTTAGTTATATACGTACAATAAGATTTTCATTTAAATGAATTGAATCATTATAAAATCAAAGTTTTGTACTAATAAAAATAATCACTTGTTAAAACAATAAAGGTTAGTGATCGAAATTGCATTCAAGCAATGGTTTAACGGTTAGACATTCGATTTTTAATTTCTGAAATTAATGGTTTAAGTTCTCTTCAATACTAACCGGTGCGTTTTTAAATATATTTATATTTAGGTGGTACAAATATTAGTTCCATGTAAACTATAACTGGAACGTATAGAACTCGACAATATTGGATCGTTGGGCCATGTTTGCAAACATACGTGTTAGAAAAAGGAACAAACTGCCGAACATTGCACTGCAGCCTCAGTGAGACTGGTCGACAACCAGGGGAGGTTTTTTCAAATTCTTGACGCTGATAAATTAATGACCGTTAAACCATGTGAAGCTACATAACCTCTGAGTCATCATCAAACAAGTATAGATCGACAAACAACTACACAAGTGTAAACGTAAGCTGCATTTCTTGTTTTCGTGCATGTCATGTGCTGCAGCTGCTTTAGAAAGCTCCGATTGCTAAGATGTGTCCATCAACTCAGGGGTAGTAGCTAGGTACTGCATGCCACTAATCAGCTCTCCAAACAAACATGCACTGATGCACATGTGATTTTACTGCCTCAAGTTCACAAGCTAAACAGTACCAATAGGCAATACATGTATAAAAACAACCCTAAACCTGTGACTGACACATTCCCTTAACTTTGCAACGGACGGCCAAGCTTTTAACTTGTTTTAATGCTTCCAAACTCGGTAATCAACTACTTAAATTCATGACTTGTATCCATATACAGAGTTATTCAATTCTCTATGAACGCATTCATTATCGTAGACTTGTTTTCCGGTCATTCGGGTCGATCAAATAGTCATATGTAACTTATGCTGATCGCACTTATTATCACATTTTACGAGCACGGCTGTCTAGTGTGACATTCTAAGCAGTAAATGTGACGAATGTCGAATACAAAAGTTATTAAGTTTTCACATTTGAATGGCACCAGACAAGTCATGCTCCACACAGTGAGTAAGCTATGACAACCTTGTAGTACCGGCAAACATGTCATGTTCCGGTGTCGTCTTGTGCCTCCTTCCGTAGAATCACATGGACACTCATTGTACTATTAACTAGGTTGCATTCTGTCCCGTGTCACTCATTTTCATATAAATTAAAATTCTCTATAAATATTTCCCAATGCATGAACAGGTAATTAATTTTAAGAAGAAAAAGTCAGTCATATTAACATTCTTAAAACAAAAAATAATCATAAAAATAATAAGTCGTGAACAAAATTTCAAGACATTAATGAGGTTACTCAGTATTTTACTTCCAATGTAAAATAATAAATTTACATCTTAAAATTCAACAATTTTTTTAAAAAATTAATCACTGGTTGGAATTTTATAAATTATGACTAAAGTTATTTAGTGGTTTAATATTCATAAATTCATATTTCCAGATAAAGGAATACCTCATTTTCAATGATGTTAGCAAAAAAATATATATTTAATTTTTAAAACTGAATTTTATTTAGAATTTTGTTAAATTAATAAAAACAATTTAAATTATCTATAAATCATATCCAAAGCCTCAATCACACTCCTTCCATTCATTCCCGTGTTCTTCCTCTTCCTAGCAGATATCAAATTACGAAAATGCCCCTGAAGAAGTCCCAGTCGCAGAAGCTACCACAAGTGGCGTCGCTCAAGCAAATCCTCCTCCGCAAATGCTCCAGCTTTAGCAACACTTACGAGAAGATATCCGACGCGGACGACGACGAAGATGTCGCCATTCCTGAAGACGTTCCTAAAGGCCACTTCGCCGTTTACGTCGGTCCGAATCGAACCAGATACATCCTCCCGATTTCAATCCTGTCCCGACCCGAGTTCCAGAAGCTCCTGCGCCGGGCCGAGGAGGAGTTCGGATTCGATCACGAGCGTGGTTTGACGATTCCTTGCGATGAATTCGCGTTTCAGAATTTGACTTCTTCTCTGCTGGCCGTTTGATTCGGTTTTTTAGGGATGAAATTAGGGTTTCAAAAATTAGGGTTTGTTTGATTTGGGTAAAAGAGTCAGAGAAGACATGATTGAGGTTTTTAGTTCAAAGAGAGGCAAGGATGATGAAGAAGCAGCTGATTGCTTGAATTTGCTTCTCTGTTCTTGCCTTTCCATGTTTTCTCGTATTATGTAATGGTATTTGCTTTGTTTGTGTTGTGGTAGAATCTCTAACATGGATATCATGGAGCCTTTTTACTTCATGGTATTCTGTTCGTCTAAATTGTAGCTTGTTTCCGTTTCTATGAAGTGTTTTTCGTCCCAATTGTTCTTTTTTCTGTTTATTTGCGTTCCTGCACTTTCCGGGTTTTTGTGAACATTAGATGTAGAAGAGATGTGGAATAGTAATTTAGACGTTTGTTTACGGTGTAAAAAGTCTTGACTATCCGAAATTTTTGGTAAGTATTTGCGTAGAGTCATGGAATAAATTTATTGGCTACTCATTCTTTATGCATGTATTTGCGAAGTTTCCGGGAAAGAAGCTATATAGAGGATGCATGTTTTCAACTTGAAGGTGTTGGAACTTGGGCATTGAAATGAGAAAGGTGGAAAATCATGACAATGAAATTTAAGGAGTGGAAGACTCTTGGGCATGCAAGGTAACGCCACAGCTTACATTCGTTGTTTTGAATGCCCCACATTTGTTGGCTTGATCAATCATTTGTAGGGTATATGTGCTGAAGCTTTCATTTAAATGCAATGGGACGTGCCTGAATTTTATGTCCGTTCGTTGTTTACTATGATCTGTTTTTCATGCCTTGAGTACTTAAAGTCATGAAATGTACGAACATAATTTAGGACACACCGTTAAGTGCGACTGGATGATATCCTTGATCAATCATGGGATGCTCTTTTGTACATATCTTGATCATTTCCCTTACGTTCTGTTTGGTTGCATGGAAAAATAGGTGGAAAGAAAATTTTGATGGAAAATTTAAAGGAATCCATGAGTGTGTGTTTGGTTGTTTCATGGAAAATGAAAAAATACAAAAAAATCAATGTTAACTTTTCCACTTAATTTTCCATGGGAAAATCACTTTTCCTTAAATTTTCTTTCCATCACTTTTTCCACGCATCCAAACGGAGCCTTAAGCTTTGAGCATAAGGATTGTGTTCAGCTAGTTTATGCTGACAAGTGTGCGTGTGAGGATTAAAGAAAAATTGCGAGCAAAATCTGCTTCGAATGAGCTTTCTTGTCCGCAACATACTTGGATTCTGCCTTATGAAGCAAGATAATCAAGGGCTAATAATTCAATTCAGAAAATATGGAATGTATTGCCGTATGCAAATAAAAGGATCAATTGGATAACAAATAGGCTCATAATGGAATCTAGAGAATTGCAATTGATAAAACTACTTACAAATCTAGAAAACTACAGTCAAACGAGTTGATGATCACAAAACCTGTAAGCAGTAAATGATAGAAACCAACATGTGAACCAGCTGACATGTAACTCTGATTTTGTCATGTTTTGTTTTTTTGATTTTCAGAAGATTCTGAATTTAAAATCGAATGTGATTTATTAGAAAATAGGTTAATAAGGAATGATTTTACTATGCTTGGAAAGGGACAAAACACAAAAGCGAGAGACATTTCAAATCGCAACTACATACGTGCTGCACATGGGGTTAGTGACACAGTACGAGACCTCTTTTCCACCATACAATTCCATGTCTTCTTCAATAAAAAATAATACGATAAGTTATCAAAACTTCAAGGACCAATTATGTAATCATTACTATTGTAAACTTAATCTTTTAGGCAACAGCAAACTCTATAAATTCGCACATCAGTCCCTTTAATAAGGGTAATTTACAAAAGGGTTCCCTTCAATTTTCACGTAGCACTACTGATTCACTCCGATTCAGAACCAGGGACGACTCGGTGGAAAGAAAGCTCACACTCTTTTGCCATCTCCTTCACATTCTTCCGAACCAGAATGAACCAAAAAATTGAATACTAAACCGAAATTAAGAAACCGAGTCAATCCGTATCACCAGGTCGTTTTCCTAGCCAAGGTGTGATGAAGCAACGGTTTGGAGTCGGTCCAGTAGTTATCAACGCCGTTGAAGACATCCACGTGGCAGAATCTAATCGGATCGTCAAATCGAGCCGAGCTGATTTTCGGACCGGACTGAGAGATGGACCGAATTATTTCTTGAAAGACGAGCTCGTCACACGGGATGGCTAACGGGCCGTGGTGGTTGAATCCGAACTCTTCCTCGGCCTGATTTAGAAGGTTCTGGAAGACTGGGTGGTTTAAATAGGAGGCGCGGACGACGAAGCGGGTTTGATTAGCGCCGACGGAGACGGCGATGTGGCCGGATGGTACGTCGGATGGAATGCGACGGCAGGGATGAGCTGCTGTTGCTTTGATTCTCCATCGTTTTAGCATTTGCCGGAGGCGGACAATATGGCGGATATTGCTGCATTTTCCGGCGCCGGTCGGCATTTTAGCTAGTAGATTTTAATGGAATTTTGAATGATAAGAGAGAGGGATGAACATGCGATTTATAAACGTTGGACTGCAATTCAGTCCTTAACGTTTAATTTATTAAACCATCGTGTCAGTACAGCATAACAGCATTTTTCAGTATTGTCAGAAATGTCAAAAAGTTTTATTCGGACTAATTTGACGGTTCATATTAACATGATTTTTAATTAAATGGTGTAGTTGTGTTTTAAAAAATGATGAGTGGTTAGATTTAATAATTATTTTATTTAATTTTTTAAACAATCATATCATGTCTCATCGTTTTACATTTCTTGTTGATTTTTTACTAAAAATATGTCTAGTTTTTTATTTAAATATTATGATTATAATTCTGTACAATGATATTCGCATATTTATGAATTAGAGAAACCTAATGACATGTTAGAAAATCATTAATCATTGAAGGTTTTTCTCAAAAACATGTTTTGACGATAAAGTATTTATGGATCTCAATCATTCTTGATGCTGATATGTGTACACAATTAATTTAGCAGTCAATTTAAATTCGTATCGGCTGAAGAATATAACAATGTATCAAAAAAACACATCCATGAAACGGACCACAAGCCAAGTTTTGTAAAGGTTTTACAACACTTGTTTTTGCTTTCAGTGAAATGTGAGGTATAGTCAATATAAACATATCTTTATAGAAAGATTATGATGTTTCTAATCATTTTTGTCTGCAACCTTCTCGTTTAATGAAAAGGATTGTTACAGTAATCCAAACATTAACCCTCCGTTTGGATGTGGGAAAAAGTTGTGGAAAGAAAATTTAAGGGAAAATTTAAAGGAAAGTAATTTTCCATGGGAAAATTTAGAGGAAAAGTTTATATTGTTTGTTTTGTTATTTTTTCATTTTCCATAATTCAACCAAACACACCCCAAATATTTTTCTTTAAATTTTCCATCAAATTTTCTTTTCCACTCATTTTTCCATGCAACCAAACGGAGCATAAGTAATTGGTCAAAAAGAAAAAGTAGTAGTTAAGTAGTTTACTTTATGGTGATGTGAGTCTTTAAGTCTAACCATATCCCATGTGCAAGGATGCTACAAATTTCTTGTCTTACTACTGTTTTAGGTTCATTTAATATTATGAAGCATTTATTTAAAATTCTAAGTTATATTCAAACAACAACCAATGGGTTTTGTTCGTTTATATGACTTTAATGTGCGAATTAAGTAACCTGATTTCTGACAACATATATCTTATGGTACTTGTATTCAAGTTATTGTCACCTATCCCGTATATATTATTCAAGAACTTCTACCCGAATCACATTGTTTTAGCAATTTCATTTTGCGGAAGAAAGTGATTGTTTAGTGGCTGAACCTGAACTTGATCTACTTGATCACTCGTCTCCTTTTGCCTTACTTGGGCTAATGCTACTGAGATTCACTAATGCTCTCCTCCCTGCTCTGCACTCCCAGCTACATCATATCACCACCAACCTGGCAAGATTTGCATACATCAGTGATTCAGTATCCCATTTGCTACATATAAAAACCACCCACTGCACATATGGTTATTACACATACGTAAGTTGCTGCTACTGATTCCTGAAATTGTACACATTGCTTCCAATCTTCTAATAATATTTATCAACTTGCATATTAATTTTAATTGCTTCTTCTCATACCGTATAATTGAGCAAATTATTCAACTATCACCATGACCGCATTAACTACCCATTGGCTTCTCACATACTGACAAGATTCTTCACATATATATAACTTGATAATTCTACGATTGAGCTGCCCGTTAAAATGAACAGGTCCAAAAATTTCCACCAGTAGAGTCATGTAGATCATAGAAACTACACATTATCTAAAATCCAAGTTATCTAAAATCCAAGTTGCAGTTCTGCAACTGAAATAAAAAATGAAAATGCAACCGCTAAAGAGTAAACTAACAAGTGCAAACAAATCATTTTCAAATTTCACCAACCTCACAACTCTTCCATATCCGATTTCCCAACAATAGTAAACTATGAGACCATGTCATTAACAAACACTAATCATGCATCTTAAACAAATACGCTACGACTTGCTAGTTCTCTTAATTAAAGCTAGTGACTGGGAAAGCAACTAATCACCCATCACTATAACAATCCTGATTTGGTTGCACATTAGTCTTTTCAAGTACATATTAATTCAATATAAAGTACACCATGCTTCTTCATGCATATTTAGCGGGATAGGATGAACTGTAATGACAGTGATAGCAACATTCATGCATTACTAAATCTTAAATCCAAATAATTAAAAGAAACTGCATAATAATCAAAAGCATTTCTGTACATATACATGAGTATAAATTCTAACCTTGGTTGTTGTCGTCAGTCTTCCATCATTCCAAAATAGACATGGAACATGTCTGAGGATACTTGTCCAACAAGTGTATATTATTTGAGAAAAAGCGCATATATCTTTTTGATGATCAGCACTGAATCTGGAAACACTGGATAACAGTTTTTGATAAACGGATTATAAATGCATGTCCTACAATCTTTATCTTCTGATGGATGGCCTTGAGAGTTGATACAAAGTACTGTTGTTGCCACCCGAAAAGACCCCTGAATAAAGGAGCTTCTACTGCTTTTTGTCTTCTGCTTTCCTTGGCTGCGAATAGAAATCAAAGTTAAGAATATAGCTGAAAGTCCAATTAGCTTTGCTATAAGTAATAATTAACGCAGAACATACCAAAAGAATAATGTTCCCAGCTAAAAATTGTCATGCTTGATTTAAGGATCTCATAGTAGAAACAACACAAATCGGCGGTCCTGCTTATAATATTTACTAAAAAGAGAACATTATCCTCATCCCATTGCACTATTTTATTGAAGCGTTAAGAGGTACTGCTGTTCCCACTTCCCTGTACTAGGATACTTCAACTATTTTTCTCCTACAATAGGTTGATAACTAACTCATACAAAATATTTCTTTCTCGTTACACTCAATGGGCTTTGTGACGGGATCTAGCCTAGACTTATCGTTTATCAAGAGACCAATGTTGTCTTTTAGAGATTGCATTTTGACATACCTCTAATGTTATCGGTAAACAGTGCATAATATATAATCAAAACGAAAAAATAACCTACATCCCACACAACCATATGCCATGTTCAAACAAGAAAATTAACAACTAAATCGGTAGCCAGATGACTGGAATATACATCATCTGATCATTCGTCAATAAGACTATTAACCAGAAAGAGCAATATAACGCAGATTGACCTATCATGCATCCTAGTACTTCAATATAAGTGAGTAAACAGTAGCTACAACAAATGCCAACAACAAGACTTTTAAGTTACACTGCATGCCATATGTTCGACAAAATGTCACACCAACTAAGTAGCACAAATCTAATGGAAAGAGAGGGACAATGTAGACCTTAGTTCCTGGAGCATGCTGAAGCAGCTCTTCTTCAGGAATATGAACAGGCCACTTCTCCCCAGCATCCTTAAACATCTGCTCAGTTTCAAGATGCTGTCCTTTCTCAAGAATCATAGTACGAATAGTCTGCGCAGGAGTGGATGTAGCATCGAAAACCTCCTCGACGCCATTAACGAAAGTGACCGTGATCTGAGGTGGATGGTCGTCGGTGCGGCGCTTGACTTGTAGTTGACAAGCAGGGTTTGATTCCTTTGCTTTGCGTGCATTGCACTGCGCCAGAAACTCCATGCACGCCGCTGTCCGGGGGTCCAGCGCGTTGAACTCGATCTTCACTCGAGATAGGAATTTCAACATTTTCCGGATTTCTTCGTCTTCGCTCTCGATTCACGAATCACTGTGAAACTATATATCGTGGGCCTTTTTTGGTATTTAGGGTTTTTTTGGTGGTGCCTAGCGGCGGAACAGGAGCGAATTGCAGCGCGACGGGCTGTGCTGTGGATCTGAACGGCGCGTGTCCGACTGAGTTGAAAGTGTTGAGGAAATTTTTTTAGAATTGCCTTAGTTTCCAAATTTTTTTTTTTTCCAAAATGCCCTCTTTTTGAAAACTCTTTCCCAAATGCCCTACTTCTAATGAATCCGGTTTTGTTAAAACCGGAATTCTAAAAAAATATATAAATCCGGTTATACGAAAATCGGAATCCAACAAAATCAACCGAATACTTAGATTTTCTAACTATCCGGGTTTCACAAAACCGGATTCAATTAAAAAATAATATTATGTCTAGTCAGCAAAAATTAATATCAGGACAACAATATTTAAATGAATCCGGTTCTATTGGAACCGGAAATGTACTTAGAAATCCGGTTTTCATACAACCGGTTTTTGCATAGATTATTGAAGGACGTGCAATAAGCCATGCATGCATTATTTTTGTACAATCCGGTTTTGGGAAAACCGGATTGCACAGAAATTATTGAAATTTCCTGAAATCAGTCCATGCAGATAGAAATAATTGAATAAAATCGGATTGTACAGAAATAATGCATGCATGGTATTATAAATAAGGTGCACGTTAATGGAGCATTTTAGCAGGTTTTGAGCTCTCGATGTCAGAATTTGGCCCATAATACCTCGTTTCGAAGTTTTAGCAGGTTTTGAGCTCCCGGTGTCAGAATTTGGCCCATAATACCTCGTTTCGAAGAGAACGACGAGCCCGTCACAAATCACGAGCTTTGCTCGTGAGGTATGCTGTTTTTTGGGCAAATTCGATCGTTTACTATTTTATTTTGAATTTTTAGTATTTTTTCATTATTTTTGAATATTTTATTTTTTTTTTAGAGTTTTGTTGTTTCCCTATATAAGGGAAGTTTAATAAAATTGTCCAGTCATCGAAAAAGTGAAATCCGGGTCTACCAATAATAGAAGGTTATAGATCGAATAAATTCGGATCTACCAATAATAGAAGGTTATAGATCGAATAGGTCTACCAATAATAGAAGGTTATAGATCGAATAAATCTGAGTCTACCAATAATCCTGTTATATATCGAATAAATCCGGTTTTCATGAAACCGGATTCAATTGAATTTATCCGGTCTTCATTAAACCGGATTCAATTAAAGGATTCCGGTTTTAATAGAACCGGATTCGTTTAAATATTGTTGTCTGGATCAATTCCGGTTTTCATAAATCTGACTAGACATAATATTATTTTTTTAATTAAATCCGGTTTTGTGAAACTCGGATTGTTAGAAAATCTAACTATTCGGCTGATTTTGTTGGAATCCGTTTTTCGTATAACCGGATTTATATTTTTTTTTAGAATTCCGGTTTTGACAAAACCGGATTCATTAGAAGTAGGGCATTTGGGAAAGAGTTTTCAAAAAGAGGGCATTTGGAAAATTTTTGTTGGAAACTAAGGCAATTCTAAAAAAAATTCAGTGTTGAGTGACAAGGAGAAGAAGAACGTTGCGTGTAAAAGCGCGTGTGAGGCTTTTGATGACGCGCGGTATTGCTGCAGCGGCGCATATGGCTCCTCTGACACATGTAAACCTTCTCAGTATTCTCTAATGTTTAAGAACGCATGTCCACGCGCGTACAGCTACGCGTATGATAATAAGACGAGTACCTTCACTTGTGGCGATTCTCTTGATTACGTCATCACCTTCTATTCATCGCCTAACACCAGGTGCGAAATTTACCATAATACCCTTTGATATTTTCATTAAGATAATTTACTACAGCAGCTTTCCTAAACGGTAACATTTGATTTGCGTTCAGTCAGAAAGCGTCGACGAGAGCGACAGCTAATACAAATACAAGTGCGGCAAATACGACGACGTCGGGTTCACAAATGAACGGGGGAATGGTTTACGATGGGCTGTTAGATAGTAGCAGTGCCACGTGGCATCAAGCGATTAGAGGAAGATTTCTTTGCTTATCATTATTGATGGGATTTGCTTGTTTTTTGTTAGTTCTGTAATCAACGAGGGAAGCACGTGGAGGAATGTGATTGGTTCGTTGTGCTTATCGAATTAGGTTCTTCGATATGAAAATATATATATTTTTATTTAAATAGAGGAAAATTAGGCCTGATGAGAATATGATATTAAGATTCGGTCCACTATAATCTCAGGGCCTGGCCCATTAAAGTTTCTCATTGGTTGACTTAATGCATGAAAATATTTAGATTCCCAAAGTGCCATGTTAGTAAATTCATTAACTCAGCAGCAGGCAACTGCAAGGACAACTAACTGCATCAACGGAGATGTGTACTGAAACATGTGAGAGTACCCCAGTATCACATTTTAAGATTTGTGTCTAGATAATTTATTAGTTGGATGAATGAGATCCAACAATTCATTTATTCATATTTTCTGGGATCAAATTATATCGGAATGTATTTTATTAATGCAAGAGATTGTGTTAACATATTGATAAGACATGTCAATTATACATATTAGTTAATTGGGACACATATTGTGCACGGTGAATAAACATACGCATCATTTTCATTTTTATAAAATAAATAACTAATATTTAAAATTTAGTAATCAGTAGAGATATCGATGGCACAATAGAAAAGTAATTTGTGGCTTCACTCAGTAACTGCTAATATCGTACTTTTTTGCTTTATATATAGTATAGATTTTGCACATAACACTGAAATAATGTTATGAAATCCTAATCAATATTGAAATACAATAAAGTATGCAAATCTACCAAAAAAAATAAGTGATGCACTCTAATTTGGGTACGCATTAAAGATCTGTGACACTTACATGACGTGGCAAAAAATGAGGACGTTCCAGAACGTTCGGGTGCTCTATCAATCCAGCCATACCGAGTCTCGGATTTACAAACACATACGTTTCCAATGGCAACACCAATCAACTTAGTTATCTCATTAATGATGACGTAAAGATAAACATTCACATTCACCCACCGTTCTAAATTCACACAGTACACAGCCCAGTAATAGAAACTAGAAAGCCCTGAATTGGATTACAAAAACAGTTGGCTCAGCTTCAGCCGCGTATCCCAATTCAACACGCGTCACTTTTTTATTGGTTAACGGACTAAATATCTGCTGGCGCACGTAAGCCGATTGGGTGCTCCTCCCCTCCATCTTCTCTGATTCCAACTCTACAGCAGCAGCAGCAGCAGCATCGAAGCGCTCATCGGTTCCGATCACCTCGAAGCTCGACCAATCTCGTTATTAAAACAAATTCAGAAGAATCGAACCGTAAGCGAAACAAAGAGGCGGTTGATTGATTTCGATGGCGATATCGGACGTAGTGGTTGCGAATATAACGACGATATATCTAGCGGCAATAGCGGCGATGAAGGTGTACGGACTGGCAACCGGGCGGAGTTACAGCGGCGGATGTGTGTTGATCGTGTCGACGACGGCAGTTGGATTGATTTTGGTAGGGACGCTAGCTTGGGATGTGTCGAGGAAGGTGAAGTATGTGGTTTCGAAAAGGAACGTTAGGGAGATTTGTAAGGGAGGGATTTGTTGGCATGGTGTTGCTCTTAAGTCGCCGGCTTCGCAAGTGAGGTTTCGAATTCCACAGCAACAGATTATATAATGGTTGAAATTAGGGTTTGTGTTTGAACTTTGAAATTAAAGATACAGTTTTTGTGATGATATGTGTAGTTTGATGTTATGAGTATCGGAAAGTTTATGTTTCTGAATTATTGTCCATTGCTGGTTTCTGGTTTAATTGGTCTGGCTTGACGGAGGAGAATGTTGAGTGTCGGCTGTGGGGACTTCGTAGGGTGTCTAATTCAATCTAAATGACTGCAGAGGCTTTTTTTGTGGCTTTAGGTCTCAGCGAGTGGTGTTGGTCTATGAACTAGTGATATTGAATATGGGGACGGAGTGACTTAGGTTGCGGGCGTGTAGCATTAAGCAACAAGAGAAGTGTAGCTGTATGAAAGTGTGGATATTGAACTTGATCCATAAAAATTTATGAACTATATTTGGTAGTCAGAATGTTGCCGCATGAGGATTGCTGAGCTTAGAAATGTACCTAGCCATGTTATATGTGTGACTCTGCTGCTCCTTGCATGCTGAGAATACTTTTGCCCAACAGTAATATGTGAAACATCTGAACCAGAGGGAGTCCTGAATATTCCGGAGGATTGAGCATGTGAGGGACAAGATATTGAATGTTAGTGAGCTGTGTTAATCACTGAAGTATGCAAGTGGGTTATGAAACTGGTAACCAGGTTTAAATGCACAAAACATAGAAGATGAGAGTAAGTATGAACATATAACAGTTTGAAACTCGAATTTTCTGAATGCAACTATACAAGTTCCTCTGCAATGTAGCTTCGATATATTCATGCTTCTACTATCCTGAAAATTTGGCAACCTTGTAATGGTGGAACAATGGGGATGTACAGAACATGAAGTCTATTGCAAAATCTACAGCAGAGGACAGGAAGGAGGCTAAAGCTACCACATTTTCAGTAAAATGGATTAAAAGTACTATAACATCAGATAGCACAGGTAAGTGCTCACTCTTTATTAGGGTGATTCAGGTTAAGGTCATGAGCCATATATTAGTAAAAACTTAATTTTAATTTTAATTTTAACTAATTTTTTTATTAAAATTAAAATAAATTAAAAGAAACACGTAAGATTGGTGACGTTCATTTTATTATAGAAATCAACTTTCAGATAATGTTACCTGACGATTATTAACTCATTAATTTTCTTGCAACAATTCCGCTTGATTAAAATCTTTGATCTTCTAATCACAAAGACTATTGGGCCGAATTCTATAGATTAGTCCAATTAATAATGGGCCGAACCCTATAGATAAGTCCAATAATATAATGGGCTGAATAAAAGCCCAATACCAAACCGAAAGCACGCTAGTCAAGACTCGGGATACGGACGAATGCACGCCGGTTTCAGTAACTTCGTCTTCTACCGAAAAGCTCTACAAGGCGATTTGCGCGAGTTCGACTCGACCATCGTCGATTATCAGCCGATCCTCAAGGTACTGAATCTTCTACGGTATGCGTTAAATTGAATTCTAAATTCCGATCCTTAGTTGCTTTATAATTTTCTGCTTGTTTAGAAAACCCTAATTTTCAACCTTGTTGTTCTTATTTGTTGAAAATTAAAGATTATGAAAACTAAGAGAGAGGATGTTAGTGGAGAAGATGAGGAACAGCTGAGGAATGTATCAAAGGTTCAGAAGGTTTTAGAGGATAATAATAATGCGATTCTTCCGCTTGCCGCTTATAATGATGAGGATGAAGATGTTGAGGAGGGTAAGTTACTGGGAGGAAAAGGGATAAGTGAATCTAAGGCTGATGCTACTGCTGGTTATGATGATACGAGTGATGAAGAGGGAGCTAATGGCCATGAATCAAATCAGGGTATAAGGAAACGGCAGGTTGAGATTCGAAGAGACTGTCCGTACCTGGATACTGTTAATCGACAGGTATTACATTCATCTGATTCATTTTTTCATATGTATTTATTATTTCCTTAATGTTATAGCTTAGAAAGTATCTATGACACTCCATGTGTGACCAAAGTATCTATTCTTTTTCATTTATTGATGATTTCGTCACTGTTATAGTTTAGAAGGTATCATTAACACTCCATGTGTGACTTGATTGCATGTATATACACTTGCATATAATTTGTCTCGTATGTTTATTTTATTGACAGTTTGTTTAATGTTTTTCTTTTTCTTCGTGAACTGTCACCAGCTGTTGGATTTCGACTTCGAAAAATTCTGCTCCGTCTCCCTCTCAAATTTGAATGTCTATGCATGCTTGGTATGTGGAAAGTATTTTCAAGGAAGGGGTCAGAAATCTCATGCGTACACACATAGTCTCGAAGCAGGGCATCATGTATTCATCAATCTCAAGACAGAAAAAGTTTACTGTCTTCCAGATGGGTACGAGATAAACGATTCATCACTTGACGACATTCGACATGTTTTGAACCCCAGGTAATTTTCCTCCTGAAATAGCTATTTTTTGTAATACAATGCACCATATTAGTTATACTTTTCAGTTTACAAAGGAGCTATGTTATTTGGAGCAGGTTGTCACAAGTGGTTCTTGGTTGCTTGCAGATTTTTGAGGGATCAAGTTGAACAACTTGACAAAAACAAGCAATGGTCCAGAGCGCTCGATGGATCAGACTATTTACCCGGAATGGTACCTTATCGTTAATTAAATATGTAATTATTTTCTTAGGGTTTTGGTTTAACCATGTTAATAATGGTTGAAATTATCAGGTCGGGCTTAACAACATCAAGGATACGGACTTTGTGAATGTAACAATTCAATCCTTGATGCGAGTTACTCCTTTGAGAAACTTTTTTCTCATTCCAGAGAATTATCAGCACTGCAAATCTCAACTCGTCCAGCGGTTTGGTGAGTTGACAAGGAAGATATGGCATGCTCGCAATTTCAAGGGACAGGTCTGATAAACAACTGTAAAATGTAATTATATGAGTGTGCTTGATTTGTAAATAATCAGTATTTTCTTGGTACAGGTAAGCCCGCATGAGTTTCTTCAGTCAGTGATGAAATCTAGCAAAAAACGGTTTCGAATCGGCCAACAGTCTGATCCAGTTGAGTTCATGTCTTGGCTTCTCAATACTCTGCATGCTGATCTCAAAACTTCCAAGAAAAATAGTGTCATTTATCAATGCTTTCAGGTGCAGTGTTATTCTAAATATTGTAGCCTATTAATTGGTGTTTCTCCATTGATTCTTATTATAAATACACCTATGTCACTAATTTTAACTATTATATGTTTCGCCAGGGGGAGTTAGAAGTCATAAAAGAAGTTCACCGTAACTCTCTTACTGAAAAAGAAATTGCCGACGGCCAGAGCAAGGGCATTATTTTGAATGGTTCTGGGGGAAACAATAACCTTGTCACCCAAACTTCTAAAATGCCATTTCTAATGCTTGGATTAGATTTGCCACCACCTCCGCTTTTCAAGGACGTTATGGAGAAGAACATTATACCTCAGGTAAATGCTGTCAGAATTTGTGACATTATGTGTGCTAGAGTAGCGTTCATGTATTGATATGTCTGATGAATGGGTTGTTGAATTGCTGATACGAATCCTCCCTGATCATCCTGTAGGGCTACTGCAGATTCCATAGTAGTTTAAAGAGTAACGATACTTATCGTTGTTAATTTGTTATTCTTTACATATCTGAAAGAGTGAAAGCTGTGGAGTCCCATTTAGATTATTTGAAGAATTATAATCACATTAAAATTGTCAATGCAGGTTCCACTTTTTAACATTCTAAAGAAGTTTGATGGCGAGACAATCACAGAAGTAGTGCGTCCTCGAATTGCTAGAATGAGATACCGTGTGACTAAGTTGCCACAATATTTGATACTCCACATGCTCCGATTTACGAAGAATAATTTCTTTGTTGAGAAAAATCCAACATTGGGTGAGTACTGATTTATAAGCAGCTTATAAAGTTTAATGTCTTATACTGACTGTGACTTGAAAATTAGATGTACTTTTCTGTCTGGGGCCAATTCTTCTTAGTCGTGCCTACGATTTTATGAACCAAGAGAATGAATTTGCAGACTATGACAACTCATAGAATGCATTTACTATGATCATATGTTAAAAAGTGATACTCAGACCCTTTAATTTGTGATAGTACTTGCAGATGAACCAATCTACCTATGGTAAGAAATTTTGTCAATCTACCTATCTGATCTTTCTTCTTTGTATTTCAGTTAATTTTCCCGTGAAGAACCTCGAGTTGAAAGATTACATCCCTCTGGATTCTTTAAAGGAAAACAAAAAGCTGAAGACAAAGTATGATCTCATTGCCAATATTGTTCATGATGGAAAGCCTGGTGAAGGCTTTTACAGGGTTTTTGTACAGCGGAAGTCGGAGGAACTATGGTAAGAAATTTAACCCTTAGCTAGATGAACCATCCACAAAGATGCATTTGATTTTTCAATTACAAAGGATTTTCAAATATGACTCAATTGCTATTTAACAGGTACGAGATGCAGGATCTTCACGTGTCTGAAACTCTTCCGCAAATGGTTGCATTGTCTGAGACTTACATGCAGATATATGAGCAGCAACAATAGATCTTCAGTAATGTGTTTTTAGGTTGGTGGGGATGATGAAGCATGCAACTAGTGTCTAGTATTCCGCCAGCAGGCAGGTTACACCTAAATCTGCTAAGGATTGTTATCTAGCACTTTGCTTACCAGTACATTGTCGATAGTAACTGCATCTGTTTTTGTTTATTTTCTGGCCTATTTGAACTAACAACTAACTAAATTTAAAAATCACTTTGACTCCAAAATATTGTGCGAGGATTTTTTCGTTGCAGAGAGCTTTTGGTTTTGTTTGTTTATATTTGGTCACGAGGAACATAAATTGTAACGCACTTCCAATTATAGAAGTTTGGATGTGCTAATTCACTTAGCTAAACTATATATGCTAAACTATATGATGAATGTGGTTTGTTATCAAACTTTCTTGGCTAATACCACGAGTATGTCCAGTGAGCCACAACTTCTCTAGTTATATCATGTTTTTGTTGATGCAGTTTCATTCGTGTATCATTTTGTTTGATTATTCTTAGGGATTTTGGTGCTGTTCTGCAAACCCGGCCAAATTTATGTGACACTTGTCCCATCATCCCATGCCAATACTTAATTGTGTGGTCCCTTGTGACTTCTGGCTTGTCACCTCCCAGCACCAAAGCAACTACGACCAGTCATACAGCCTTCTCTAACTGGTATGCCAAGATGCGATTTTTTGTCAATTGATGAACATATGTTAACGTGCTGTTGAAAGGACAGTAGATCAGTTCACTTTAACTATTTAGTTGGAATCATGGTTCTTATGAACATGCTATTTGTGACTTACAGATTGCATTTTGGTTTATTGTGTTATATGGTTTCTGGGAAATATCAAAAATCCTCAAATTGATGAACATCATAATCAGGGAAAAGCAAAGGGGAGGCGGTTCAGTTCCCTCGGTCATTCTTGATCTACAGGACAAGAAACAGAGACGCTCAACTATCAAATTAATAAATCATCTGATCAACATCTTGTCTTTTAAAACAATCCCCCTGGCCACTAGCTCCGGTGCCTGCTTGCTTGTACTTCATTCATCCACATCTTACGGCAGCCCAGCTGGACCAGTTTAATTAAAGCAAAAGGGCCTCCATCCTCATTAAACAACTTCAAGTTGCGCCAGTTTCAAAAATGCACCATGGTTTGTTGCAGTCGCTGCAAGTTTCATAAGCAACGCATTGATTTTCAAAATGCAGTTATGAGAGTCTATTTAATAGTGGCCACGCCACGGCCACTTGGCTTCTAACATTTATTGGGTGATCAGATACAAATTGTCAATCTCTCTCACTCACATTTTTCATCATCTTCAAAGTCACTTTATTTCATCAGTATTTTCCTTTTTTTGTCACATTACACATTTTGCCTGTTCAGGTTTTCCATGGAAGAAGTTGAGCTTCAGCTTCCAAATCCAAGACAGAGAGATAATGAATGCCATAGAAAAGATGCCATGATTGCCCCTCTTTTTAAGTTGTTCTCTGCAGCTGATAAGATAGACTATTTACTAATGTTCTGCGGGACTGTCGGGGCTTGCATACACGGCGCAGCATTGCCTGTTTTCCTTATCTTGTTTGGCCGTATGATCGACTGCTTGGGAAACTTATCAATTCATCCCATCGAAGGGTCTTCTCAGGTCTCCCAGGTAGGAAAAAAGAGAAGTAGTTCCAAAACCAATCTAAAGCTTGCAGCTTGATGTATGTATGCTGTTTATCTTTTGCAGAATGCTTTGTACTTGATTTATCTTGGACTTGCTGTGCTGGTCTCTTCTTGGATAGGTAAGCCTTCATGACACTGATCCTAATCATATTGAATTATAACTCGCTGGCTCATGTTATGTTTCTTATTTGCGGCGTAAATCTCTGATTCCAGGTGTTGCGTCTTGGAAACAAACTGGTGAACGACAAACAGCTTGTTTACGTGTAAAGTGTCTGGAGTCTGTCCTAAGGCAAGACATTAATTTCTTCGACACTGAGGCCAAAGAAAAGAACCCAATTCGCTACATTTCAAATGATGCAGTTTTGGTCCAGGGTGTAATAGGTGATAAGGTGGAGTAGCTTAGAATTTCAGAGCTACTAGGAAAGGAAGTGCTCATTTCTAAATTTTAACGTCTCTACAATTTCAGATAGGCCGCAGCCTGCGTTACCTGATGCAGACTGCAGCAGGAATTTCTGCAGCTTTCCTGTCAGTTTGGCAGCTTGCACTCGTCACATTAGCCATTGTTCCACTGCTAGCCACAACTGCAGTAGCTTATGGTTTTATAATGTCCAAAATTTCCGAAAAAAGTGAGGATGCCTATGCTCAAGCCGGAAAGATCGCCTATGAGGTATATGCTCCTTATTTGAGTACAGACCATTCAAATATTCAATCACATTTTCTGATGCATAATTTGCTCGGTGTTTCAGGTTATTTCAAACATCAGGACTGTTTACTCGATTACCGGCGAGACAAAAGCCGTCTCAACATACTCCAAGGCACTTTCAGAGAGTCTGAAGATTGAAAAGAAGAGGGGAGCAGCCAAAGGGACTGGCATTGGCTTCACCTACAGTCTATTATTCTTTGCTTGGGCCTTGCTGCTGTGGTATTCCAGCGTCCTGGTGAGACACGGCGGCACTGAAGGCAGCAAGGCCTTTGTAACAATCGTTAATGTCATCTTCAGTTGCTTGTAAGCTCACTCTGACTTTTACATCAAGTATTCTAAAAATTTGGTGAGTGACGGAACAGGCGTGGTATGTTTGCAGTTCCCTAGCACAGGCTGCTCAAAACCTGTCTGCCATTCGGAAGGGCCAAGAAGCCATTGCAAATATACTGATCATGATTAAGAAGAGTTCAAATAGTCTGGACAGTGGCGTGGCCTTCTCAAACCTCACTGGAGAAATTGAGTTCTCCCGCGTCAGTTTTTCACACCCTTCTCAGCCTGACCCCGTTTTAAATGACTTGAGTTTTTTGCTTGAAGCTGGAAAGACCATCACCTTTGTTGGTCCTAGTGGTTCAGGAAAAAGTACCATCATATCTCTAGTTCAGCGCTTTTACAATCCCACTTCAGGTATCCCATAACATCGTTTTTCCTAATGACATTCACTGGGTGATTTCAAATCTGAAATGTGTCAAATATTTACATAACCTCATTAGGGGGAATAAAACTGGATGGGCATGATATAAAGGGTATTCAGCTGAGATGGCTGAGACAACATATGGGACTGGTCAGCCAGGAGCCTGTAGTGTTTTCCACAACCATATCGCGCAACATTCTGTATGGTAATGAAGATGCAGATGTAGATCAGGTCATCCAAGCTTCCCGCGCTGCAAATGCTCATTCTTTTATCCAAAGCCTCCCAGTTGGGTATTACACTCAAGTGAGTTTTAATAAGCACTAATCCTTCAAACCTAATGAATGATTTTCTGATGTGCTACTTTGAATTACCAATGATCATCTGTATCTTTTTAAGGTTGGTGTTGGAGGCACAGAACTTTCCCCAGACCAGAAGACAAGAATAGCTGTTGCCAGAGCTCTCCTGAGAAACCCCAGAATCTTGCTGCTAGATGATCCCACAAGTTCACTTGGTTTAGAATCTGAACAAACACTGAAAAGAATCACGACAGGCCGGACAACTATTCTCACTGCACGTAAACTGTTCACCAGTTATAATGCAGACCGTATAATTTATCTCAAGGGAGGTCAGGTTGCTGAAATGGGTAGCCATGCAGAACTTATGGAGCTAGGCGGAGAGTATGCGAAGCTAGTTGCCTTACAAAAATCTAATTCTGAATCTTCCATTAACCAAGTGCCTGAAATTCACAACAAACCCAATGGTGTAATCACTTTTGCAGAGCTTTTAGAGAGAGAGAAATTTCAAGACCAGATGTTGGCCAACTCCAGAAAAGAGCTGCTATCTGCAGAAACCAACTTTGAGTCCCTCAGTCCAACTTCAGCTCCTTCATTTAAGGAATTGGTTAGATTACATTCACCAGACTGGCCATTAGCTGTACTGGGCTTATTTGGAGCTGTTCTTGCTGGGATGGAAGTTCCATTGTTCGTTCTTGGGGCCATGAGAGTCTTAACTGCTTTCTATTCTCCTGAAAAGTCTCAAATTCATCAAGAAGTTAAGTTGGTATGTTTCATATTTGTTGGATTGGCAGCCGCAACCATTCCTATATATTTTCTGCAGCACTACTTCTCTATATTGATGGGGGAGCGTCTTGCTGCTCGTGTCCGTTTATCAATGTTCTCAGGTCTCATCTCAGAACTCTTCGCTAATGTTTCATTGCTCGCTTATTTTGTCAAATTCCTGAGTTTTTCTTTTTTCCATCTTGTTTCTGGTTTCAGCTATCCTTTCCAATGAAATTAGCTGGTTTGATATGGACGAAAACAATAACGAATCACTGACGTGGAGCTTGGCCGTCAGTGCACCACTGTGAGAAGTGTGTTAGCTGCAAAAGTACCAACAATGGTGCAAAATCTGGCACTCATTTTTACAGCTATTGCAATAGCCTTCAGCTTCAGCTGGCGCATGGCAACTGTTATTATCGCAACTTTTCCGCTACTTGTTGGAGCTTCCTTCACTGAGGTGACTGATTACTTTGAGAGAATTATGACTCCAAATCTGCAGCAATTGTTTCTTATTTTAATTTATGAACATGCAGCAACTATTTCTCAACGGATTCCAAGTAGATTATAACCAAGAATACTCACGAGCTATCAGAGTAGCACAGGAAGCCATTGAGAACATCCATACTGTGGCTGCATTTGGGTTTGAGGATTTAGTATCGATTCAGTTCGATTCGGAGTTATATGAGCCCAAAATTAAAGCTAGTCTGAGAGGACACATTTCAGGTCTTGTGTATGGCCTGTCACAGCTGTTTGCCTTCGGCTCATATTCTATAATATTCTGGTATGGATCAGTTCTCGTCAAGCATAAGATGTCCGACTTTGGTGATGTGCTACAGTCATTTATGGTTCTGATCATAGCCGCATTAGCAGTTGCGGAGACATACAGTTTGGTGCTTGGGATTAAGGAAGCATTAAGAGCTCTGGGTCCAAGTTTTGCTGTTCTGAAGAGGAAGACAGTTATGAGTCCTGATGATCCTTCAGCAGATAATGTCACTGTAATCAAAGGTCAAGTTGAGTTTAGAGATCTGAGCTTTCATTACCCTACAAGGCCTGATATCAAAGTGTTTAGGAACTTGAACTTGAAAGTTGATGTTGGGAAAAGAGTTGCTCTTGTTGGAAAAAGTGGCTCTGGTAAAAGTACTCTCATTCAACTAGTCATGAGGTTCTATGATCCTGTTACTGGAGCTGTTCTTGTTGATGGAATGGACATTAGAGGCATGAAGTTAAGATCGTTACGAGGGAGAATAGGCTTGGTGCAAAAAGAAGCTGCACTGTTTTCCACATCAATTCTTGAGAACATCAGATATGGGAATGAACATGCGTCTGAAGTTGAGGTGGTGATGGCAGCCATGGAAGCAAATGCACATGAATTTATCAGCTCAATGCCGGAAGGATACAGGACTCTGGTCGGTGAGAACGGGACAGAGCTATCGGTAAGCCAGAGACAGCGAGTGGCCATAGCCAGAACAATTCTAAAAGGCCCTTCCATTGTCCTATTGGATGAAGTGACAAGTGGGTTGGATACAGCATCTGAGAAACTAGTTCAGAAGGCTCTGGATAAGCTGATGGAGAATCGGACAACGATTCTGGCTGCACATAGATTGTCTACAGTTGTGAATACAGATTGTATTGCTGTACTTAAAGATGGATATGTGGTTGAAATGGGAAGCCATTTGAATCTTATTGAGAAACCTTCGAGTGTTTATGGGCAGTTAGTGAACCTGCAGCAAACAATAGAGATAGCGGAACAGGGTTGAAGATCAATTATTGGCTATTAATAAAGCACATACATAGGAAATTACGATAGCTAGCTTTTAAAAATATGCTCCTTGCATGTAAACAGGATAGCCGTACATATACAATTATGTAATCAGAGGCATGCTTAGAATTGAAATAAGTGGCAAGAGGCCATGTTCTGTTAGTGAACAAATTGGTAAGCAATATTGCACCAGAAGAAAATAATTGATGGACAGAGGTGGAGGACAACATGCCAATTTCTATGTAAATAATTTACCAGATACTCTCTGTACATGAACTCTTCAACTCCGTTTTCACACCATGCAGTAGCTAGCCACTTCATACCAAATTGACTTTTTTACTCTTGAACATGGATAACATCTTTTACAGACTTCAAAAGTCACACTTTGATAGATCCATATTTTTCGCCCATGGCACCACCTTTCTGCTTTTGAAATTTGATGTACCGAACTGTGCTGGAAAAGAAAGCATTTGAGGCATGGTCCTGAGTTGTGGAGTCACTTTGCATTTCAGTTATTAAATCTATGAGGCTTTGGATTGTTGCTCCTGTGATATGCGGGTTACCCTTCTCAAAGAAATAGAGGTACCTGAAAGGCAATAAAGCATTTCATTTTCAAAATATAAAACTGGCATAAAAACTGAAATAGACTGCAAAAATATTCTAGACTAATTAAGTTGAAGGTACTAACTTGTTCAGAATCTCAACAAATAAAGTAACAGGACCACTACTACCCCTTGTAACACTTGCCATTTGTTGAGCAGCATTAGCGATTCGCAAGGAACGTTTAAGGCAAAGCAAAACCCTGCAGTCATGAAAATATGAAGTGAGCTGCATGTGTACTGAAAAGGCAACCACATGATTCAGGCATAGGGCATACCTTTCACCGTCCTTAATTCCATCCTGATCGTCTACCCAAAAAAGGTGTGAGCAAGCATACACAGCTCTACACTGATCAGGCTTCTTTAAAAGCTTTGCTGAGTACTAAACACATTGAAGAAAGTATCAAGCATTAAAAACGAACAAGCTAGTAAAAGTAGAAAACAAAAACGAAAAAGCATGCTCTGTCATAATCACCCCTGTCGCCTTGTGTGTTAGGGTATCTCGGTTTTCAACACCGAAGACGTTCATTTTCTGAAGAGTGCTAATAATAAGGTGTATCGCAGTCACTTGGGCTTTGGAATCCTGACGAAACACAAATTGAAGTATTTCTTTATGTTGATCTTTCTAGTCAGTTGGAATCGAAATGAAAGATGAATCAAAACTAGTCATTGAGAAATTACCGCAACATCTTCTTCATATAATACAAATGCTTGGGTAAAGAAATCATAGGCTATTGGCTCAATATCACAATCATTTGCAGCCTGGTTTTCACAAATATAAAGAAAACAATTAAAATATGTCAAATAAGTAGAGCAGTAGGGGGTCTCCATTCCGGAGACAAACAAATATGATGCTAAGTGTTTTGTAAAAAAGAAATAAGGATAAAGAAAAAGAAAAAGAGAAAGAGAAAGAGAGACAGAGGGGAAATTCAGTACAGAAGTTCCATAATGTGAGCAATAACCGATAAGCAGACAAACTAACAAATCGCAGTATGGAAACTGTGACGCACCATTCTAGGGGTAGGAGCATGAATATCTATAAGCAGTTTAGCATACCTGTGCACATTCCAGGTATAGTCGTAATGCAAGTTCAGGTGAAGGAACATATGTAAGTGTTTCAATGACCTGAAATACATTGCAAATGAGGGTTTCGAAGGATGAGTCGATGAGACACTGAATTTGAATTTCCCACGCATGATATCAATTTGAAGAATAAAAAAGTTCAACTAGCATGACCCCCTGTTATTTAGGAGTATTTTTTGAGAAGTGGACACTAAATTTATGCATTCATTCAAAAAATCAATTAGAATTTTCAGCTGTCTTGTTCAATTCGATTCAGTGCTCCATATAAGTGTTTATGTAGAACATTCAGATGAAGTCTTACATCGCATTTTCATCGAAAAGATCGCATTTGTTTTCAAAAATTACAAAATAAGGTTTTAGAGTTCAATTATATTTCTTAAATGTTACTAAGTTCAGTTCAATGCACTTTAAGTCCCGTTCAGTTAGAAAACGACAAAACGAGAAAACACTCTAAATGATGGCACTGCTGAGTCAGGAAAATATCACAGGGAACTTCAACCATTTTTTCTTGCATAACCAAATATATATTAATTATCTGCATAACCAAATATACTTCAGGAAGGTAAAAGTTATTTGGGAGGTACCTGATTTAAAACTTGAAATATTTTTTTTGGTGTAGCTGGATCCTCTTCACCTGCAACATCCCCATCCTGTGCTTGCAACCGTCTAACTAACTGTAATTCAAAAACAGTAAAAATTGATGATGAAATTATCTAGGATTATTAAGTTAAAAGGCTAAAGGTAAGTATGTGTCATGAGATTGTTATCTATTGTTATCTAATTTAACCATTGAAATAGAGATGTAAGGAGAGGCCAAGATAGATTTCGAACAAACATACCCTTAGAGCTGAAAAAACAAGAGGTGGCACTGTAAAAATTTGCCGTCTTGGTCCTCCTTTCATAATATGAGTTTTGACTGTACAAATTATCTGAAGGCAAAATAATACTAAGAATAACTACGAGTGAATGAACATATGATTTAAATACTATCAATAATACAACTAAATTCACATGGATCTACTAGAGTCTAAATAATGACATGTATTTGGGTTGAATCCCAAAGAATAGTTCGCCAATAATTTTAGAGTGGTTGCCCGCTAGTGATGCCAAGAGAACAAGCCACATGGAGAGTGAATAGTAGCATGACCTCCTAAGTTATAAAGACCACTTAATGACTCAACATTCATCGTCTCTTACAGTTATTTGATTAATGACACAGGTATATGTCTAAAATTTCAAACAGCTCTCAGTTAGTTGAAGGATACACAGAACGATAAATACACAACGACTAAAGCCCTGAACGACGAAAGCCTTAACAATGACCATTATGAACTTTATAGCAAGTCAACTGTAGAGTTGGATGTATGCAATAAACTTAAAGAAATGGTAACACCTCAATAACCTTTTAAACACCCAATATATTATTACATGCAAACATTTGTGGTGGCTTGTAAATGGCTTTTAATCCATTTGTAGTGGCTTGTAGGCCATGCCTAATTCTGTAATACAGTTTCCAGCTATCCGCAACCACTTCAAGCATGACAAATTGCACTACCAAAGACAATTTATACTGAATAATCATATATTTTATCAATCACCTTAAACATTTCCTCCGGGTCATCATTGTGAAACATGTGAATAAGACGAGCAACATAATTTTGTTCTTCGCTGAAATCATCCTCATCAATCTGTCAACAAAAATGAAATGTATTAGCAACAAAGACAAGCCAGCTTAGAGCTATCAACTGAAACATAAGCTTTCACTTAAACTTCAGGAGAATATAATTCATCGGATACTGTAACATATAAGCACTACTTCTACAAAGTTTATTTTTCAGCTTTTAGAACGATACAATTTTTTGTATGACATTTACTCTCATAGAGTTTTCGGGTCTTACAGATAATGCATGCAAAATATAAATGAAAATGCAGATAAAAGCTAGTTATTGACAATTTGGAGATAACCTCTTCCAATGGAATTCCATCCAAATCTCTGATAAGTCCTTTAATCAACTCGAACAATGCTTCAACCTACCTTCCAAAAACGGAGAAAGATGGTTAAACTTATAAACCACGCGATGACTTAAGATTAGGCAGTGATCAAGAGTACCTTATCAGCAGTAGCAATGCAAGTCATATTTTTCATTATACTTTGAATAATAACCATTGCCATTATTTTGTTATTCTCAGCATCAAGGAAGTCCAAAAGACGAGGATAGTTTGACAAGGTCAAGGCTGTAACTACATCATTGTATTTTTCCAGGGGAGCACTCAAAAGAGCAACCATTTGCTTTGTTGCCTTACTGTCTTCAAGCTTTGCTTTACTGGATAGTCTCTTAACACATGCACCCTGGAACACCACCAACATGAGTGTCATAATTCTCAGATACATACAATTTTTAAAAGAAAACAAAATCAAAGAGGATGAATCCTGAGCAGCTAATACTTAATTTATTTGGCTTTCCCCTTATTTAGAGGACATCATGTCGTCAATTTATACAAGATTAGTCACCATCATTGGAATGGATTGTCATACTTGGGTTATGTCTGGAAGACTTCTTGATAATATGGATGCTTACCAGAACTTGGTCAACGTAGTCAAGGCGATCAGGATGGACACGCAGAGTAAACGTAAGAAGGGAGACATACAGTGAAATAGCTCCAACAATTGGCATATCCACCTGTGCTTCTATCACCTGTTTTAAAATTAGCAGATATTCATTCTCAGTCGAATAAAATGCTCTTATGAACATGCCAGTTAAATAATTAGATTATAATGTTCTCCATATAAATGCACATTTATATTGCAATAATGCAGGGATGAGACCAAATGAATCTCCTAATTTTTTATGGATTCATGTACCCCAAGAATCCCCCAAAAGTTATGCATCCCTGGATCCCATTAACTTTAGGGTGATTTTGTGTTATGAAATGCATCACACCACCGGAAAAAGTGGATTGTGCCAACAAGGTGCATCACAATCTTAGCCACTTAGCCACTTGATCAAATGACCAAGTGGCTCCGAAATGGTTTAAGGGATCAACGACAAAAGGGGGATCTCCAACTGAGTGTCCCCTATATTCAGATATCTGAATATGATACTTTGTTAGCACATCACTGATCAAACATTCTCAAAAATACATTAAAATTATTTAACAAACCTTTCTGATGGCATTACTTAATTTGGTGAAGGCCTCTACTTGAAGAAATTCTGGTAATGCCTGCACACAAAAGAAGAGATTAGCCATAATTAGAACAAGAAGTATGGTTCACGCACATCGCACGAGGACTTACTTCTGAACTTGAAGCAGCATAGTTAGACAGTCTGTCCATTAGTTGAGACAGAACTGTTCTGATATCAACATTTGGCTGAAAGTGAGAAAAGAAGGTAATTATTTATATAAAGGGTCGTAAATAATGACACATCTGACCAGAAAAGTTCACATAAGATGCAGAAAAAATAAACTTCAGAGATAAGAGAACAATTATCAAGTCAAAAGCAAGTGAACAAGAATCTACCAAATCCTCGACGAGGGAATAACATCATTGGAAATTGAAGCAGTATACCTGCAACTGGGGACATGCATTCAACAAGGTCTCAAGAGTCTGCAAATGGAACTCATCTGGAAAGACTTGAATTATGCAGTCCATTAGATAAAACTGAGCAAGTTCATCTTTACAATTAACGACCTGCCATTTTAGCATATGAGCAGTTCTGTTATAATTAGATACAGAGTGATTCAAGACATCTAAAAGGTGGAACGTAGTCAACCTGCTCTAGAACTCTTGGCAATACTGTATCTTTGTACAGTTCAAGGTCAATTCCCTCAAGCTGACTGAGAACATGGAGATTCTTTCCGACCTGTTACGTAGAAAGTGCCATTATGTCATACGAGTTACAAAAAACATAATCTTCAAAATTGTAAAACATTTCCATAGATATATATTACAAGGTCGCGAAGTTCGTTTCTCTCTTTTTCATGTTTCTCCTTCGCTCTACCAGGTCCCTAAACCAGACACGGATGAATTTCTCTTAATTAAAAAGGAAAAGAAAAGAAAAGATATTTGCAATCTAGATGTCTGGATGTTAATATGCACCAACAGGCCTTTATGCATATTGATACAAAGTTTTGGAAAATTCAGATAACCTGATGCTGCAAGCGAACCCAGAGTTTATTCATCTCTGTGAAGTTTTGTAACAAGAATTCTACAGCATCCATGACAGTATCTTCATCTCTATTGACAATCATTTCAAGAAACTAAGAGCACTGATTGTCCATTTTGACTTGTTGAACGTGGTGAATTAGAAAAAATATAAGTTTTACAAAAAATTACCCTTCATACTCAGAACCAATATCAGGCAGCTTATCTCTAGTGACTTGAGAAAGGTAACTTCTCAAGAACAGACCCCGTATGGGATGTTGAACTCCACGGCACATTTCTACTAGATCTTTAAGAATGTCCTTCGCTGGAGCCTCTTTGGTTTTGATGTACACAGATCCTACTGTACATAGTATATACCTGTTGCATCAACCAGAATTTCAAACCCTGATACGTCATGCCAACTGAAAAAACACAGTTCATAGTTCATACGTTACAAAAAGAAGACAAAAATTACTGGATCGAAAACCAAAATCCTCACTAATCTTAATTTAATATCAAAATTTATTACATCATTTCACATCAGGCTTAGAAGCGAATTCTATCAGATAAGAGGGTTATTTAAAAATGCACACTTCAAAATCAGACCACAGCCATTAAAACAGTAAAAATTGGTTCACTCACATTCTCGGCAAAATATTTCCAGCATGTTGCACCAACTCATAGAGATCAGCTATTGAACATCCATGCTTTCCCTCATCTTTGAAGAACATCTCCAGCTGCCTCAGTTCATCAAAAGCTCTCATATCTAAACACCAACCATCACCAACTCACATATCCAAATAAAACGATCCAAATTAAAAACATATCCAAATCAAACTCATCAGTCAAGCAATCCGGCCGTACATAGATCGTAATATTTGTGCGGCGATAGCCTCGATGTCCGCAGCTCCGAAAGCATCTGAGCCGAATACTTAAGCGCTTCCCTCAAATTATTCGTATCCTACAGAAACCAAAAACCTAATGTTTCAAAAATCAAACGGATCGAATCAGTCTCTATCAAATCAAGAGTTCCAATTACCAAAGCTCGATGCATATAGAACGCGTTCTGCTGAATTCCGGCAATCCCTTCCGCCAGCCATTTATCTTCGTCCTCATTTACGTCTCTGATCATCTTCCTCCCACCGTCGTCGTCGATGTGATCTCAATCGGAAAGAGTTACCAAGTCCGGCGAACTGATAATTTAGTTTCAGATTGTGGGGAAAGGCTAATCTCACGGTCAATGTCGCGCCTTTGATAATGATGGAGCGTTTTCCACCGTTGGATGTGATCGACTAATAAGTCAACGAAAGTCAACGTGTATTTTTTGTAAGATATGAGATTCCTAAGGAATATTACCACCAAAACACTTCTGTATTTTTTGGGGCTCCGGCAGAGCTTAACCCGGCCCATTACCAGCCCAATAACAACGGCGGTTACTTGGTCAACGTGGAGGTAAACCAAAGCACTCCTAAACCGCCACAAGCACATTATTATCCGTATAACCAAACATCCGTCCATCTACAAAACTCTCCAAAACCCTACTCATCCGCTTCACGAACAATTTTATCCTCGTTACCAAACACCACCTTCTTTTTCCCCAAGGTTCTCGCTAAACAAATTACGCTCTGAACGACAATCGCCACAACAGATCGAATCAGAAGTTGACCGAACGCCGTCGTTTCAAGATGCGAAGAGTCGGCCGTCTAGCGGCCTTAACCAGATCAGCCGCCGCCGTTTCCGGAATCAATGGTAACGTTAATTCCGGCGCGCAGCATAGGCTAGTCCAAAAGGCGTCGTACGGAACAAACTCGTTTGTGAACAAGGCTGTTGTTGTGGATCAAATTGGGGGATTTAGTAGATCGGCGGCTCATGGTGTGGCGGGAATAGTGTTCTTCTCGGCAGCTGCTTCGCCTGCTGTGCAGGAGGTTTATGCTAAGGAAGCGATTCCGAATTTGAAGTTTGATGAAGTTGTGCTTTATCAGTATGAGGCTTGTCCTTTCTGTAATAAAGTTAAAGGTGAGTTTTTTTGGTTGATGTTGAGTTTTGGTATGTCTCATTTCGAGTAGTTAGATATGTTTAGGGTTTAACATGCTCCATTTTGTCTAATTTAGGTTTTTTGTAGCTGAGTAAATAACCAGGATTTGAGGTTTAGGTTTTCAATCCCACATCCATGTTATAGTTATCGTTATTAAAACTGCGGACTTTTGTTAAACATCCAATGGTTTTAATGCTTGCTGATGATATTTTTGTTATAGTGAATGGTTTGAGCCTATGATAATAATGTTCGAATGAAGTGTGTGTTGTTGAAGTCTGTTACTGTTAGTTTCTGCTGTCAAGTACTAGTAGGTGCGTCAATATTTTTATTGGGTTATTGATGGTGATTTGAACGATTACATTGTTTTTCGCGATTTTTGTAGAGGTTTAAGTTTTTATTAAATTTTAAAAAATATCATTCCATAGTCTGATGAACTTTTTGCTTGGGGATTATATCATTTATGTATTTCAACATGTTTTGATTTGAGAAAATGTAAATATGTGCTATGAGGATATTCTTTTGTTTCATATCAATGAATGTGATCCATATATTTAGTGTTGTGGGAAATTTATCAATATTCAATATAGTATTTAAGCTCTAGGAAAGTAAGAAATATGCCACTACATTCCGATTCCATTTGTTATTTTTGACAGCGTTCTTGGATTACTATGACATTCCCTACAAAGTTGTTGAGGTCAATCCGATAAGCAAAAAGGAAATCAAGTGGTCTGATTATAAGAAAGTTCCAATATTGCAAGTGGATGGAGAACAGTTGGTTGATTCATCTGGTTTGTGATTGATTGTCTTCCCCGTTTTACCTGAGTTTCCTCAAGATTTTATGACGAATAAATAATTTAAGGATCTAGTTTTTAGACTTACCACAAGTTATTAAATTTTTGCTTTCGCCTTTTACAGCTATAATAGATCAGTTGTTTCAGAAGCTTCATCCTAAAGGCTCTCTGGACAATGAAGAGGAGAAGCAATGGAGAGGGTAGTGATTAAATAATAGTTTCACTTACATTTTTATTCTGCGTGCGAAATCTGTTGGAACTCCATAAGCATTTTAATTTATTTTGTTATGTACTTATTGGGCATGTTCTAAAATCTAAACGTAAGAATTTAATAGTTTGGTATCGACTTATGGGATAATGAACTTGTGGTATCTTCTAATCATGCATTCTCTGAAACTGTAGGTGGGTGGATAATCATTTGGTTCATGTTCTATCACCAAATATTTATAGAAATACTTCCGAGGCTCTCGAATCCTTTGACTATATTACCACACATGGTAAGTAGCATTTTTCAATCCGTTTCCTTTTCACTTCAGCATGTACCACACAATTATGGTAGTTTTGGAAGGCTTTTTTATATGCTGCTCTGAGCTAGGATACATGCAAGCTGTGTATTGCATGCATGCTATAGTATCCATTTAGGGAGACAGTCAAGTGATAGCTTGGGCGTTGAGCCCTTAGTAAACTAATTACCAGCACTTGCGGCATGCAGGAAACTTCAGTTTTAGTGAAAGACTTGTAGCAAAGTATGCTGGAGCTGCAGCTATGTACTTTGTGTCGAAAAAGCTTAAAAAGAAGTACAATATCACAGATGAACGTGCAGCCTTGTATGATGCTGCTAATACATGGGTAGATGCCCTGAAGGGTCGTGAATTCCTTGGTCAGTTTACTTGGCATGACATTTCTGGCATACTGTAATTTGTTAGAAATGACATTACAATAATGAAACATCCATGTTTTCTTAAACAGGTGGAACCAAGCCTAATTTGGCTGATCTTGCTGTTTTTGGGGTTCTGAGACCAATCCGCTACCTCAGGTCGGGTAAGGACATGGTGGAGAACACTAAGATTGGGGATTGGTACACCAGAATGGAAAGTGCAGTAGGCACTACTTGTGGCACCAAGTCATAGATACAACTTATTTTTCCCTACACTACATTCCCCAATGTTAGCGCTTGGTTTGATCAGTTACTATTGCCCCCCAATAATGTGTTTGAGGAACTAGCTGGTATTCTTTTGAAGCCCTACAAAAACTCAAATTTTGCGGCAGGGATACTCATTATAAGTTTATTTATGCAGTTTTTCCATCAAATATTTTTCAGTCAGTTGATTGTGCTATGTTCTATAAGCTTCGGATGAACAGAACTCCTCTTTTACCCTTGGGATCTTGGCTCTCAGAAGCTCACAACATCTAACAAATACACTATCAGCCTCCCTATGGTAATTAACTGCTGTGCTCAGTAGTTGAACCAAGGGTATCAAAGATTTGGCAGATGTCATAGTCTACTTAATGCAAGTTTGCACACACGTACATGTCGTTTGTCTATAGAACAACGTCAACGGTACTATCCATCAGAAGCTACTACAAGATAGAGAATCCCAATCATCATGAATACATAATGAGAGGGCGTCTCTGGTGGATCCATTACTATTTGGTGGATTCATGAGTCCAGATCTGGACCACACATTTGATAGATCGGATGGTTGGTAGTGTGACACGTGTGAGGGGTAGTAAAAAGGTGGTTCGGTTAGTAATGAACTGGGTTTAATGGGTGTCACTGTTGTGAGGGTAGATGTGTCTTTTATGTTATACACTCGTCTGACACTTCTCACCCTCTCATCCGCTCACCCGCTCCTCTGTGTCAGTCTCTCACCCTCTCACCTAATTCGCGACGAAGAGACGAGGATCTGGATCTGAATCCACTCGAGACGATGACACGGAGGAGAAGAGGAAGGACAGAAAGCGGTTGACGGAGGAGAAGAGGAAGGACAGAAAGCGGAAGTCAGAAGATGAGACCAATAAGGACGAAGATGGTGGTGCGAGTGCGATCCATGCTGTTGAGAGGAGTGAATCTGGATGTGGGTGTTCATCCTCCGCCGCTGCTTCATCTGTGTTTCAGCCTAATGGGTTTGGTCCAGAGCATCATCCCCGAGGCAGATTCCGAATTCAACCGGTGTTAAAGTGTGAATGGAAACTCGAATTCCAACTTTGCTTATTCATCTCCACAGCTTGATGTTGGTGAAGCAGAGGAGTGTGATGGGGGTTTGTCTTTTCTGAATGAGCAATTGAAGGTTGATGATGTATGAAATGGGTTTGGGAAGCCCTAGTTTGATGAACAATCATAAAAGGAGGCTCTCAGTGAGTGATGCTTATAGAGGAAATGGTGTGTCTGAGAATATGAATGGTTGTGGGTATGGCTGGAGATCTCGTGAGTGTAGTTTTGCTCAATTAGGGCTTGTTAATTTTGTGTATTTTGTTGTAAAAATGTTGACTTTAAGTAATGTTGCAGCTGCTGGCGTTATTTTTGTAGAATCAGTGATGAGGATGAGATTGAGAGGGGTTGAGACATACCCGCAGCGGCATGGAGTGGGGGATTGTGATAATTACATGAGAACTGGGTATTGTGGGTTCGGCCGTTCGGGAGTAGGTGTCGCTTCAATCATCCTCTAGATCGTAGCACGGTAAGCATTGTGATGATATTTTGTTTGGTTTGAAGTTTAAAGTATTTTGTTTGGTTTGAAGTTCGGGATTGGTAAGCATTTTGTTTGATTTTGTTTGGCGGATTTTGTTTGGTAAGCACGATTTTCATAGTATAAAATATAAGTGTAGGACATTTAACCTATTGGCTGGTCACATGAGGCCAACTTTGTCTGGTTTGAATTTTCCGCTGTAATTTGCGGATGGTGTGTTGGAATTAGCTTAGTGCAAGTAGTTCAACAGAGTTGGAAGGGGATTAGCATATGGCTTTCTGCTTCTGTAGTTCTGTATGCTTAGTTTCAGTATTATAAAACAAGTCATGATGTGCATTGTATGCAAGATAGATGATGAGCGTCAAATGATAGATGATGAGCGTCAAAGGATAGATGATGAGCGTCAAAGGATAGACCGAACTATATATTTATTCTAGTTCTAGTTCAACTCGTGAAGCATGGCGATCTGTTTATATGCCGATGATTTGGTTGTGTTTGCTTGTGTTTATGTTTGTGTTATTGTGCTTGTGTTATTGTGTTTGAGCTTGTCGGAGGTTTGTGTAAGACAATAAAGGTTTTTGTGAGTAATATTGTGATATTAGGTTTGTGGTGAGGTTTGAGTGAGGCAGTGATGATGGGAGGTTTGATTTTAGCTAGTGCATTTTGGTGTTGCATTTTGGAGTTGCATTTTAGTGTTGCATTTTGGAGTTGCATTTTGGTGTTGCATTTTGGAGTTGCATATTTGGTTTGAAGGGTGAGTGTGTTAGGTGGATATTTGACGTGAATTCTGTCCTTGTGTTTGAAGTTGCATTTTATAGTTGCATTTTATAGTTGCATTTTATAGTTGCATTTTATAGTTGCATTTTATCGTTGCATTTTATAGTTACATATGATAAATCCATTTTAAATAGAAGTTGCCGATTTTATAGTTTGATTTTAGCTCGTGCATTTAAGTTTTGCATTTTATTGTTGCATTTTGGTGTTGCATTCATGGTTATCTGTTTGTATGAAATTGTGTATATAATTGCATTTTGTTTCATTGATTTGATCATTACCCCTTTCTCAATCTTTTGACTATTACTCTGATGTTTATTGATTATTGCTTTCATGTTACCTAATGTGTATTATGTTGTTTGTTCGTAAAGCTGAGATTTTAATGTTTGTTTGTTTACGCAGGTGTTCTTCTTGCTGTGGTTGCCACCTTAGGAAGTGCATCAGCATGATCGATCAATATGGCTCATTCATTCATGCATGTAATGTGTCTTGTACACTTGTCATATGTTTTAGGATCCGGATCTGGTGTAGCGTGAAATTAATTTGTAATTTGTTTTTTATTAATGCATTTTGATTGCATTTGTTAGATCATAATTTGTAATTTGATTACTGCAAAGCCTGGTACAAGGAAATCAATTTGTAATTTGTAATTGCATTTGTTAGATCATACTGAAAACATTACTGTGAAGCCGGGTAAAAGCAACACAATGAACATGGAACACAATTGTAGCTTTAATGCAACTCTAAAATGCAATTTCAAAATGCAAGTGTGAAATGCAGCAATTAAATGTGATAACCAAATAATGGAAATCATTTGTTACCGTACAACTATGATTACCATCTGCCAACACAACACAAAAAAGGTAAATGATACGGAAACATGTTAAATTTATACAAAAAAAGCAATACAATGAACATGGAACACATTTGTAGACTTAATGCAACTGTAAAAATGCAACTGCAAAATGCAAGATCTAAATGCATGTATGAAATGCACATGTGAAATGCATGCTGAAAGTGCAAGTGGGAAAAAAATGCAACTATAGGATGCAACTACAAAGTGCAATAGTAAGGTGCACATGTGGGTGCAACTGTTAAAATGCAGTTGAGAGTGGGATTATTTGGTTTACAAACGAGTTAGAATGGGTTGAGATTATGAAAATGATGGGGAAATGAAAAGCTTAGATTATGAAAATGGTGGGATTGATTAAGGAGAGAGGGTTTGGATTATGAAAATGGTGGGGAAATGAAAAAGCTTGAATTATGAAAATGGTGGGATTGATTAAGGAGAGAGGGTTTGGATTATGAAAATGGTGGGGAAATGAAATAGCTTGAATTATGAAAATGGTGGGATTGATTAAGGAGAGAGGGTTTGGATTTTGAAAATGGTGGGTTTGTAAGGAGAGAGGGTTTGAATTTTGAAAATGGTGGGTTTGTAAGGAGAGAGGGAAAATTAAGGAGAGAGGGAAAATTAAGGAGAGAGGGAGCCATCTAATCAAGAATTAAATACTAACTAGGCTAACTAAACTAACTAAAATCCTAACTATTCCCATATTACCCTTTAGTTTGACTAATAGTTGACCATTGTTAACCATTGATCTAAACCCATCCAATGGCTGAAAGTTGGACTCATGGATCCACCAAATAGTAGTGGATCCACCAGAGTAATTCTCTACATAATGATTGCAGTTATAAGCACTACGGAGTACTTAATAAGTTATAAACGGTGGGATTAGTCAAAACAGGATGCTACTATGTTAGTTATTATAAGTTGCAGTAGATCACATCATATATTTATTACATAGTGTCCTACATTTGAAACAGGTGGATCAAAACCTGTATCGGACCACAACCTAAAGCACTAAAAGTGCACACCAAAATGCAGCCAACTCTTGCTAGAACTCTCTACAACATTTGTAAAAAGAGATTCATGAATTGCCATAACTAATGAGTGTGATGTGTATCTTTATAGTTGGAGTACATGTGAATGAGCTTCTTAGCACTTCACAGCATACATTGAACATTCATTTGATAACATTTTGCCATCACATGCCATAAAATTAGCTACAAACTAAAGTCAACATATGCAAATATTCATCCATAACCAAATACATGTGTTTACCCAAATACTTATATTAATCAATATACTAAACCTTAGTTTTGATAACATGGCAACACATGTATGTCTAACATTTTCAAGTCACATACTCTAAGTGTTATCTTGTACTAAGTTTTTGGACAAGTGTGATAAGTCTTCACACTTCATTAAATCCCAACACACAATGTCACATTTCATGCAGTTTTATATCATTTTTGTATCCTGTCACTTTTATATGAAAGCTTCTTATAAACATCTATCACCCACAAGATAGGGAATTACACAATCTAGCTTTCTCATAATTCCTAACCACTCTAATTAAACCACAACAAGATTAGTTTGGAGTTAGAATTTTCTTCTTTAGTTGCAAATCAAAAAAATTATGTTTTGATAAAATGATAAATTGCAAATTCATACTGAACCAATTTTCAGATTAATTCAAAAATCAACTTGAATATTCTGCTTCAGGATTCAATATATACTAATAATTACCGCTTAATCATTTTCGTTATTTCATATTACTTAACACACATTACCTAAATATTATTGTTGTGCCGTTGAAAACGTCATCTTCTTATTGTCTTACTTTAAACCCAATGGCGGCCATTGTTGGCACTTCAACAAGGAAACTCAACCACTTCAAATATGATCTGTTTTCACTCAACCAAATTCAAATGCAGACTCATCCATACAAATTTAATGATCCAAGTATTCCAAAATGCTATAACATTTATTCTATGATAAACTAATATTATTTGCAACTACATTTACCCAAAACCATGAGACTAGATACCATGTTGCTACATTTCCTCTATACGCATTCAACTGACCCTTTCATGTTAGCTACTAAAACTTTCTTTATATATATGACTGTCCTCATTTTCATGAACTACTAATCTTACCATTCTTAGGACACTTCTCTAACCATGCAAGCTTCAACACTAACAACCATTTTCGAGGGTTTGCCGCTCTTGTCCTATGCATTTGTGCATCGTTGAGCTCAAAAGCTAAGATAGTTCTACCGGGAAATGAAACTATTCCGGCCGTGTTAGTCTTTGGGGACTCTATAGTAGATGCTGGAAACAACAATGATCTTACATCTGTTATCAAGGCCAATTTTCCTCCCTACGGCCGAGATTTCAAGGGAGGTGTTCCAACCGGACGTTTTTGCAATGGAAGGGTGCCTTCAGACATGATTGGTAACTTGATACTTAAGCTAACCTGCTTCTTGAAATTTCTAGTGTATCTTACTTATCATATATAAAATTTAAAATTCCAAAAATATTGTGTTTCAGCTTCAGAACTGGGAATTAAGGATACTGTACCAGCCTATCTTGATCCAAACTTGAAATCTAAGGATCTTCTAACCGGTGTGACCTTCGCGTCGGTGGCGCCGGATATGACCCGCTGACAGCTACTTTAGTTGTAAGCTCTAGATTTCTTTCTATATTCCTAGTTAGTATTCTACCAAGGGTATCTTATTCATTTCTAATAAATATAATTTACCAGTCAGTTATATCGCTTTCGCAACAATTAGAGTATTTCAAAGAATACAAAACAAAGCTGAAAACACTTGTTGGAGAAAACCAGACAAATTACATCATATCCAAAAGCTTGTATTTAGTGGTTGCCGGAAGTGATGACATTGCCAATACATACTTCATCTCGCGCATTAGGCAGTTCGAGTATGATGTTCCAACTTATACAAGCTTTCTTGCTGATCAAGCTTCTGACTTTTATAAGGTAGGTTGTCCTCTGCACTAATTATAAGTTAAGGAAAAATGTTTTTTTTTATAATTTTGACATGTAACTGCCCAACATTTGATAAACTTGTATCGGTATTTTGAAGAAATTATACAACTTGGGCGCACGGAGGATTGGAGTTTTCAATGCGCCACCGTTAGGGTGCCTCCCTTCGCAAAGGACATTGGCAGGCGGACTAGCAAGAAATTGTGCAGAGGATTATAACAAAGCAGCTAAATCATACAACTCCAAACTCTCAACTAAAACCAAGTCACTCAACAAAGAGTTACCTCATGTCAAGATTGTCTACATTGATATCTACAGTCCGCTACTCGATCTAATCGAAAACCACGATAAATACGGTAAATCACATTTCCATTATTTCCATTACATTTCTCGCGATAAATCAATAGCTTAAAGATAACTTTAAAAATGCAGGATTCGAATATGCAGATCAAGGATGTTGTGGAACAGGAAAACTTGAAGTAGTTGTATTGTGTAATAAGTTCAGTCCTTTTACATGTTCTGATGCTTCCAGCTATGTGTTTTGGGACAGTTACCACCCTACCGAGCGAGCTTACGGAACTCTATTACCAACGTTAGTTCGAAAATATGTTGATGACTTCTTTTGCGGCGATAAACTCTGCTGATACCAACACTTCCTGTTCAAGTTTTAGCCAATTCATACACTTTGTTTCATAGTTGAAATAACCTTCACAAACTTGTAATTGCTTCATTTGTTTGTTCACACTCATTATTTCTACACTACTTAATGTTATTTATTGGAATAAGATGCAGTGCAACAAATATTTATTGCGAATCAAAACTAAGTAGTAGGATTCAGTTAAAATTACGTAAGATTATAGTAAAAAATATTAAAAGTGTTTTATACTCGCAGAAAATAAGAGCGCATAACTTGATTCGAATTCCTATTTATTTACAGTAAATTGTTTCCACGTGTTGGGCCGAGTACAAAAACAGGTTTAAGTGGCCCAATAAAACCAAGCCGAAGCGACGCAAACGCACGACGGTTTTCTGATTTATATAATTAAAAATTAAATAAAATACAAATTACGACAGTGAAATCATTCGTCATCAATTTCTAGGGTTTCAAATCTGCGATTACGGAAACGACCGAAGGTGTGATTTCACGATGTCGACGAAGAAGATCACGTTGAGGAGTTCGGATGGTGAATCTTTCGAGGTAGATGAGATCGTGGCTCAAGAATCGCAGACGATTAAGCACATGATTGAAGACGATTGCGCTGATAGTGGCATACCTTTGCCTAATGTCACCAGCAAGATACTTGCTATGGTGATTGAGTATTGTAAGAGGCACGTTGAGGTTGGGAAATCCGAAGGTGGGACTGCGTCTGTTTCTGATGATGATTTGAAGGCTTGGGATGCGGAGTTTGTGAAAGTTGATCAGGCTACTTTGTTTGATCTTATATTGGTGAGGTTTTCTTATTTAGTAGTCTGGATTGGTATTCTTGAATGTGATTGAGTTTTTTATGCATTTAAAGAATGTTTACTGATGTATGGTAGTTAGGGTTTCATTAACTTGGTCATTGATATGCTGTGATTCTTCTGAGTAGTGCATACTTTTATAATGTAGTTTTCTGTGTTTACTGGAAATGGTTCTCTTTTTGTTTAATCTTTGACTACTAAAAGACAGCTTCTTGTGGGTATAATATATTATGTAGTGGAATTATTCTCATGGCTCGTTTATGAACCTTTGTTTGCTGAGACTTATGTTTAGACTTAAAAATGTCAAAATATTTGATGTATTGTGGGTTTGATCTTACAAATTAATAATTTTTCTTCGCTGCTAAATTTGTTCACCATTCAAGGAGCTTCAGTTTTGTTTAAAATTGGACAAAAATTTTCGAAAACATAAATTGTTGTTGTGCAATTATATTCTCTCTGCTATGTATTATTTATCATCTCTGAAATATTACGTGGAAGTCATTTTTTGTCATTTCATATATACTTCTAGAATCTTTTTTTGTGTACAGCTGAGGTATATCCACATTTTGTGCACAATTAGTTTTATTTTTAAGCGCTCTAATATCGGGATTTTTGGTATGTTTGAATTATGAATTATAGATTGGTTATCATTCTGTATGACCACCTAATTCATAGAAAAAAAGGTGATATGACTATTTTTGTGTAGAATTTATATTGTAATGTGTTAATTGACACTTTTGACCTTTGTTTTTAAATGAAAAAACAGGCTGCGAATTATCTTAACATAAAGAGCCTGCTGGATCTCACCTGCCAGACCGTCGCTGACATGATAAAAGGAAAAACACCTGAAGAAATCCGGAAAACATTCAACATCAAGAATGATTTCACCCCAGAAGAGGAAGAAGAGGTTCGTCGTGAGAACCAGTGGGCATTTGAGTAACCACTTCATTGAAAAGCTATCAAGCTTGATGCTGAACTTTTTTTCACTATGTTTCTTGTTTGCTCGTACGTATCTACATACAGACTTGGTGTCCGTTTATTTCCCCTTTGTTACTGAATTTGACTGCTGTGGATGTTTGTTTAGGCGTTTGCCCGAGTTGTTTATTTTGCTGGTTAATTTATGTGTTGCTGAGTCTTATTATAAATCTGTCAAGAAAATGCTTGAGTCCCACTGGTTTTAATAAATGTGCAGGGTTCAGTAATGCAATTTAAGAAACAGAAACGTAAAAAGATGTTGAGGGTTGCTAACATATATGTCCACTTTGGTCTGTCACCTGAACAGAACATGGTTGAGTTGTTCCACTTTGATCAGAGGTTCAAGATGTGATGTTTAAAGGTATCTTATGAGATTTTGGTTGGGTAAAACATACCCATAGCTTTATTCAATGATGCTTTATTCAATGGTAATTCTCGAACGAGTAAGCAATTCATGTGAACATTAGCTTCTAAATAATAATTTGTTTTAACTAGCTTGGAGGCCATCATACATATGGAAATTTAAGCTCCTCATGACGAGCCTTAATCAACGGATCTAGAATACTTTTCCAGTCATCATAATCAAGTAGATCATTTGCGGCAAGCTGGAAACCGTTGATGAAAAAGAATGGAGTCTCCGCAACTCCTCTTGAACAAGCATACTGTAAGAAGAAAATAATCATGCCATGAGAAACATCTAATAACAAAAACTAATATCATATATCCTAGATGACATTGGCTTGCACCTTAAATGACACCCTAGTCAAAAGGTCAGTTTTGCGATCATGAAATGCAGTTTTCACTTCCGGGAAATAGTCCTTTCCGACCACATCAGAAACAAAATCTACAATTTCATCTACAATCTCCACCTTTGAAATATTTTGAGTATTAATGTTATAGAACTTCTCCTGTGTACAATCAAATCAACCAACGATCAGACTCAAAATACACGAACACACCAACAAATTCAATACTCACAAACTAGGAGTTTAAACTGAAATGTCAAACCTGATGCAAGAAAAAAGACTCGAGCATATCATAAGTTGCCGACTTGTTCAAGCCATTCACCACATGCAGCGCTCTTGATGTAACAAACGCATTGTCATGATACCTAATCATCCACAACAATCATAACACAAAACTATAAATTCAATCAAACATCACTTCAGATATTAACTTTTAAATCAAAGGACGATCGTACGGCAAGGCGAACGGATGGAGAGAGAGCGCGACGCAATCGCCGTAATGGTGGAGAGCCTTCTTTAACGGAGGCCAGGCGTCTCTACTGTCTGGACAAACTGGATCGAAGAAGGCCTCGATAACGATCGCGCCTGGTTTCACCCGATTAATATTGTATGGGAATCCGTCGAGCTTGGCTGGAATTGGAACGATCGCGTTGACGACTCCGATGCAGAATATAGCGATGAAGATAATGACGTGGCGGACGGAGCTCCGTTTGATTCCAATCGTCTCCATTTTAGCTTTCGGAGCTTTTCACTTGGGAGAGGTAAGTCTTAAGTGTATTTATTTAGCAAATAATTCAATAATTGAATAAACCCTTAAAATTGGCAAATTAATGTCTTACAAAAATACTCAATGATCACTTATAAAAGTATCAATGTCAAGAATCTTATCTTGGTGGTTGAAATGCTTTAAGCTTTTGAAATCCAACACTCAACTATCACTTTAGAATGCTGAATTAGGAATTCAGATGCAGTATAAAAAAAAATTTGTTGCGAGCCAAAATTACTATGTGACTATAAAATATTCGAACAAAATTATATACAGTTATAATAAAAAATATCGTCATTTTAATATTAATGAAAAATTAGTAGTGCAACACAAGATCTGTTGGATTAGTCTGATGTTAACTAAATATGTTAGTTAGTTGTGAGCTAACAATATCAATCGATTTCGTACACAACTAAAGTCGTAGGGCTTTAGGCCCCTGAAAATTAATCCCTATTTAACTCATGTAAATAAAACAGCCCTGGTTCGATAAAAGAATGTAAATAAGGCCGTATTGTTTTGTTATGTAACGCACGAGGCCTCCAGTATTATTGGGTCGGCCCAAAACTATTTATGGAATAATTGATTTGAATTAGGTCAGCGGGAAGTCGTCTATTTATACACAAAGTGTCGATTGCTTCGACACCAACACAACTACCAAGCTAAGACACAAATCTCGAAGCATAAAGACTTAGCATGATTCCTCTAAACAACGTAGTCGTAAAAAGAACCAAACCGTAAAACAGTCACGGGTCGCCACGCGTCTAGTTTGATTAATGTGGGGCCCTTTTAAGATGTCCAGATCGCACGTTTTTACGGGACAAAGCTAACCATACCAAACCAAAAGAAAAGAGCTTAAAGAGCTTACACGTAACGTACTATCTCCGACAACTTTACACCATACGACCGTCGGATATGAGTGTTAAAATGCGACACGTTAACAACCATCCCTAACATTTCCCGTGGGAAGAAAAATATTCCATACACTCTGAGAATTTTCATGCGTAAGAGATTTAAAGACAGTCGCACAGCTGTCCCTTGAGGTTGAGGCCATGACCCCCTACTAGCACTTTGCTCATCGATCTGTGCTACTCTGTTCTCTTGATATTTTGTACACACTTTACAACTATTTCATCCAAAATTTACGTGTCATGGATTTTGTGTTGTGTTGAAAGTACTGAAGTAAGAATTATTTCGCGTATGCATGCACTTCTACGTACGTATACGTATGTGATAGTATCATGTACGTACGTGTTTTGCTTAGAATGGCATATACTCAGGATCTAACACATGTAATGTTATCTTACTAAAAGTATACAGACGCAGTAACACATGTATACGGGACTTTGGAGCTAGCTGTAGCTGCTGGTCCAATTCACATTCACTCCAATGTCGCCATCCCACGTACCTCTCAACTTTTCACTGTTTATAATTACGTTTTTTTCTCTTTTTGGGGATCTCTACTGCTCCTTTAAATAAAGTTACAGTTCTTGTAAAACCTAACAAAACCACCATGCTTAATTATGTTTAACTATTTCATAAACGAGGGGCTCCCTCTTTAATAAAAGGAGCAGTAGTTCATCATGACTCATAAGGTCTTTCTTTTGTTAGCTAACTTCTTCCTTCCCATGTGTCGTGTCGATTGACATAACATCAGTTTGGTGATGTGTGAAAGAGGAATTAGAACTAGACACATGTCTAAGGAGAGAAAATGAGAATAGGGTTCTAGAATATATAATGATGTGGGTGTGTGGCAAACGCAAGAATACTACTAGCATTGCTAAAGAGAGGAGAGCTTATGATATTATGATAATGTACTCACTATGCAGATCTTGAAGACCAACAGGTACAGTTAAGGTTTCTTTTTTCAAGTTGAGAATGGAGAGTCAGCAGGTGTTTAAGGAGGATGAGACCCAGCTGATGAGGGTGGAGGAGATTCAAGGTGTAGAAGAAGTGGAGAGGTGCAGAAGCGAGTTGATAGAAATGGTGGAACTCAGAATGTGTCCAGCAGACTGAGGTCTTTGCTAGTGTCCAAAGATCGAGATTTTGTGATATCAAATGATGGACACAAGGTTTGATTACCAATTTTTCTATGTTTTTTCTTCTTAATATTCTTACAACAATATTTTTTGGAGGAGACCAAAGTTGGTCAGTTGAAAGCTCCCTTTGTTAGCTAATTCAATGCAGATTCCGGTTACATTGTAGGCGTTTCTCAAACCTAGTTGAGTGATTTGTTTATGAGACCAAACCATCTAACTCGCGGGAATCTCATTTCCCTCATTAACTTGGTGACTTATTTACACTTTGAAACTAATCACATTAACCTGGATTTTTTGTTTTTAAATTTTTTCATGCATCTAAATCCATAGCCTCACTGGAAAACTAGATTTTTACTCATTATTATAGGTTTCAAATGAAAAAAGAAGTGTTTAAACCCACATTCTATTCTCATTTTGATTTTTTGAATTCTGTAAAAAAAATTGCATGAGTAATTTCTGATTTACACATCTCATTGTTGGGAATATGAAGATTATGGAGGTTGGGATATTTAGGAAGCAAACATTGACGTGTGTTTATGGTTAATTTAAGTAGTTGTTGTCAGTTGATTGAGTTTGCGTATGTTATTTAAATTGTGCTTCTGTGACAGAAATAATGTGCATAACATGTCTGACTCTACAGCCCTACACTTTGTGAAATCTGGTTTCTTTACATGTCCCTTTCATCCCATACCATAACCCTACTTTCTACAAAAGGACATGACTCATCACCTCATCAGCCTGATATTTCCATTTTCCACCCAACCCCTCCACCCAGTTCAACCTTGTGTAAATCTGATTGCTGCTTAGACAGTTACATCTTGGCCAGAGCATTTTCAAAACAGTTACAAACTCAAGATTTAGATTTTTTGAATCCATAAAAAATAACCTAGTTTTGATATGAAATAACTCAAAACGACGTAGTTTAAGTATCGGCTGCAAGATGTCATAGGCTAAAATTGTTTTACTATTATTTTCATTTTCGCCTTTGTAGATTTTTCATGCCTAAAAACTGAGTTTCAATCCATAACCATAATGTGTTTTCTCTATACAGGTGAAGGTGTCTGATCTTCAGGGAAAGATCATAGGCTTGTATTTCTCAGCTAACTGGTATCCGCCTTGCCGGAACTTTACCCAAACCTTGACAGCAGCATACCATCAGCTCAAGGACAATAAGTCTGAATTTGAGATTATTTTCGTGTCATCAGATGAAGATCTTAATGCATTCAATAACTATTTTTCTACTATGCCATGGCTTGGTGTTCCATTTTCTGATTTAGAAGCAAAGAAGTTGTTGAACCGGACTTTTGACGTTGAGGGTATTCCATGCTTAGTGATACTGCAGCCTAAGGATTACACAGATGAAATGAGGGATGGGGTTGAGTTGATATATAGATATGGCGTCCAGGCTTTTCCGTTTAGTAAAAGGCGCGTGGAGGAGCTGGAACAAGAGGAGAAGGCCAAACACGAGAGCCAAACACTAATGAATCTATTGACGAACCACGACAGAGACTACTTGTTGAGCCATTCTGCTACACCTGATGCCAAGGTCAGTAGCCTCATTTGAACATTACATTTTAGGACTCTGTTTTCATAGCAGGATGTAACATATGGTTTAATGTTGTTTGGTACAGGTGTTGGTTTCCTGCTGATAGGAAAAACAGTGGGACTCTATTTTTGCGCCAAATGGTGTTGTCCCGGGTCAGAAGTTCACTCCAAAACTGGTGTCCATTTACCGGAAGATAAACCAAATGCTTTGTGAAAATGCAGAGGAAAAAGGCTTTGAAATTGTGTTTGTCTCAACAGATCGTGACGAGGCCTCTTTTCGCTCATATTTTGATTCTATGCCTTGGCTAGCATTGCCATTCGGAGATCCGACAGTAAAAGAGTTAACAAAATACTTCGACCTGAGAGGCATTCCTTGTCTAGTTATTTTAGGTCCTGATGGTAAAACCATTACCAAACACGGCAGGAATCTTGTAAACTTATATCAGGAAAATGCATATCCATTCACCAAAGCTAAGCTTCAGATTCTTGAGAAACAAATGGAGGAAGAGGCTAAAAGCCTTCCCAAATCAGTGTTTCATCAGGGACATCGCCACGAGCTGAAACTTGTGTCTGAAGGTAATGGTGGCGGTCCTTTCATTTGCTGCGACTGTGATGAGCAAGGCCTTGGATGGGCTTTTCAGTGCATCGAATGTGGCTATGAGGTGCACCCTAGGTGCATAAGATCAGCAATGCACCCGCGCCAATCATCTGCTCATACATAACGAAGGGTAATGAATGACTAATGAGCGTCTTTCGGATGCGGCCGTTAGGACTGGATGTTCTTGTGTATAAGATGTACTGGTTGATATCTGAGTCTGTTATTAACTTAATGACATTCTGCTAGCTGAACCAGTGCATAGATTCCAGCAATAAGTAAATAAAATGTGCCTACAGTTTTGGTACTCTTTTGATTATGCTTCATATCATTACTTGGCAACAAAGTACATGTAAACATCTCAGCAGCAGCATATACATAACAAGAGAAGCATAAGAGCTTGTATCAGTAAGTGACCCTGACTCCTTGGTACCTCAAAATCTCACCTATAAGCTCTCCCTTTCCAGACCCAACATACCGTCCACATATCTCCCCATCTCTAATAAACAAAAAAGTAGGTACTTCAATCACATTCATGTCCTTCAAAAACTGCATACAGCTATCATTCTCATCTCCATTCATTCTCGCAAACGACACCGTATCTTTCATCTGCTTCGACAGCTTGATCACTGTCGGATACACCTTCACACAAGGTCCACAATGCTTCAAACCCACATCAAGAACTATCAACTTATGATCAGCTTTATGCTCAGCAATCAGTTTCTCCACATCCTCTCTTGAGTGCAATTGCACCACTGCTGAATGATTATCTCCATAGTATAAAACATCTCCGACAAGCGTGTCCGGACCGATACCTTCCTCTTCATGTATCTTCTCCATACCTTTATAAAAGCTGAAATGAGGCACTTGTGTTATGTTTTCACGTATGCATAGAGCTTTTGTTTCGTCAGACTCATCACCCATTACTAAAACAAACTCTACGTCACTGCATGTTCTGCTTAAATCCACCATGAATGGATATATTTGACGGCTGTGGTATGAGTGACTTGCTGCAAACTCAACTACCACTAGCTTGTTTTTTGCTGCTTTGAGTGCTTGGTCGAACTCCTCCTCACTATGGACTTGTAGCACTCGGTCTTCGCTCTCCACTTTCTTACGTTGCGTCGAGGTTGAGGATGGTGGTGCAACAGCCTTGATGGTAGTGAATCTAGTACTAGTAGTACCACGTGATGATCGGGCGTTGGAGAGTCTTGAAGGTGTTGTTTTGGGTTTTAGGAGTGTGTTGGAGATTTGGGGGTGTAACATGGAGATAGGAGATGTAGAGTTTGAGATGAACTTGGTGATGCTTGCAGCCATGTTTGTTGATGAAAATCTGAAGTGTGCACTGGCAGTGAAGATAGTGTGAGTGTGAGTTTGAGTTTTGAGAATGAATGAGTGGATGTTATATAACTGAATGAGGTGAGACGTGTTGGATTTATGGGTCATATTTCATGTCATCCATTCGTTGAAACTGTGGTGTTTGTTCATCCAAATGTGAGATTTTATCATGGCTTTGATTTTGTTTTGTATGAATAATTTGATTGTTTGACTTTGATGTTTTTATGGCTTCAGCTGAGTCCGCTAACTATTGACACAGACATCGTTAAGCTCATTCGATCCATGGATTTGGGCTTTCCAAATCCTTGGGCTCAAGTTCATATCCAAACCCACAGCCCAAAACCAAAACATTCGCGAGTTTAGCTTCATCAAATCTCCAACCAAAAATCAACAATCATAATTAATCTAATATAAATTCATTTATTTAATAAACAAATGGATGTGTTTGGTAGACACAGGAAAAGACAAAAGCGAAAAGTGGACTTTAAAAAAACACAGATGCAGATCCAAAACAAGCTATGTAGTCCTACGGAATTAGATCCAGTGCAGCTAAAGCTATTTGATGCGAGCCAAAACTACGTAGTTTTGGTAAAGGGTTCACTCAAAACGACATAGGGTTATAGCAAAAAACGTCAAAACGACGTCGTTTTGGCCCTCGCAGCAAATAGCAGCGCTGCACCGGATCCGAATCCGTAGTCCTACACACGTGATCGAACTATAAAATAAATCGACTAAATCAATGTGAATTCCTAAATATAAATATACTTATTAACAATAATATGAAAATATTAGTGGCTTTCCAGTAATAAATCTCCCTTTTAATATTAATTACAATATTATTTTTTTCAAAAAAACAGCATATTCTTTTCACAGAGTGATATCATTTCAGATCCGAGCCAGCCGGATCTTCACTGGACAAATCTGGATTTAATACGTAATAAATTAATTATCTTTTTTATCAATAATTTTTAATTTGAAAAGATTAAAAAAACTATAATGCGCATTGTAGCCCAACGTTACGGAGAACGGGCAGAGGGCAGCTACGACGGGCAGCAGATCTTTTCATTTCCATTACTTGTCGTGGAATCTGAGAGAGTGTGTTTGTTTGAGTATAAACCAGAGACTTCCGCTCAAGCCCAAAATCGTCTTCATATTTTTCAACCTCTTGAAAACCCTAATTTCATTTTCTCTTTCTTCAATGGACTCATTGGCTCTCGTCTGCACGGCGGCGCTCGTCGCCGGCGGAATCTACTGGTTTGTGTGCGTGTTAGGACCGGCGGAGAGGAAGGGGAAGCGAGCGGTGGACCTCTCCGGTGGATCGATTTCAGCTGAAAAGGTACAAGGTGAGTACGACGACTACTGGTCTTTTTTCAAACGGCCGAAGGAGATCGAGGCGAAGGATCAGGTACCGGATTTCGTCGATACGTTTTATAATTTGGTGACGGATATTTACGAATGGGGATGGGGACAGTCGTTCCATTTCTCTCCGGCGATTCCTGGTAAATCTGATAAAGAAGCTACTCGGATTCATGAAGAGATGGCTGTCGATCTGATTAATGTGAAGCCTGGTGATAAGGTGCTTGATGCCGGATGCGGTGTTGGAGGTCCGATGAGAGCGATTGCGGCGCATTCGCGTGCGAATGTGGTTGGGATTACGATTAATGAGTATCAGGTGAAGCGTGCTCGTGAGCATAATAGGAAGGCTGGATTGGATTCGCTTTGTGAAGTTGTGTGTGGAAATTTCTTAGAAATGCCATTTCCTGATAACAGTTTTGATGGAGCTTATTCAATTGAAGCAACTTGTCATGCGCCGAAGCTTGAAGAAGTTTACGCTGAGATATATAGAGTTTTAAAGCCTGGTGCGCTATATGTATCATATGAGTGGGTGACTACTGAGAAGTATGATGGTTCAAACCCGGAGCATGTGGAGGTTATTCAGGGAATTGAAAGAGGTGATGCATTGCCTGGATTGAGGAGCTATGCAGATATATCTGTTGCAGCGAAGAATGTTGGATTTGAGATTGTGAAGGAGAAGGATTTGGCAAAGCCTCCAGCAAATCCATGGTGGGCTAGGCTGCAAATGGGTAGAATTGCTTACTGGAGGAACCACATACTTGTAACAATCTTGGCTTTTATTGGAATTGCGCCTAAAGGGACAGTTGATGTTCATGATATGTTGTTCAAGACTGCTGATTTTCTCAGCAAGGGTGGCGAGACTGGTATCTTTAGTCCTATGCATATGATACTCTGCAGGAAGCCTGAGTCATCATCAGACTCTTAAACATTCCATGTCTGATTCTGGAGTTCAAGTGGTTTGGTACTTCACTATTATCTCTCAATTTCATATCTTTAGGTTTCTCTTGTCATAACTTATCTTCTACTGTTCTTACCTTCAAACTGTTATTGTAATGTGTCTCATTGGATTTTGGCTGCCATAGTTTCAATCTGTTTTATTTTTCTCCCATAACATTTTTCATTACTTTGAGTTTTGATTCATCAACCTGTCATGCTTAATTGTAGAAGTATGCTTGTCCAACAGGACATGAGTTTAGTACCTGGACCACCACGTATTAATGGCATGAAAAAGTATTAATGGTTATAATTGAGGTTGAATGGAAGTATGAGCTTGCATTGTGCATCGGCTTTGTCATAACATGCCTTTTTGAGTATAATCAATAATGGGCAGTATTGATGTAAAGAAGCTTTTATTAAAGTAAGCATGTGTATCTGTGTGGATGGATAATAACAAGAATGAGCATGTGGGACAGAAATGCAGATGATGTTTTTTCCGTATTGTATTGATATGACTGTCTTTGGTAAGGAAGTTGGTCACGCAATGACACATCTCGTTCTTAGCCAGCCGTATGTCTATTGGGACGTCTTGGACTCATTGTTGTTGTATTAATGTTAAAGTCTACGTTGGACTAAGAGTATGACAAATGCTAGGGATGTTTAATGCAAGTGTTAATTTCTTTAACATATGCCTGTCAAGTTTGCCAGACTGAAGTTGGAATAATAATAATAAGCTCAATCTCTGGTCTTGTGCTTAAATTTGAAACTAAAGTAGCCAAAGAGAAAGTGTCACATGGGGATGTTGAAATGGAACACATAACTACATAATAGAATAGGTGTCAAATTGGACCATATACATTGTCTGTTAGCTTGAGACAGATTGGAAATGTAAGGACTGACAATTTCCTAAGCATTTATGAATATTAACTCTGCTGAAATTCACATGCGAAACTCGGACATTTCCAACATTTATATTTATATACTGCTCTGAATCTTAGGCGTATACTTTAGGAACTCTACATCTACACATTCAAATAAGCTTCAAGTTTTTTTATTTGTCTAACAGGCGGACATCTCGTTCAATGGCTGGGATCAAAGAACAAGGTACGTCGTCAAAATGGGCCTTGTAAGCCCAATTATGGTCCGTATATGGTGACAGGCCAGCCGCCAGCCCAAAGGAGTTCGGACGAAACCGGACCCTAACCTTCGTATCATCATCGATTGAGTAGATGAAGAAGACTCCTCTCCACGGAAACCTCGATTCGCTAACCGATCCCGTACCTTAGCTGTAAGCCTAATCTCCTTACTCTCGCAGTCGATTGTTTCCGTGTTACAAAATTCTAGTTTTGATATTGTAGGCTAAGAAAGGTCCCAGGCAGGCTTGGCATTGCAAAACTGAAGGGCCTGCTGCTCGTGATTATATGATCAACTTCAAACTGCGCTGGAAAAAGGCCAGTCTGAGATTGGAATGCGATTTAGAAGAATCTCAAACTTGCATGAGAATGCTAGTTGGATTATTAATCCTAAATCAATGATCCAGCAATATGAGTCACTTACGAAGAAGACGATGATAAATAGGTTTATCAACTTCTTTACATGGTTTATTCTTCATCTTCGATATCATTTACATTTCTCTTATATTATTTTCTCTGGACATTTCAGAAACTGGTGTGCACTAAGAATATGGTCAGAGATGAGCACTCGCATTCGCATTCAGGCAATTCAATCAGCCCAACACATCATCTACATTTCCCAGATGTAGGTGCAAGGTACTTGACGCTCGTTCCACTCTTCCTACTTCTATCACTATATAGCATATCATATGCATTGCTTAAAAACAAGTATTTATAAGAATACAAATGCATGGACTAAGATATATAAAAGAGCTACCAGTACAACATATGCTTCTCATTACATTAATCAAACAAGTTTATATTATTATCATTAGGCTTTGAATGCACAAAATGTTGACGGTACACAAACTCCCCTGGGTGACCTATAATTTAGGACACACTAGCTTAGTTCACGGTCACCTTGCCAACCATGCCAGCACCCTGATGAGGCGCGCAGTAGAAACTGTAAGTGCCTTTCTCAGACAAGGTCACAGCATAAGTCTCTCCAGGGGCATTGAGATAGTCCTCTTCGCTCATGGAGATTTTAGTAACATCAACACCAGCTGGTACCTCATCCTCGTCGAAGACAATGTTGTGTGGGAATCCAGCATTGTTCTTGAACACAATCTTCTCACCAGGTGCAACTGTGAACGCATTGGGGACAAAGGCCAAACCTCCATCGTCAGAACCGAGAAGGACTTCAATAGCCATGGCATTGCTGGCAAGCACTGCACTAGCAGCTGTGGCTGCAACAGCCAAGCCAAAGTCCTTAAGGGAGGCCTTGGTGGTCATGAGCTTGTGGGATGATGAGACTTTAGTGGATACATTGACTAGTCTGCTGGTGGAAGGTGCAGTGGAGGATTTCAGGCCGGTGAAGGATGGAATGGTGACTGCTGCTGAGGTGACTGAAGCCATTGATCTTTGTGTATGGTATTTGCTGCTTGGTGCTTTTGGGTTTGTGTTGAAGATCAAGGAATGAAGGTTGAGTGAATACGGAGAAGAGGTCTTAATAGAGGGTTTGTGTGGTGTGGATGGAGATGAGGATAAATGGATGATGCTGAATGAAGATATAAGGTGTAGAAGGGAGATGTAATCTTGAATAAGTTGATGATAATTGGATGGGGTTGGATTGGATATGGTAGTGTGAGATGTGGCTTGTGGGTTAGTTTTGTCCTAGCAGTATTGTGAGGTGGATATTGGTAGGAACATAACCCATAAGGACTGATCAGATTTTTTTGAGTTAGTGTGCCTCATTCTCATTTCAGTTGCCTTCCTGCAGATACCTTAATGGATCACATACTGCTAATTGCATACAACAATTCACATATCAAACAAACTAGAGAAGTTAGTATTAAGTGATCAAAGTAGCAGTGTTGAGTAAGAGGTGTCAAGTAACTGAATGCATAACTTACATGTATTGTAGTGAAAGTGATGCACTGATTCTGTTGCAAGTTTCATATCTGTTTCCTCACAAACAGAGCTGCAATACTTACTTCATAGCAGAGTGTTAATGAGTTAGAGCTGTGACATTGGTTCTTATACTCTTAGAGATATGCAGTTGTGATATTTGGAAAAAGTCCTTTTGTTCTATGTTAATGTACTGCTGATAGTACAATTGAAGTACAGACAATACGAAAACAGATGAGGCTGCAAGTTGATAAAGCTTCATTGTGAGTTTTAAGGTACGTTTATATGATTTGTGTTCATAATCTTCGCTTCTACCCGTTCATTAAGTATATAATACAAATAACTAACTTACAAACAGAGTGCATACTAATAATTCCATGGAATAATTATCACAGTAAAATAGAGAACTACTAAAAGAATAGTCAAAATGAATTATTAATCTCGAACAACAATTATGATAGAAAATGTTCTCCTAGGCCATATACAAATAAATACAATCACCATTTCTACATTGACTTTGGAAGCTCATTACATGCCCTTATACAGGGTTATCAGTGTTTCGTAGTTTAATGTTCAAGGCAACATCCGAAATAGGAATGCATTCGCCATTTCGGGGTTTTGAGTAAATTGAATGTGTTCATTGGATAGTTCTTTCTCTAGCTGCAAATCACCATTTCCAGTACTGCAAAGCTCAACTGCATTCTCAATGAGAGCTCGGAAGATAGTAGATGGAGCATCCCCGCGAGCCATGCTCTGTGCCACCTGTTGGACATTTATTCTTGTATATTGGTGTTATTTTGGGTCTACAGTCAAAACAATTTAAAAGAACATAATATTTAGAGCCATTTTTGAAACAATAAGTGAAACAAAGTTGAAATGTATTAATTCATGGGCAGCTCCCCATGTGTGTCTGTGACTTGTAGCTCAGGCTGCTACTGTGTAAGAAGGTTAAGCAGTGAAACTCTAGTGTTGATCAGACCTCTGAACACACTATCGCTGCAAGTCTCAATTCCATCCATCACCTCCACCATTTTATCCAGACTTGAAGACTCTCCTGATTTGAACTCCCCTATAATAATAGTCCCCACGCCGGAATGATTTATCTTTTTCCTCTCCTCGCCAATCCATGGAACTAATCTCTTCCACTTCCCTCCACCAGATTTCGAGCTGATCAGTCCAGTGAACAAAGTGGTCGAGACCATTGCTGTCACATCACACACATCTCTAATAATGCCACCCATCTCATCAGTTTCATCATAAAGTGTGTCCTCGCCACTCTCGAGGCAGCACATTTTTATCAACTTGCTCAGCTCTCTGTTCATCTTCTTGGTTGCCACCTCGTATCTACTGAGCTGTTGATCATCAGCAGCTTCACCGCTGATCATATGCTTCCTCATTTTCAAAAATGCTGCCTGCTGAGCAGACTTCATAGCCATCAAAGACTGCTGAAATATCCCATAAGCATCTACATACTTCAAAACATCAGCTAGAGCCTTCTCCAGGATCACATCATTTGGACGAGCACAGAGCGAATGCAGTAGAAAGTCATGAAGCAAGTCGTGCAAGGTCCTGAGTCGGGTCAATCCGTTCAATAAACAAGTGGATGTTATTAAACGGTCTTGGGAGGATCCAAATTCTACTCTGAGACCATAGATATCATCTTTGATATCTTGGATAATTGGATGAAATTTTAAGGAGCATGGAAGACTTGCAGATCTGACATGGCGGGTGGGCTTTTTAAGCAGAGACGTGGAGTTCTTATTTGTGAAGGAAACTGAGCGTCCAAAAACTCCCACCATTGTTTTCAAGCAAATTTGTGATGTTTGGAAGAGGCATGGGTGTTTAGAGTTTTAAAGGGGTGGAACTAAAATGGTAGCGCACGAGGGGAGATGAGGAATAAAGACAGCTTGTCTTGTCATGTTTTGGGTTTGGGATAGGAGACAAAGCATGTGATTTCCGGCTTACACAGGCTGTGCTTTCTCCTAATTTTGTGCCTTAATCTGATAGATGAGTGGCTTTCTCACACGGCTATGAGTTATGTGCGCGTCTTGTCAGAGCACTGAACCACATACGAGATGGCAAGGCCAGAGAGACCAAATCAGCCGCAACACTAACAGCGTGAGAAAAGAACCAACTCACGTGTTGGCTTTTGCACAACCACATCTATTTAATCTGCAAGGTATCAACAAAGACAAGTTTCAGTATATTTATCACAAAGGGCCAGAGAGATAAACCAACCCTTTGGCTTCTTTTAAAGTCACGTAAATAATAACCTAGTACTACATACAAATCTGAGAACTCACATTGGGTTAAATAATATGCTTCCCAAGACATGTTGAGTTTATCTAGACTATAAGTTAGTTTAATGCAAATACAATAATCTTGAACACTGTCAATGATCATAATTGATAATGCATTCTGTTCGAGCTTAATGATAGGAAGGTGCATAAAGTAATAGGTGATAAATGGCCTACTACTAAAGCACCATCAGTTCTGTCTACCAAATAATGGCTAACAAACCCAACCTGTTGTGATGCCAAAGACAGGTATTCGTATTCCCCTTTTCATATCAATTATTCTTCCACATTTTTCCTAATGAAAATTCAGTTAAGAAAAAATACCTGCAATATAACGATACCAATCAAGAGGACTAGGCAGTTGGACAGAAGTTAGTATATAAATTAAAACCTTTATAATCGGTGAAAGATGTCAAGTGTTCTCAAACTCAAGGAAGAATGCAGACTGCAAAGTTGACCGAAATGGATCAAATACATTCACATCCAAAACAGATATAAAGTTGATAAAAGAGGAGATTGTATATGACCCTTCCATATAAAAAACGAAACAAATGCTTCTAGTTTGAGGCTCAATTCTGCTTCAAAGTGTTAATAAACAGACAGATGATAATGGAAACAATCAAAGACAATCAAACCTTCAGCAACTCACATGTTGTTTGCCAATGAAGCCATAAACGACAACTCCAACTCTAGTTCCATCAGCCGGAGCTTCCTGAAATAAAATCTCAACATTGAACAGTTTTCTCGCTTTCTTAAAAAACGCAGCTTCCTTCTTCCACCTCCTCAAATGAGCCATCACAAAAACACACCTCTTCTCTCCGCCAAGCAAATACTTCAAACTCTCAATCAAAGGCTCATACAAATGGTCATGGTAGACCACATCAGACGCCAACACCACATCGTATTCCCTACCAAGTTTCTCCATATCCTCAACCTCTCCCCACCCCAATGGTGCTGCAACAACACTCCCTTGTTGGAGTAATCCACTATTGACTTCCACATTGAATTGGAGTTGGGGATAACATGCGGAAGATCAGTTACAGTAACGTCGGCAGAGAGCGTCGCAGCGGCAACGATTCCAACGAGGCCAGTTCCGGATCCGAGCTCGAGAATCCGCAAACGTTGATCAGAGGAGAGGAAGGCGGAGAAGCGGGGATTGGATTTAGGGTTTAGTCTATGGTTGTCGAGAAGATTGACGAGCGTTGTGGCGGCTGGCCAGAGCTGGAAGGAGAGGCCTTGCGATGGAAGCTGCCGGATGATTACATTCGAGTTTACTGATTTTAAGTGGTGGTTTAGGTCACTGGAATGCTCCGGTTGCTGGCCGTTTACTGAAACGCCGTCCGCCGGAAAGATCATTGTCGTTGGATCGATTTCTTCGTCACTGTCCAGATCCATCTCCTTGACACTAACAATGGTTTTGCTGCTGACACTTTCCAGATTAGGAAACCCTAGTAGCAAAACCCTAATTGCATTTATTAAATTATTAACTACGATTAATCTTAAATATAATTAAGCGTTAATCACAGATTTCTGCAGGAGAGTTATATATGTGGCGAAATATGGATGCCGGAAGGCCAAGTTTCTCCGCAATAGCCTTTATCCGTCAACAATTTTTAAGTATGTGTAGGGATGACTCCGGTTTAAAGTTACATAAGACGCAACTAAGGTGTGTTGCACATCCTTTCCTATAAAGATTAATAGCGTCTGGAAGTGCGTTGTGATAGAGCTTCTAAATCATGATTTTAATTTTTCTATGTAGGATGAGGCTCCACAATGTTTTCCAAAACACTGTCGATGTCTAACCGTGATCAACTTGTAACATGGTTACGAGATCATGTATGCTGATTTCGTGGAAAACACTCTTGAGCTTGTTAGACCCCAAGAGGGCACACCATCTGCTTCTTGATATACTAGCGCTTCTGTAAGAAAGTGTGAGAAGGTTGGCTCTCCAACCCCGCATCCAAAAAATTACATTGTGGGAAATATCGTGCTTTAAAGATTTAGCTAAGTAGTGACTCAGGTTTGGAGAGTATGCGGAATCTTGCTCTTTTGAATCCTCCTCCTCTCTTGACAGCTTTCTCCGATAACTTCTACTCTAGGGTGGGGCAAGAAGACCATCCTCATGTAGTGATGGATCCTTTTCCTGTTTCCTTTCCTTCTTTAGGGTCCTCCCTAAAGCTTTTTCTCTATTTTATTACTAGTCTTTTCTCCGAGCCTTGCGTCCCTTTGGCTCGAGTTCATCGGGGTTTCTGGCAAGGATTTGGTAACAGGTTGGGACTGCCTCCCCGGTTCTGTTTCAACGCATTTTGGTGTCTAAGGGCCAGTCTTTCGTCAGCCACGGCGTGTTCGTGTCTTTGGTGTTTAAGGTTATGGTTAGTGTGTTGCGAGAGGTCCGACAGGGCTTCGATCGGTCGGATTGACGGAGGTTCGGGAGGCTGGCTGCAGATCTGAGGCTGAGAGTGGGGGTTGATGCGAAGTGGGTGACGAGCGGATGGGAGGCGCGGCGAGCGACGAGCAGGAGCTAGTGTTTGCTCGCGGTGCGCAGCGTGCGGCGCGCTGCAGATCTGAGGTTGCGACGGCTGGTGTTGGCTCGCGTCTGAGCGGCGACGGATGGGAGGCGCGGCGGGAGCTAAGGTTGGCTCGCGTCTGAGAGAGGTGCGGCGGATGGATGGCAGCGAGGGTTTGCTTGTGGCGGATGGGCGGTGCTAGGATTGCAGCGGCGTCAGTGTGTGGCTGAGTTGATTGATGCGGCGACGCTAGAGTTTGGTTGGCTGTGGGTGGATGACGCGGCTGGGCTGGTTGCCTTTGGGCCTGTTGGGCCAGATCCCTTCTTTTTGTCTTTCCTGTTTTTCCTGGTCTTGTCTGCCCTCTTGGTCTTGTGGCTGGGTGGCTTTGGAGTTTTCTCGAGTCCGAACGATGTATGGACTTTGGTGAGTTCGTTGGAATGACGCCGATCATGGCCTGCTTCACAAATTGCATTTACGAGACTTCCTCGACGTAGAGTTGTCTTAAGGTTTGTCCCTTCGGTTATGTTTCATTTGCTCGACTTGTAATATCTTTGTCTGTGAAATATTCTCACCTTGAATCAAAAAAAAAGATTTGGAGAGTATGCGCCAAGCTTGTTTCATAAGGAGCGCATCATTGAACATAAACAAATTTCTAAATGCCTGCCCGCCTCTTCTTTTTTCGCTTTGCATAACTGACCTGAACACCCAATGTATAGCTTTAGAGGAGCACCAGAAACTGAGAAGATTCCTTTGTATCCAATCGTAAACCGTCAGAGGAAGTTTGTAACATTACATAGCGTAGACAGGAATGGCTTGACCAACAGACTTAATTAAAACCTTTTTTCCTGCGCTAGACAACAATTTTATTTTCCAATCTCTCACTCTTTTTGCAACTCTGTCCTCGAGAATCCAAAGACTTGTTTTTTGTTTTGTCCAATATTCATTGACAATCCGAAATATTTCGAGTGTCGGTCTACGCAAGATACACCCATTATGCAGTAGGCTTCATCCTAAATGTATAACATTTTGACTGCAAACTAACTCTGACTTTGCAAAATTAAAACTGGCCAGACAAAGTCTCGTATAATTGCAATGTTTCTTTCACTGCTCTCACTTCATCAAGATTTGGTTTGAGGAAAATTAGATTATCATCTGCAAAAAAGAGGTGTTGGGGCAATACGGCTGATTCTGATACCTTAAATTCTACCATCAACAACCAGCGAATTAAGAGCAACAGAAATTCATTTAGATGCTGTAATAAACAAATAAGGCGAAATAGGGTTTCCCTACCTTATCCCTCTCGAACGGTGTGAATACAATGGAGGACGTTGGACACCCACCTGCCCTCAAATCCCAGGTGCCTCAACATGTTTTCTAAAATAGGCCACTCTAACCAATCAAACGCTTTGCTCATACCCAACTTTAGGGATATATAACCATCATGCTTGCCTCTCCTTGTTTTGATGAAGTGATTGATTTCATGCGCAATCAGAATATTATCAGATATCGAGCGACCATCCATAAAAGCGCTTTGGCTCGTAGAAATTATGTTCGGAAGGATAAGCTTTAGCCTGTTGGCAAGAGTTTTTGTAATGACATTCATGGCAACTGTTGCCCAGTGCTTTTGATAGAAATAAGTTGGAAAGCCGTCGATCCCGGGGACTTTATTAGATCCTAACTGAAAGAGAGCAAGCTTGAGTTCATCTATTGTCGCTGGGGCACAAAAGAAATTATTCATCTCAGCTGATGCTTTTCTCTGGACATAGCAAAGAAGGTAACTCCAATCTATGTTCACGCTCACAATTTTAGATTGAAAAAATGTTAGTAAAATAACATTTTGCAATTTCTAAGATACCTTGGTCATCTTTCACCATGTCACCAGTGAAGCTCAACAGGTTAACATCTATTCACGTTCTTTCTCTGTAAAGCCTTTGTATGAAAAAAACGTATATTTTGATCACCAACTCGAAGCCATTCCTCAGTTTATCCAGCAACTCCTTTTCCTTTACTATCAAAGAACACTTTCCGATAAAAATTTCAGTGCCACGCCCAACTCAGTCCAAATAATTTATGTTGCAACATCAGCCCACTACCTTTGCATGGTTTGCTTAATGCTTAACATGTTCACGGACATACCCAAATTAGAACAGAACAGGTAGTGGTACCTCGTACAAATAAAATAGAATATGCAGATAGCAAAAGTACACATCCTTTTGGAATAAGGACCTGGATGATGATACAGTTGGATTCATCAACTCAACTCGGGCAGGTGCTTTGTTTCTGCAATTTAGCACTGTTTACTTGCACCCGCATTCTTTTATCCAATAAGGGATTTCAGGATTGATTCATCAAATTGCTCAGTTGTAAATTGATCAAAAAGCAACACAAAGTATGAACTTCCCCCTCACAGAGAGTATACCACCTAAGGCCCTCAATGAGCACTCAACACCAAACTAAATCCAAGAAGCAGCAAAAGTATGACATTTATGCAACACACATAACAATATACGTTGGAAGCCTCATTAAAAACGAAGCATCAAAACAAATTAACAAACAATATGTTCACTATGGAACTTGATGCTTAGATATGCAAGACATTTCAGTTCTCCCAGCTCAGTTTCATACTCACTGATATTTAATCTATGAATCACAGAGTGTCATAACTAATACGGACATCATTATGAAAGTGAGACACACTTGGTTGTAGCACTCATGTACTTCCTAGTAAAAGTAAAACTATGTTCTGCTGGAAAAACTGATAAGTAATGAGAGATATTCAAATTAGACTAGGAATCACCCCAGCAAGTTGAAATATACAAACTGAAAAAGGGCACATATACATGAAATACCTATCAATATGGCAGGAGCACTGATATTCCGGGCTCAGTGTCATCCCAAACAATATCCATTCCGCATTCTTCTCTCATTAATTACCATATCCCAGCATAACATATTTTACACTTTCATATCGAAACATATAGTACAACAATTTCAGAGCTCAGTGTCATGCTATATGTGAACAATTCCAACTTTTATGCCCACATCATAACCAAATACCCAACAGAACTTTTATACTCTCATATCAAAGCAGCAACTCATTTTCCGAATACAGAGACAATTTCATATCTTGTGTAATACCAAACTATGTTGTGCTGGAATGGCTGATAATTAATGAGATATTCAAATTTGACTAGGAATCACCCCAGCAAATTGGAATATGTAGACAGAAAAAGGGCACATATAGATGTATATGAAATCCCTATCAATATGGCAAGAGAACTAGTATTCCGGGCCCAGTGTCATGCCAAATGATATATATTCCACATTCTACTCTCACAAATTACCATATCCCAGCAAAACATATTACACACTTTCATATCGAAACATTTAGTAAGAAAATTTCATAGCCCAGTGTCATACCATATCTAAACAATTCCATCTTTTATGCCCACATCATAACCAAACACCCAACAGAACATTTACACTTTCATATCAAAGCAGAAACTCATTTTTCCAAATACAGAGGCACTTGCATATCAAAGCAGCACTCGTGTCTAGTGTACGACCAAGTAAAACTATGTAGTGCTGGAATGACTGATAATTAAAATATTCAATTTGACTAGGAATCACCCCAGCAAATTGAAATATATAGACTGAAAAAGGGCACACACATATATGTGAAAACCCTATCAATATGGCAAGAGCACGCCCAGTGTCATGTCAAATGATATCGAATCTGCATTCTGCCCTCATTAATCACAATATCCCAGCAAAACATATTGTTCACTTTCATATCAAAACATAGAGTACAGCAATTTCATAGACCAGTGTCATGATATAACTGAACAACTCCATTCTTATGCCCACATCAAATCCAAACACCCGACAGAACAATTATACTTTCGTATCAATGCAACCCTTTTTTCCGAATACAGAGACACTTATATAACAAAGCAGCCCACATCAAATCCAACACCCAACAGAACAATTACACTTTCGTATCACTGCAACCCTTTTTTCCGAATACAGAGACACTTATATAACAAAGCAGCACTCGTGTTTAGTGTACTACCGAGTAAAGCTATGTTGTGCCTAAATGACTGATAATTAATGAGATATTTAATTTGACTAGGAATCACCCCAGCAAACTGAAATATATAGATTGAAAAAGGGCACACATATATATGAGAAAACCCTATCAATATGGCAAGGGCACTGGTATTCCGGGCCCAGTGTCATGCCAAATGATATCGGATCTGCATTCTGCTCTCATTAATTACCAAATCCCAGCAAAACATATTTTACAATTTCATATCAAAACATAGAGTACGGCAATTTCATAGCCTAGTGTCATGATATAACTGAACAACTCCATTTTTATGCCCACATCAAAACCAAACACCCGACAGAACATTTATACTTTCGTATCAATGCAACCCTTTTTTCCGAATACAGAGACAAAGCAGCACTCATGCTAGTGTACTACAGAGTAAATCTATGTTGTGCTGGAATGACTGATAATTAATGAGATATTCAATTTGACTAGGAATCACCCCAGCAAATTTAAACATATAGATTGAAAAAGGGCACACATATATATATGAAAACCCTATCAATATGGCAAGAGCACTGGTATTCCGGGCCCAGTGTCATGCCAAATGATATCGAATCTCCATTCTGCTCTCATTAATTACCATATCCCAGCAAAACATATTGTACACTTTCATATCAAAACATAGAGTATGGCAATTTCATAGCCCAGCGTCATGATATAACTGAACAACTCCATTTTTATGCCCACATCAAAACCAAACCAACCACCCAACAGAACATTTATACTTTCATATCAAACCATCAACCCATTTTTCCGAATACAGACAAGTTGACACACTTTCATATCAAAGCAGCACTCTTGTCTTGTGTATTACCAATTTAAACTATGTTGTGCTGGAATGGCTGATAACTAATGGGATATTCAATTTTGACTAGGAATCACCCCAGCAAATTGAAATATATAGATTGAAAAAGGGTACACATATAAATGTAAAAACCCTATCAATATGGCAATAGCACTGGTATTCCGGGCCCAGTGTCATGCCAAATGATATGTATTATTCTGCTCTCATTAATTATCATATCCCAGCAAAACATATTTTACGCTTTGATACCGAAACACAAACATAATCAATGAAAAACCATAACTCATATTGTTTGACTCCTTATAAATTCTCTCCGTCATTATTAACAATATGATAATGAGAAAATGGAAGCTACACATGACACCCCCTTTCAATTTGTTATGATCATTATCCCAAACCCAGTGTCATACTATGTATGAATAATTCATCTTTTATGCCCACATCAACACCAAACACCCAACAGAATCAAAGCAGCACCCATTTCAGAATTCAGACAAGTTGAGACAACTATTTTTTTAAATACTTTTCATGAAGGACAAATAGTCAAACAAGTTCACCAACGAATATATGCATACACCATCACGATTATTGAAATTCATTTTCCAAGATTAAACATACAACATCAACTTAAGCAATTATCACACAGCCAAGGAAAGGGAAGAAGAGTTGTTTGGAAGAAGCTTACCGTTGTTGATGAGTTTCTTCTTCCCCTTTCCAGTCTTCAAAATCAACATTAGACATATGAAAACCTTCGATCTGCCCAGATTGTAATATATAACCAATAAATATAACCGTTGTACATAAGAGAGACGTTGAGTTGTAACGGTAAAATATGATAAAAAGAGAGACGTTGAGTTGTAACGGTAAAATAACGGAAATCAACGAACCTAGATTCATCGAAAACGCGTATACTCGTAGTCAGATTCGAGATACTTCTAAGGATGCCCTAATTTCTCAACCTCCAGACACGTAACCACCGAAAGAGATAAAGAGTGACATTAGTCTGTGGGCCGAGAACAGGCCCATCAAATATGGACCTAAATGATGAACATACATTTTAAATCAATCTTGATAATTGCCATCTTACCAAACGGAGTCGTTTTGGAATGATTAACCTTTTGCTTTAGGCTTGTTATTTGGTGACCGTTGGCGCCAAAGCCCAATACGCAACTTCATACAGCGTCAGCCCAAAAGTATACTAACACTGCATTCAGCCGAAATTAAACGACGCCGTCTGTACGGATATGCTGGAAAGTAAAATCAAGAGAAGTGAAGCGAAGATGTAAAATATTTACCTGTTGCAAAATGTGTTCCCTTTTCGACCAGCGGTGACCCTGACTGATGAATTCTCTTTTACCTCTCACGTAGAAAAGCCATATGTATTGAGGCAACTTACCTGCTAAGAAATAGCTTCAATGACAATGCTTGAATGATTCATGGTATATTTGAATTATAGAGCTAATGATATCGTACCTGATTCTAACTTTACCTCTCACATTTATTTTATCGTACCCCTCATGAATGTAGAGTTCAGCAGACAGCGGATATGGGAACTCTACATATACGGACAAGAAAACACAAACTGTATCAATACAAATACTTTGCTTAGAAACATTACAATGCGTAATAAGACACATTTTTCAATCAAACATTAGATTGCACATAACATGTGGAATCAAACATTCAACAACGTGAGCGCAATCGACTTGGGGGTCTTAACTACCATTATGGAACACCAACATTGTGCTCCAGAAGTTGCATCTGGTGCCTCTAGAGACCTTTAATCCAATTACAGTTCAACCTACGATGATAAAATGATACGAATTACACAAAACTATATTACACTGAAACCAGATGTTGACACAGCTGGTTTCCAAATAAACAATTGCATCAACTATGATTTCAAATCAACAAATACTCTTGCAAATGTCAAAAGAATTGGTCAGCCCATTTTAGTTAACTAAAAAGTATACACAAAAGAAACATATAGTACCATTGGATCCCACTCAGAACTCCTAAATGACTTCAGAGCTCTATATTTGGCAAAACGATCTCTGGCAGGGACATCTAGAGGGGTATCAACCTCGTCTGGGAACTCTGAGCAATAAGTACACATCAGTATTATAGATATCTAAAATTACATGACAGTGCAAGATAACACTCTTTGAATGAGATGATTTCTCACAAATGATAGTAATCGACAAAACAAATACTATGCTATTGTAGATACTTGTTAGTGTAAGAACTTACATTCCTCCTTAAGGTATATAATAACTACTAACTGTGATCCTTGTCCGTGTATTTGATAGCATAGTTTAATTACTATTAATCGACCAACACTTAAAGACAGTGATCATGAAGACCTTCAAAGAGATTAAAATAATAACACAAAAAAGTTTATTCTAAATAGAAGCCGACTTACCCTCATCTTCTGCACGAGCCTCTTTTATTTTTGGATCTCTACTTTTAGCTGTTCTCTGGTCATGCTTTCATCTTCCTGTATGGGATAGAGTAGTTAAATAAATCTATCACAAGACAATTGATATTCCATAACTCAGCACATTAGAGACTAATGATGAACATTAAGAACTTACTAAAATGAACTCCTGGTACGAACAAATTACTTGTGTGATTGTATACCCTCTATACAGAGAAATTAAGGATTTTGTATTGTATGCATACACGCAAAACTTACAAAACTATAAATCAGGTATCCAGCAGAACAGACAGACACACGCAAATAAACAAATTGTTAATGGACTACAAATGAATATAGAAAAGTTACAAAATGGCTAGTCTCGGACTATTAGACCGTTCTATCCTTTCTAATAACAATATAACCCGTTTCACGAATAAAAGAAGGCATGCCTTAAGAAACCAAGCACAGAACTCACATTATGTCATCTCTCGTCTTGTAAATCACAGAATATACTTACAAATGAAACACAACCAAGGTGAAAGCAGTCTATTTTTTTGTTAAATCCACTCACCATCATCACTGAATCAGCATCAGTTTCTTCATCATCCCTAGGGTTTAATGAAACCTAATCATCCTGAAGGTCCAAATTAGCTGAGCCCTTGTAAACAGGACTCTCATTTTCATCTAATACCATGCCGCTACTCATTTCACTTTCATTTCTGAATCCTCAACATCTGACTCATCACTGTCTTGTGATTGTATATTATTGAAAGTGAAACCTGATAATCTGAAGTGCCTCGTGGTAGTATCTTCAGTTTCGGCTTTCTATGCTTTTGATCCGCATCTGCCATTTCTTCTTCTGTCGGCCATGTCTGATAGTATTCATGGGATATACCAGACAAAAAATATGTTTCTATTAAGTATAGTATCCGGAGTACAGTTGCATCATTCAAATATATAAAGATGTGGAGGTCCTTATGCGTGCTTCAATTGTCAGATAAAGATGTGGAGATCCCATCAAGAAAATGTTATTAACATTGCACAATAGCACTTTCAGTTACCTGTTCACCAGCAAGAGGATCAGGAACATTTTCAACTAGCAGGGGTTCGTGCTTCAGTGCATCAGGAAGAAGTGATCTGATCATCTGCGATAAACGGCCAACAAAAAACAATTTTTTAGAAACCCATGTAATAAGAGATAAATTAAGCAGTTGAAGAGCATATTTTAAAACATTCCAGATGGTAAAGGGACATCTAAACCATTAGTATCAGCATCCATTAAAACTTGGGAATTTCTCTGGTTCAAAGGGAAGGGTCCTTATACAATTCAATCTTGCTCAACTGAAAATCCCCAGCACTAGATATATGGACCTGTTGAAAATTTATTGAAAAATAAACCAAAAAGAAACTTTGAAAACACCACTTGAAGTCTTTAGAAGCACAATCTTTCAGATCATCTTACAAGTTGGTTCACAGATAGACTGTGAAGATGCAAATAACCCGAGATAAGAAGGTTAAATTTCCCTGTATTATCAGTATCAGCCACCATTTCAATCTGTATAGCAAATAAGAGATGATACATGTTTACCATTACAACTTTGAGATTGTTTTATATATGTGAAGCCGTAACCGTAGAAATAAAGTCATGACACAGGAATTAGTCGTCAAATATCCTCAAATTTGAACTGTAAGCCTTTACTTTTACAGACAAATTAAATTGTTTAGGCCGAGGTACAATACCTTTTCACTCATAAGATAAGGTCGATGGGTTCTCCAGTGTGGGGTTTTAAGTGGTTGCTCATTCAAGAGCCACATGAACTGCAAACAATAACAACAACAAAAATCTTATTTAAATACAACCAATTGACACAGAGGGAGAGAAGGGGGTGGTGTATGTGTGCATGGAAATTTGGTACCTTGTGCAAATCTTCTTTAGTATCAGCAGGAAAATATTTACAGTCCTCAGGGAATTGTGGCAAGACTCGAAATGCAGGCCTTTTTCACTTCATTTTTCTTTCTCGATTCGGATGGCAAATCCTAAATCACCGTAAAAGAACTTTACAAACTACAGTATTTAAAATTTTGAGCAAGAAAGTTATGGACCTTTAAAAGTAAAATCTTACTCGAATAAAATCAGTCGTTCTTGGCAAACCGAGAGATCTAAAAACAGAAAGGCACTTCTCTCCAAACAAATCTACTTATGAACTGGTTTCCTCACTTTCAGAGTGCACTCACGCCACAAAACACATCAAATCTGCAACCTGGAATAGACTGAGCATGTTTGTAACATATTCCAGAGAATATGAAAATAGTTGGCGTCGAGAAAATAATGTATCTTGTACCTTTGCCATCTCCATGCATGACAACAAGTCTCCGTGTGGTGCTTTAAGAATCTATTTTATAAAAAGCGGCATACTGCTCAAGATTAATTGTCTGAAACATTATTATGCGTATGTTCGTATAACATGAAACCCGCTACATCGCTGCTGAAAAGAAATATACTTACTGTTAACCGCTGCTTGTACTCAGATGATGCAATTGTGGGATAACTCGACTGCGAACCATTGGCCGAAAGCAAGGTCCAAAGATCTTTCTCCAAAGAATCGAGGTTCACATCAGCAGTAAGGCCAAAGAGAACCTAGCAAAATAAATAGAACAAAAAACTCTTAAAAACAACACTTCCATGATTCCATCTCATGTTTACAAAGTCCAGTTCAGTCATCACAACAAAGCCTACTCACAGTGATGCATGGAGCGCTTGCTGAACCACTGGAAGATCTTTTCTCTTTCAGCAGAGCTGCCCTGTTCTGCTCCCTTTTCTAAAACAACCATAAATAACTAATTCAAAAACAGAGAAAAGCCATAAATTGTGTTCTATTCAATTACTGTAATGTAACATACTGTAAGCAAATATAATCAGTGACGTAATAACATATCATCCGCACTTTCAGTCACATGTAAATTAAATCAAGTTAATTCATTGTGATCCAATAAATAGAAATGTTACGTCTTTATTTCTCTGAAGTCTAGCAGCCTTAGCATCCATGGCAACATTACTCTTCTTGCCGATCCTCATTTGACTGTATATAAAACAACAATCGCCAAAACATTAAACTTCAGAAAACATTGCAATTTGCTACACACTACAGAAGCCAGAATAAGGTCATAAAAACAACGAAAACTGACCGGCGGCGGAGGTCTTGGGAAGATTGCGAGAGGATTTGGAAGCAAAACGCGTCTTATGAGCCTTGTTGGTCTGAGCTCGAGGTCCTGCCATGGCAGCGCACCGCTGCTGAGGTTTTTGTTTGAAAACACTGGAGGAGAAAAGCCTTAGAAAATTGGCTGATAGTGACTGGTTCCGATTTGAGTTGGAATTTTATGGAATTGTGAGTCACGATTTGTGACCTAATTGACGGTCCGTTCTGGTCCAATTTTGATTTTGAGATTTCTTATCGTCGAGTTAGTGTGTGCAACTATTTTCCAGAATTTAAGAAGTCAGTTTTTCAGTGAAGGAAATCAGTGTGAAATTTTTTTTTTGATAGCGGTTATAATGGGTCTAAGATCTCATACATGAGACTTGGTGAGGCCTTGAGGTTTTTTTGTCAGGTTCCTCAACCAACAGAGCACCACTCTGTTGGCCGGTGTGAAACCTATTTAAATGGTTTAATTTGATAATTGAAAATTACCAAGCACGTTTTATATTTTGTACCTGAACTCAAACATGGCTGCGCATTCACGAATGATCTCAAACATCGCTGCGCGAAGAAAAGTTAGACTAAAACAAAGATCAAAAACATAAATCTACACTGAGGGATAGAAGATCATGGGAGCTTTTTTCATTCATGACAAGGCCCTTCATCACAATTATAGAGCCACCAGTGTCAAGAGCAATTAGCCACAGCAGTATCAACGACATCCGACTGTGTATACACTCCTGTAACTGAACAAAATATGCAGGGTAAAAAACTGACCAAATAATTTATCAAATCAGTGGCAGGTGTTGGCTGTGTTTCAAATTACATGAAGCCTGATAGGATTATTACAAAACAAGAGGGTTGGCTGTGCCCATGTACCACATCTTCAATGGTGTTGTAGAGGTTTCTTAAAGGTTAATCAAAGTATCGGCAACTGTTGATTAGGTGAAGACCCGCCTCGGTCCAATGTAGTCTTATGTTGTGAAGAGCAGATAAATAAGTCCTTTAAGATATTCTACGATTTCAGACCCTCCCAGCTTTGAACTTCCATAAACTCTATCTACGAAGGTGATTGGAACCTGTCAACAAAAACAACGACAACAAAAGCTTTCACAAGTTAACCATAAACACAATTCAAGGTTTGATATCTGCACTTTACAGTTAGAAAAATAAGATTAAGCTTGAAATAGCTCATTCAGTTCAAAAACATACCTCTTCAATATGGTGCCCTTTTCTTGAAGCGCGTACAATCATTTCCATCTGAAACACATAGCCTTTACTCACACAAGAGTTTATGAGGTCTTCAAGTACAGACTTCCTATATAACCTGTTACAACAGCTAAAAGATGAGCTTGTCGAATGGAACAGACTTTCCATGACATGAGGTTTTTCATGTGCTATATCTTTTCATCCATACCTGAAAGATCCAGTTAAATCCGATACTCCAGGCCAAAGAAGAGTGTGTGCAAGAACATTCGCTCCTCGACTAGTTAGTTTGCGCATAAGGGTCCAGCCATGTACTCCGCCTCCTTTCACATATCTTGTACCGGTCACTATACTAGCACCAGTTTCTATTTGTTTCCTAGAGAGCGCAGACTCAGTTTACGCAAATACAAAATATCTTTTTGTGCCGCACCAAGTAATGGAAGACATAAAATTGCAGCACTTACTTGATAAAGGCAGGCAAGTACTTAGGCTGCAGAAATAATTACAAAATATCAGAAAGAACTGAGACTGTAATACATTCTACTTATGATCAGACACTGTCGATGATATAAACAGCGAAGACCATGTCACGAACAAGTAAGAGTTTCAAAAAGGTAATGAATGAACAAAAGACTACGACAAAGAAAAGTAGGTTTCTAGAACAATTGTGTTTCGGATATTTATAAAATACCACTTACGTGGTGTGATAGATCAGCATCCATAATGACAACAAAATTTCCAGAGGCATGCTTTAACCCATGAACATAAGCAGTACCTGAAGGTGCACAACCATCAATTGAGCCCCTATTCCATTATTTCAACAAAAGATAATGTATAACTACTAACCCAATCCAAGCTTCTTTGCTCTAGCTCTCAGAAGCTGCACAATTAAAGAGACAAATATAATCAAGTATTACAGAACGCCCTAACCAGGAAACACAGTTCTCAAATAGTTGTGTTTCTTACAATGCGATCTTCGCCATAGACTTGTTGCAACTGTTTTACAATCTCTTGAGTACCGTCCGGGCTTCCATCATCCACCACAATTACTTCAAAATCTACATCTCTAACAACACAATAAGATATATACATATTCAGATTTTAGCTCACAAATCAAAATTCATGTGATCAGAAAATACTTCTACAATTCTTCTAATGCTAAACAATCAATCTATACAAGGTGATGAGACTGCGATAAAAGTCCAATCGATTCATTTTACAACTTCACATCGGCTTAACATTATGTGGCATAATTGAGGGATTCAGATCAGAAAAATCGGTAATTTTGATGAATCAAATGAAAGCTGAAGAAGAGAAAGTTCGATTTGAAACGTACTTGAGATGCTTGAAGATGAGATAGACGATGAGAGCGATGTTGAGACGCTCGTTATAGGTCGGGACTATGATGCTGTACTTGTTCATCTTCTTCGATTCATCTTCCATGCCTCGATTCCCGTGCCTCAAAGCCCTACCCTAACCACTTTTTCTTCTTCTCGTCGATTTCTCAGCGTCCACTTTTTAGTTTACTAAGCCTGTTTTACACTAATTTAATTGAGTCGCGTTTAAACCGGGATAGTTCAGATTGATTCGGTTCAATTCGAGAATACCATTCAGCTGTTCCTTTTAAAATTAAGCGGTCTAATTTGCCGAATAACGGTTTGGCAACAGTACTGTCTCTATATGTACATTCAGTTGGCACTAAGTAAACGAAACAATTGCTAGACTTCGAACCTATGAGAGTCTCAGTCATCAGAGTCGGCGTCTCCTGTGTCTTCGTCAAAATCGGGGTGGCTGCTGCTCTGGTTTCTCACAGAATTTGATGTTATTGTTTCCTGGATTGCTATTACATCAGCCATAGAGGTCTCAGGCTCTTCAGATTCGTTTGTTTGAGATTCTATCTCATCCTCAACATCTTCTTCAACTCTGTAGTATACCTATATTAAGATTTAGAGATCATAGATAAGCAGTCGAATGAAGAATGCAAACAACTTGAGGTACTCTGAGAATGCTGAATGAATTTGGCTCGTACCACACAAGTACGAGCTGGTGATAATACTTTGAAGGAGTTGGGACGGTTGTTGAAATTAGTTTCTGGAACCCCAGGAATTCCTTCAGGAGAAGTGAAATGATCTGCATCATGCCCCACCTGATGTGAGAAGGAAAAACATTCAGTGGGAACGCGTTGCAACGGGTTAGGCAAGTTTTGAATGTATATATAACCAACTTTTTTCATTTCATAATAAGATAAAAGTTGCCAGCAACACTCTGGAAACTGCAAACAGGAAGTTCGATTTTAATCCCCACAAAAGAGAGCATATCTTACTCTTCCACGACCACCAAACTCAAGGGCATCACTGTCAAGTGCGACTCGATATTTCCCAGGCAAGTCACATCCAATTTTGTATCTGCCCATAGAAATTGAACAAGTCATTTGCCATGAATATTTCTAGAATAAGTTAACAACTATTTCAATAAACCCATTATTAATGACATATCCCCTTCACAAGCTCATAAATCTGACAGACCGTTAACCACCACAACTGATAGGCAATGTTTCACTCTCTTCGATCGTTTTTGGACACCGTCCTTTGCTCCTCATTTTAACAGCTACTTTTCTCCCATCCAAAATAACATCCCTGAATTGCTATTGGATATTTCTTCTTTAATAACATCCCCTCAAAAATAGTTCAGCTCCCCACTAGCCTTATTTAGGTTAATAAATTCTGCTCAGGTTATGGTGAAATAGAAGCACTTAGTGGGTTACTAGTCCTGTTATTCATATTTGATTTGTGATGTTTTCATGATTTAAAAAAGCAGAAGCCTTCATGCATCACTTGCATAACTAAAAGCATTATGGCCATACCCATCATAAGTGTTGTTTGGGTGAAAGTTGAATACAAAGACCAATGTTCCTCGTTCAAAAACTATAACCTGCAAGACAACTTAATTCAGAAGATAGACCAACTATAAAACAAAAAATAGCATGTTGGTTTAATCAACCACAATGCTAATTGGAGTGAGATAAAAACACAGTTTTCAGTAGTTAAAAATAGGAAGTAATGATATAGCTATTTGAAGTTCAAGATCCATTTGTTCGTGAATAAAAAGCATGAAGCCATAAGGTAAAATGAGGGCATTGTCACTGAGCAAAGAAATATTAGCACGAAAATAGAAACTATGAAATCGTACCTTATCCTTTTCATCACAGCTGCTAACAATCTGATTTGTTGAGGATAGAAAAGAATATTTATCATCAAGCTGGTTCATGGCTCTATCGAATGCATTCATAAACTGGAAGCATTGAGACAAAAAATTATATTCAATATGTTACAAGCATAAACATTTTCAGTCGTGTTTACAGAATTATGATTAAGATAAACCCAGAACCTTATATCGTAAATGATCTGTATCCACGAGATTCCACTGCCGTCTGCATTTATCATAACTCCAGCCATTTCCATCCGCGGAAAGTCAACCCAGTCAGGATGACCAAACTACAATGTCATTGAGCAGAACCATTGTCATGTCAGGTAGGAACAAAGGAACATTGAATATCCAGATATATCGTTTGGTTGACTAAAACATTTTTATATTTCACACAACAATTAAGAGCTCAAAAATCATTATTTACTATATTAGCTACTATGTACTGCCTAATCCAACATCCCAGTTGATATATATTTATTATTTATTAATGCTATTACACGAAAAATTCACATGATAGCCCTAGTTGACTGGTCAGTCCAAAAAGGACACATGAGTAACTGACGAGATGGTTACCTCATTACCCATAAAGTTAAGGTAACCTTCACCACCTAATGCCATTGTTAAAAAGTGAATCATCTGCCAAAATAGAAATCAGATAAGAACCGAGTTTAACACCACAAAAAATGGGATTCGAAATTCGAAGTCAAATTTTATATGCACGGCATCTGGCAAGAACAGATATGAGTTGAGGAATTAATATGTCATCCAACAGCAACGAAAATGGCATTCCAAAGTGTATTTATGAGCTGACCTTGTGAAGAGCAATCCCCCGCTCGATCTTTGGAGATGGTTCTGTCAAACACGACATTCCGGAGTACATTTCTTCATCCATTAGATAAAACGCCATGGTCTTGTCCCCAACAATTGACTGCACAAAATCAAAAGGAAAATGTAGAGATTCCTAAAACTAGACAGAGTAAAATAAGAGACAATATTACATAAGGTTCTCCTACTGGACAATGAAGGACGTTCAAGCTTCAAAGACATCATGTATAGAATAAATTATCTATACAACCATTATCATTTGTAGATCTTTTCACTTAAAGATTGGAGACAAAACTGTTCATGCAACAGAGTATCAGAAATATGACAAACCTGATCATGACTTTCGGAATATGCAATACACTTTTCTGTGTATCTTCTATTTGTCAAGCTCCAACATAATTCCTTCATCGACCACTCTTCGTCGGTTTTGTTTTTTAAGTAGTCTATCCACCTGTCTGGTATTGCCATCGCAAGACGATAGTCGAAACCAGTCCCTCCTTCAAAAACAGGCCGACCAAGACCAGGCATACCTGACACATCTTCGGCAATAACAGTCGCATCTGGATATAAATTATGAACAAGAGTGTTGCCCAGCATCAAGTATACTACGGCATCAATATCTGTTGCCTCACTAAAATATTCGCTGTAATTTCCAGTAAATGCCATGTTGATTCCATGGTGATGATACAACATTGAAGTTACTCCATCAAAGCGAAATCCATCGAACTGAAACTCATCTATCCACCATCTAAGGTTTGATAGAAGGAAGCGAAGTACTTCCCAGTTAGCATAGTTGAAGAGTCTGCTATCCCACAATTTGTGGTAGCCTCTATCTCCAGTGTGAAAGTATGACTCCTGTGAGTTCTGGCCGACATCAAAACCATTGAGGCCATCAGTCACATTATTGCTTGCATGACTGTGAACCACATCCATCAAGACTCGAAGGCCTAATCCATGGGCCTTGTCAATCAGATATTTGAGATCCTCAGGGGTCCCAGATCTGCTGCTGACTGCAAAAAAGTTAGTCACGTGATATCCAAATGATCCATAATAAGAATGCTCCATAACAGCCATCAATTGAACTGTGTTATAATGGTTCCGTCGAATACGGGGCAATACTTCATCAGCGAACTCTCGATACGAGTTCACTCGAGGCTCAGAGCTACTCATTCCAACATGAGCTTCATATATCCGTGGAGCCCGTGGCTTATTTGGCCGAGGGTATTTGAACTGGTAACTGCATTGAAAAAATTCAGTATAGATTACACATATTTGGATAAAGTTTGAAAGATATACTCTATAGTGTTCACCCAATTTTTCCTCTCGCTGACATACAGTTGACATTGTGAGTTTCACTATCATCAGCTAAATTGATTCAAATGATGAATGCAGCACATGTCCCAGGAAATAAAATTTTATTTTATGAAACTCTAAATAAGAATCTCAAACTAGGATCACTCATACAATGGTACATGTATAAACAGTCATCACCTTTCCGAAGGTGGCGGATCCCAGTACACACCATCATATGGTGCAGCGAAACGCGATGGATCCACAGTGGCATATTTAATCCAAGCAGGAATCCGATCAACCCATATTCCATTAGCACACCGAAATCTGATCTTGACTCGAGAGTTGTGAGGAATCAATGGTTTTCCATTAGAATCAGGAATCTTGAGAGTCCACACACCAAACTCATCTCTTACCATTTTGTGGTTTGAGCCATTCCATCCATTAAAATCACCAATAAGTTGTGCTTCTCTACATCATGAAATAACTGAAATTTACCAACTACAGAAACATTTAAATAAAAGGGAAAAGGATGCCCGGCTTTGGAACTCACTGAACAGCAGGAGCCCATTCACGGTACACGATGCCACCTTCTTCCTTATTGAACCCAAATTTCAAATAACCTGCAATGACAAGCTTATGCAATCATGAATCCACTAGGAACATGCGAATATAATAACATATTGACAGCCAAAACACAGTTTCTAAAAAGATCTACAAGGTTTCTCCAGATTCATGACTAGGAAGATTATTTGCAAGGCTGAAGCTGAACAATGGTGGAAAAATCACCTTGAGAAAATTCTTCCAGACTTCCTTCATATTTTTCAAAGAGTGCTTTCTTTTCTAGATACTGAGCAACTCTATATTTAAAGTGATCTTGGTAGGGTTGTAAACTTGGATCAACTGCCAGAATACCAATGTCTTCAATACCTTTGTCAGAAGCTAATGCGGGAGTAGAATCCATCATAACAGCAGAAACGGTGGAATCACTCTTTGCCTTGAAAAACAAGACATCATTCAGTAGCCTAACTCATGATACAATCCGTGCGACAACGGTATAAATATAATGATTCACAACTTTTCAAAAAAGTGCAACGACTGATGCACATTTTTATATCCAAAATGATCTGTTTATCATAGTGTTATTTCTACAAAACCTCAACTTTACCTTTTTCATTAACAGTTTCTTCCGAGAAACTCCCATTTGCTGGTCCATCCTTGTTTCAAAACCACGACACACCTCATTCGGCCGCTTCTTGACAAAACACCAATATTCTGGAGAGAACTGCAAAACCAAAAGGACACTTAAAACCGCCATTACCAAATTATCTAAACATCAACCACACTTTCCACTTGATTTCACCACTGCTAAGAAAGTAAAAAGAAACTCCAAAATCTGATCATCTCTAGGTTTAACAAGTTAACAACAGAGTGCACAGAGCTTATCCGAAATCCAGTTGCAAAACCTAATTAAACTATTGCGAGGCTCAATTTACCGATGATGAAGACCTACGGAACGACGACGGTCCAACCGGCCAGACTAAAGGCTTGGAGGTGAAGCTCGATGAACTGTGCATCTTCTCGTGAGTCGATCAGTCTCCGCAAAATCTGTACTGTTTTGGTTTCACTGCTTAATTCATCTGACCGTTATACCCTCAAATCATTTATTCATTTTTTAGAAAAAAATATTTATTGTCTGGTATTGAGAGGGTAAAATTGTCAAATTATAATTCCAAACAGCATTTTGGTCATCAATTCATTTCAATAAAATGTCACAGCTCTTTTATTCAGATTGTAAAAGAACATAAGCTCTTGATGGGCAACTTGAGTTGCACACATACACGTATAAGAGAAAATGGGCCAGGAAAAGCCATGGTCCGTAAAATGGGCCGGGAGGAGTAATGGGCCTGAAAAGCAGAGAATAAGAGTACAAAAAATATCTAAGAGAAAACACAAGTGAAAGCACACATGCAATGCAAACGGAATAAAAGAAGCAACAAATGAGCATGAATCACACAGATTGCTGACGTGGAATGCAAATGCACATGCAGTTGAATTTCAACTCTCTTCTTCTCTTTCAGCTCATAATATCTTCTTTTGCCTCAATTCTCTCTGCCTTATCTCGATCCGCATCCAATCAGTAAGTCTCCGCTTCCGCCTTTGCTCCGTCGTCTCCGATTTCCACTTCCTTCCGTTTCGCTGATCGTTGATTTTCTGTCATTTTTTGAATCTGCAGATTTCGAATATGAAGGGAGCCAATTCCAAAACCAAATCGGATAACAAGTGAGTTAGCTTCCGTGAATTATTTCTTACTGTTTTCTGTTGATTGTATGCTTCGTAGATCTTGCGATTTTGTATTTAGAGTGATTTTTGTTGATGATTGATGTGTTAGGCTGGCTGTGAAGAAAGGTGGAACGGCGAAAGGCGGGAAGAAGCCGGCGAAGAAGGAGAAGCCGGTGAAGGATCCTAACATGCCTAAGAGGCCTGCTAGTGCCTTTTTTGTTTTTATGTGAGTTTCACTTGACCTAATTTTGTTTCATTTTTGGAATTTTTTGAAGTTCGATGTTATGATTATTAATATGTTGATTTGCTCGACTTTGTGATTTGGAATTTTAGGGAAGAGTTCAGGCAGACATACAAGGAGAAGCACCCCAACAACAAATCTGTGTCTGTTGTACGTGTTGCTACTTCTTTAACACTGTTCATTTAATGAGGCTAAATTTCATGTTTTTTTTTCTTTTTTTTTCTTTTTTAGTTAATCATGATTATATATTGAATTGATATGCATGATGTGAATTTTTAAACAGGTCGGCAAGGCTGGTGGAGCGAAATGGAAGTCACTGAGTGATGCGGTGAGCGATAAGGAGCATAGAAATAGCGAGTCTGATGAATTAAAAGTTTATGTACATGATTTGGTAATTATGCTTTGCTTCTGTTTACAGGAGAAAGCTCCTTATGTAGCCAAAGCTGATAAGAGGAAAGCTGATTATGACAAGGACCTGAAAGCTTACCACAAGAAACAGGTAGCTTTACATAATCAATTAAAGTGTGTTGTTTCGTTAAGCATTTCACGTTTATTCTGTTAGGTTGGTTTACTGAAGCATTTTGTTGGTTGATTAATTTAGGCTGAAGGTACCAAGGATGAGGACTCTGAGAAGTCAGAGTCTGAGGTTCATGACGACGAGGATGATAATGAAGATGGGAGCGGAGAGGTTTGTTTGTTTTTTTGATGATTACATGTTAACTATATACATATCCCAAAGCCAATTCAGATCGTTTGAATCTCTTGTAAAATGGTTGTTTACAGGACGAAGACGATGAGTAAAGAATGCTCAGGTGCTGCATTGCTTGGAGGATCATCATCTGATTTGATATAATTATGATGACTGTGAAGTGACATTGATATCCTCTTAGCATTCCTGCACCTGTTTAAGATTGTGTATTTTGGGAAGCATTTGTGTAACCTTTTATGTTCATGTAGTAGAATCTCCAAAAAATGTGGGAGTACATGCATGCAGTACTAGTAGATGAAAGTAGTCTTTTGTAAACTTTGACATTACTCAGGTCTAGCCAAGAAGAGTGAATGCCATCCATATCCCTTTTGTTTCATGCTTCAGTCAATGTAGTCTTCTCTTGTACTTGTTAGCTTTTTTTATTTTTTTATTACAATGGGTACATTACAAGCTCGACTCGAGCATTACAATTCACTATAGATACTATACCATTACATGATCAATTTATTACAAGACATTCTATCGAAATCGAAACTAGTACATAGAAAAAACTTTACCATATAGGGAGTATGAAAGGGAATAGGAAATGCCTCTCAAGGTAAGAATATTGGTGAGGCCATGACTTTTTTATTTGTTTTAACTTGTGAATTCCATGCTTTATCTGAGTTTATTTGGAACTAATTTTGCTTTTGTAGATACAAACCAAAAAGAAGAACAAAGACTGGCTAAATAAGCTTCCAAATTTTGACTTTCAGAAAATGGCATCCAGGAAACTGTAATGTTCTGCATACTATAGTAATTCCTTCCGGATCATATTTTTTTCATTACATCATTTCATTCCAGTGCACCTCATATCAGATGAATCCACATTATCTGATGTTGCCACATACATCCAACTCAACTTAAATTCTAAATCCCCCACTAGCATGATTATTTTCAACAGGCATTGGACGAAAGCATGAACTACTGTGAACATATATAATGTTTCTTAATTAGATACTTGGCCAGTGACTCTGAAGCATATGATTTAGTTCAAGCTATTAGGTAACCCAAACTAAGTTTAATTTCACTATATATCCCTGGGTAAAAGACACACCTATACTGCTATACACAACTGATTCCTGTTGGTGTCAGACTCAAACCTGAGAGGCTTTGAAAGGATGCGTAAAAAGATTAACCTTTGCCTTTGTAATACCTTACACCAGACACTCACTTGACCAAAAATAAGTAATCAACTGAATATACATAATAGTCACCTCAGGAGATTTTACTGTACACAATAAATACATTTCAGAAACCCAAAAATAAAGACCTAACGAGCAATCAAAAAAGTACACTACTAAACATATGACGCGCTCGCTCTTTCGGATTTCGACACGAAAGGCTGGAATCAGATATTTTTTCTAAGAATTTGAGCATCTCAAAGATAATGGCAAACCGTGAAGCAGCCATCGGCCCATCACATATTGATGAATATGTTGATTGTGCAGTCAAGGAAACTAAAGATTCATGACCTCATTAATCCTTGGAGGTTGAAATCAACGCTCTCTTAGGCAATCTCAGCTGCAAGAAAATATGTATACTGTGTTACACTTGAAAAATACCAACTTCAGATTAACAAGCATGGTGTAGTCAATTTCAAACCTTGGATTTCGTATTCCTCCATCCTTCGGATATAGGTGAAGGCTTGAACTCATAAGAGCTCAAATCCACAACCGAAATGTGATCTGGCAGCTTCTTCATTTGATCCTGGATAAATGATTCGTGTGTCAGTTTGAGAGGCACATATTTTTACTATTGTGATGGGCATGATGCACATGAATGCATACGATAATTAGGCTAAAACCATGCCGATTGTAAACAATTACCCAGTGATTACCTTCTTCGGAACTTCTATGTCATTAGTTTCCAACCGATCCACATAAAGTATTACCTGTAACAAGCAAGTTAAGGTTTTACGTCTATCTAAAACAACAGCTACTTGAAGTAAGGGATACTCCAGCATGGAGTTTTTACAGAATATATATGAATATCTTTTGTTTATTCACACAACATTCTGCACTCCATTTTATCTTATTTGTGCTCTTTCCAAAGTCAACAACAGGCTCTCTATTCATATCTAATAAGTATGACTTTGCAACATTAAGAACATACCTTGTTAAGCAAATTCATGTTCAAGGTGTCAGTGGCTAGGATCTGCACGCCCAAGCAAACTTTGGGAGAACTGCATGAAGGACAGTATACGGATTTGAAAACACACCCTTCCTGTCCACCCCATACTCCTTGTCTGGAGGCACCTTCGGCGTTTCTGTTATAACAAATGTTTTTTTCAAATGAAGCAACATCTGCTATCAGCACTGATGTGCTGGCTGATCTGTCGGGAAAAGTGGTTCCGGGCTGTCATTTGAAAGTGATGTCAAAAGAATCTTAGACGAGGATGTCAAGGAGCATGTAACAATAAAATTATTCTCAGGCGGCCTAAGGGACATTTGCAAGCCAAGCAGAGTATTTTTAACTTCTTCTCCACATAAAGATCAGATGAGTGTTTACAACTCTCTCTTGGAAGCTCCCGACCACTGCATGACTCTTCCATTTGTCCATCCAAGCTGGTGGATTCTGCTTCGAGGTCGATCACACATTTTGAGTGTCTGGTATTATTGCTGAGAAGAGTTTGACAATCAATGATATCCGACTCTACAGTTTCAAAAAGTTTCAAAGATGGTAAACCTAATAAGCTTCTTCTCTTCTGGTATGACTATTCACGCTCAAATTCAAAGCTGATTCCCTTTCTGATTCGGGAGTGTTATCACTTGGAGTAAAATAGATGAACATGAGGCTGTAGAAGGGCCACCACCAGACTTGCTAGACGAACCACGAGATCTCTTACAGGCCCTACTGACGGATGAACAAGAGTTCTGATCCCTTACCAAAGAATATGGACTAATGAGACAGTCGCTATATTTTGTTGGCGCTGTTTCCCCGACAAACGATACATCTGGACTACTGCAGGGAGATATCAATGACAGGACGGGAGAGCATCTGCTACAATGACACTTTGCACAATCAAACTCTTGAAAACACAGACACAAGTTAAGAATTCCGCAATAGAAGTAATGAATAAGTATGTTATATTGGCACTGTAAAACCAACAAAATGTACCTGGAATCTGTCCTAGGACTGCACGTTGAATTCTCATACGCAGAAACAGTACCTTCCTTCTCCTCTTTCAGTTCTGACATAGAAACATCCTCACTTTCCGCACTCTTCTTATGAGAGAACATAATCTTGTATTTTTTTAAATTCAAAAAAGCTTCGACATGACTTTCTGATCTTCAGTCCTTGGTTTCTTTGACATTTTTATTTTTTCATATTTATCTGGCTTGTCCAAATTTTCAACTTTACACATGGTAACTCCTTTGCTTGAACCATTACGTGTATCCATTGTTTTGGTACAGAATTCTCTTCTTTTTTGATATCCAAAGGTTGTGAATGTTCAAAATTGTTTTTGCTGAATTTTTCCTGCCACACAGTTGTATAGAGAAATGAAGACTCAGCACATTTTGAATCAACAGATAAATTTTGATTGTAGCAAGGCTGACCTTTGCATTGTCAAAAAATAATTTCAATTCTTCTATCGACTTTTCAAAGTTGTTGTGCTGCTTTATATTATTCCTCAACCACTTTGATATTGATGCTGTATTTCTTTCCTCCAAAAAGCGTTCATCTGCATAAAAGTATATGCTATTATGATAAATTAAAATATTTTGATTGGCACTGCAAGAAAAGATGCTTCATACGAAGGAGTGAGTAACTACTCCATTTCTTGTCAAACTCAAACATTAATCAACTTAGTTTCAAATAAAAGAATTCGCATGAAAATGGGAAACTTTATGATGCTACATTGAAAGCAAAATAATTATTAAAACATATCAGAGAGAAGAAAAAAATTCTTTGTTGAGTTTACAACAATTCAGAAAAAATTCTTTGTTTTTTTTTGAAAAATGTGTGTAATCATTAATCAAAGGTTTTACAATATACAACTGACAAAACAAAAGGCCACACAGGGCACACCCAAAACGATGCCAAGCGCACCAAAAAGAAGAAAAAATTCTTTGTTGACTTACTAGGATAGTGCCAGATTCATGTTCAGAAAATCTCAAATAAGAGACAACAAGCAAAAAACACGTACCCATGAAGATGATAGCGCCATAGTCAAGCCTGTGTCTTATACATCGGCCTACAAAATTGGAGGTCATTAACGTTCAATTTAGTTTACACCGAAAATTTGAGTCAATGATCATAAGCAATCTATAAACATTTGCAACTCAGCCACATAGCAAGACATGTCACTTGGAGCACCCAAATTTGTTCTCCAATAGCTAACATGGCATACTTCTGTTTCTAAGCTTTTTACTGAGAAAAAAGTAAGATGCCAACAGTGAACATAGTAACTACCCAAATATAGGAACACTTAACCATTCAGACACATACCAGCAGCCTGATTAAGAGCACGGAAGGCTTGATGGCAGTACCACTGGCTACCACTCAGAAGATTTTTTGTTGACTTGTAAGTATCATTGTATTTCTTCTTTAAGTCGACTTGAATATCATTTCTGGATCAATATGAAACCAATAAGCAACTACGATCGAAGTGATATCTTATGTTCTGAGTTTACAAGTCCACAAGGAATACTTACACATTTGGAAAGGGAACACCGACAATAATCTGTAACGCCAATACAAGTCAAGAATACCAAAATTTGAGTAGATTAATGGATATGAACCTAAAGTAAAACTCCACCTCACAACTAATTCAACATTAAAAAAGGATACAACCACTCTGGCATTATCATCAGAGAAGTCAATTCCTTCTGAAACCTGCAAGATTGTTAACAAGGGGAAGCTTATTTCACATGAAATGCAATGTTGATTACACATTTCACTGGTTTTAATTGATTCTTCATTCTTTCTTCTAATCAACCACAGTGGAAAGATTTTGTCTGAAAACCGCCTCCTAATTTCGTGCATTTGTTGGTAGATTATTCATCAGAATCTAACACTTAAAATCTTGAAGTCCTATTCACCAATGATAAGCGTTGGACCTTTGATGCAACAGATACTAGATTGCGATTAGACATCATAATGTATAATTAAGCCAAAGCAGGGATGACTGCATACCTTTCCTCGACAAACTGCCATAAAAGCAGCCCCGTCTTTTTTTATCCTCTCTTTTTTCACACTGTCAAATGAGTTATACGGAGCAAGTTTTTTCCCTCTTTTATTATTCTGAAAAGGTCGTGTACCACCTTGACGAATTGAGTTATAGTATCCTTTCAAAATAGGTTCAAAGTCATCTTGGTTTCCTCCTCGTGGTTCTGAATAAATATCAAAAATGAAAATGATCAAACTTTAAGTGAGTCATCAAGTTATTGTAAGATAAATAACCAAACACACAACATCAAGAGAAATACATGTTTGATTGTTTAAGATCATGTCATATGCCAGATTTGGACGAGGATAACTAAAGAGCACTCACCAACAAAAACAGATTTATGTGTGTTCAGTTGGGACCATTGTCCAGTTTCACACCAGCGAGATTGCAACTTTTCCATCAACTTATAACTAGGAAAGAACACAAGAGCCCCACCTGGAACAACCTTACATATTTCTTCAATGGCTTTCCCCAGTTCATCCTTTTAAACACAAAAGCAAAATAAAACTAATAGTTAAATTTCAAATTTTTGCAAAACCGAACATTCTAGCTTGAACAGCTGCTACCCACATAATATTTTCTACAAATCTAATCATCTCCTAAAGCCCTGAATTTTCTTACTATTTTGCCACACAGTCCCATGTTAAAAATGTCTTGATATTTGCATTAATTGCCAATTTGTGATACAAAATAGATCCGAGAAGGTCTTTGCAGTTTACAGCATCCCTTAAAGATGATGTAAGTTAATCCACATATTACCTGAAACACGTACGCATTAGCTGTTTTGAAACTTGCATTTAATGAGTGATTTCCAGGACCAGCAGAAATGACAGAGGCCCAACCTGTACAGTTAGTGTGTCATACATTTGCATGATGGTTTTCTGTAGATACAATGTGGTAGGAGGCTAAAGCAACAAATGTGATTTTGTTCTTACCTGTGTTTCAACATCTATTACGTGTGGAGCCTCAAGGGTAGTCCCAAAATTAACTCCAAGTTCAGATGAAAATGAATTCATGGGAGAAAGTGTCCTAAAGACCAAAAAAACATTGGGTGATCCTGACAAAGAAATTAGGAAGGGAAAACGCAGGTGATAAACTTTGTTTTAAGCACAGAATATAACTGGCTAGCATCCTACAATGGCTAGTTTAATAACAAATCTGATAAGAAAGACATAAAACGGACAACGGCAAACATACATGGCAATGAAAAATGGGATGCAACATAAAAAAGAAGTCATTTACAGATTACCGTAACTGCCAGTTTAACTGAACATACCCAGATGTTAAAATTACTGAGATGGAAAGGTTGGCAATTTCTTTGAAGACAACTGCCGGGTTCAAACACCAGAGGCTCAGTGTATTTGTCCAGTATCCAGTTACTTGTCCTACAAGCACAACCAATCAATTCAGTATAGCAAATATTGTTTGAATGCGTTTTCCTAACATTTCGAAGTCAAATAGCATGTTTAAATGGCAAGCCAACACCAAACTTGGGCATTAGTGATAAATGATGTTTTCTTATAATTCTTTAAAAAGCTGTCAATTTAAGTAGCATTAGCCATTAGTGATCGAGCAGAAAAGGTCAAAAAGTCAACTGAATGACACGTACCGGACTCTTTCTTGATATATCTCCTCAAAGCCAGCTGATAATCATATATGTGGAGGCCATTGTCAGAGAAGAAGTAACTAAGCGTCGCAAACAATCCTGATCCACATAGTGACAGAATCAAATCATAACTTCCATTGAGTTGGGTGAAAAAAGAATTTGACTACTCATTGCATACCTTCCAGTGTCAACAGACACTTCCCACTTAAGTGCGGGACTTCGTTATCCAGTTCTGTTGCATCTTTGGCTGCCTATTTCAATGTTGCAAAGTGTAAGAAAGCATACAACAAATATCTAAGCAAGTTTAATGGAAATACCTTTTTAGCACAACTCCATAATATTGGAAAGTATTGTGGTGTTATGTTAGCCTCTTGTAGCTCTCTCAAAGCCTTGTCACCTGTCCAACTAGATAGTATTCAAAATTATTTCTAAGTAGCCAACAGACAATGTCGAGAAACTTCAATTAAAAAGTTATGCTAAGTTCTTTACGACAGAAGCTTTAGTATCACTTTAATGGAGTAGTCCAGACCTTTAATAGTTATAAAATTTTGTTATAAGAATATTGAAATCTGAAGATGACTTCCACTACATAGTACATGACTGAAGAATGTCAAGGGTCCTATGAAGCAATACATAAAAAGAAAAATGATCTCATACAGTTATTTACTAATGCTAGACTACATAGCCTAGACCAAGACTTTTCCTCTTACTCTACTTGGATCAAAGGCTCATAAATCGATTGTTGCAAATGCTGTTGATGATTTCGAGATCAGGCAAGAGATAAGTCTGATTACATAACCATTATCAAAACATACTAGTGAATCAATAAACTAACCATGAGACATGATGCTGAAATTCACGCTTTTCGAGTGAGTCTTTTTTCCGGCGTATCCAGCTCATGATTTCCTATTTGTTTTGCGAATCAACAGTTGTACATAAAATGTTAGTTTAAGCAAAGCCATTTTAACAATATTTCATAAATCCAAACATCAGAACTTGACAAAACTACCAAAACCAAAACACCTACCTGTATCATCTCATATAATGGCTGGTATATAGGTGCATCAGCATCACAAAGTTGCTGTAGTTCTGCCTGCAGCTCTTCATTGCGAACCCTATGTATCAGCAACTTATGTACAAATATTTACAATAGCTAAAATGTTAACTTACTTTCCAAGGCATCTTCTTCAAGATCCACACTACCAGAATCACGGGCCACATCTTCTATATTACTGCATAATTGCAAGAGTAGACGTAACTATTACATTTAATGCGTAACTGCAACACTGGATGCAATATTACATTTTACTGCATTCTACACTCAGATGCATAAATCTTATCAACACTTTCTTATTGACCATGCCACCATACACCAAACGAAATGCTACCTCTTTAGAAATTTTAGTGTTTGACAGTTAATGAATACTAATTCGCTCTCACTAAGTAGAACTAACAAATATTCATTTCACTGCATGTTATCTGTCCAAATGTTGCCAATAACGAAAGCATAAACACTTGTTATTAAAACTAAAGTTGTGTTTGACACTTACTGTGCTTCATCAAGTATGACTACAGCTCCTCTGATATCTATTTCCATTGCAGCTCTAACTACTGGATTGATGATATAGTTGTACGGGCAGAAGACGAGCTGTGCATCTTCTGCCATGGATCGTGAAGCATAATACGGACATCCTGAAGTACAAAATAGCTAAGGAATCAGTTACTTTGAACAAATCAGTTCTCATAAAGTGAAAGATATAAGTATTTTTGTCACCTTTAACAAGTAGACCAACATTTACAAGGTCTTCAATATCATGAACCTCATGACTGCCTCCTTTCTGGATTGATGAGTGACTTTTGATGTCTTTCATATTCCTGTTTGAAGGATCAAGTTACAAAACTATGCTGCACTAAGTTTAACGTAATCTAAAGAATTATATGAGCATAGGTAGCTTTTGTGAAGGAAGTTTAGAAACAACTCACTTGAATTCTTGGCAAGCAAATGAACCTTTCAGAAGCAGCTTACTGAAAGACAAATGTGTTAGACTCCGTGAAATAAACATGAAGCATCAATCAGGTATTAATGTCTTACCATTCTTCATCAAGATTTGGCTTCCTACGTACATCAGCATTTGTACAGTAATGTTTCCGTGATGCCTGGGTATTTTGAGAGTAGAAATATTAAAAACTTAACCAAAACACACTGGTATCAGTTGTCAAATCTAATATAATCGTAAAGAGCAATATGACGAATGAAACAGACTTGAAAAAAAGAAAAATCAATATTCCAATCATTCATCCTTATTCTTGGCGAAACCAGACCATGGTCAACAGCACCATTGCTTATATTTCTTCCCTTCTGAAACTAATATGCGTATTCACACTGAAATTTACACCAAATATGATTTTAAAGGTTCACTATCAACTCTACTGAATAACTTTTTGGTGATAGACAAACACAGTGTCTTTCCTAGTCATTGCTATAGTTCCAACTTCCACATTCAATACCATTCACTGTCTAAATAGAAATGTTACATTCAATGCATTATGTAGAACCATTATGCAACAGGACACCACAAGAACATAAACCATCATATGAGCTTACCAAGTCTTAGCCGTAAATAACAAAATTTCATAATATATTTACTGATCTCTTTATTCTGATTTCTATGAACCTCCTCTCAGTCATTTCATTTACTATGATTAAATGGACATACCAACACTGCCATTGGCACTCGATATGATGTCTTCTTGAACTCGCGTACAACTTGAGAAATTTGTGAGTGTGTCCTCCTATAAATACAAGAAAATTGAAATCAGTAATACCTTTCTCAAATTTTAAGCAGATAATAAAAAACACTAACATTTTCAGTCACTGTAAAACTTACGAAGCATAATAAATGATAGGCGTTTTAGTTTTCTTCCGATCGTCAATAGTAGGGGCAGGTGTGCTAGACCTAGATTTCCCTGAGTTGAACCACCTGTTTAAGTTCCAAAACATCAATACCGTTAGACTTGATCAAGTTAAATACCATCAACAGCCATGAATGACAAAATACCTAAATATTTTGTAACCATAAATTTCCCATCTAAGGTGGGGACTGGGGATACATGCTGTTAAAACAAACCCACACTAGCCATATACTAAACCTCTGCTTCAAAACCAACTATTAAAATTTTTAGACTCTGATTTTATACAAAAATGACTACATGTTACGCATATGATTAATCTCGGCAACACGATTCAAAACACACCAATTCATAATAAAAATCTCAAGCAAAGGCCACTCACTTTGGGTATCCATTTCTGGAATAAATCCACCTCCATGCCCTAACGGATCAGTCACCGCTTCTGCCGCTGCCTTGGATTGCGTCAATCCACCATACATATTCTTCTCCTTGAAACTCTTCTGCCAAGCCAGAGTAGAGCATAATAGCGACAGCGACTTCCCTGTCCCTGTCGGCGATTCGAGGAGCGCGTGGCAGTGTCCTTCCTTCTGCGCTCGATCCAGTGTCGATATAACCCTTCCCATAAATGCCAATTGAGAGCCGTAGGGCTTGTACGGAAACTCGACCGGTATGCCGCCGATGTGGTGGACGTTTTTAGGGTTTGTGGGAGCATCTTTCTTAGGAATCGGGAAATTACGCTGTTTTGGGGTTTTCTTTGAGCTCATCGTCGACGCGCTGCGAGTTCGATAAGCTTCCGAGCGGCGGCTCGTCGAAGTTTTATGCGGGGAAGTGGGCCCGAATTGCCGTTTTGGCGGGAAAAATTGGCTGATAATTTGAGCTCCGTAATATTTCATTTTAATTATTCATTTTACTAATAATAAATTAATAATTCATTTTGTTCTAACTGAAAGAATTATTAAATTTATAACTGGAGTGAGTTGATATTAAGCATTATATATTTAATTTTAATTTAATTGGGTGTCAAGAAACATAGGTTTACATCCAATAGAGACTAAATAATCATGTGCAGAAACAGAATGGTGAAGCTGACCAACGAAGGCTGTATGTTAAACAGAAATCAGGTCACGCAACATCCGGAAATGTTCCAACCTGCTAGCTTTAGTGACATTCAGTTGACAGAATGCCATGTCTGAAGATTAACGGTGAGGAGCAGAAGGTGCTGAGTATTTGGACTTCCCGAGTCTACTAGTTCTGTTGGAGTACATATGGATGAGAAGAGTTAGATGTTCATTATGAGAAGAGGATGAGAAGTCATTCAACCTCCACTAACTCAATAGCATTGCAGTGGTAGAACACAAATTTAGAGTAAAGACTAGAGACATGTGGCAGGTGTGCACTTACTTTCAAGGTCTCCTTGCGGACATTATCAGCAGCACGTAACAGAGATGATCTCTTGTTTGCAAGCAGTACAAGAGTCTCTAAAGCTGCAAAATGTAAATAGGTCCATAACTTACGTTTTACTAGAAAGATAAAAAATATAATCTACAAAGATAAATAATATAATCTTTTGTATACATGAGTAAAATACCTGTTTCAAATGATAGCTGGGCTGATCGAAGCTTAGGAGACACCAACGTTCCAAATACTGACAATGATTTAGCTCGTTCTTTCTGAACCTGGAGAAAATAAAATGATATATTTGGTTTTGCAACTATAACAAATTAGTAAAAAAACTCATATGATAACACACGCGGTCATGAATAATAGTTGATGTAGGTCAAATAATGTTTATTGTCACACAATTTTCAAAGACTAGCACAACGTTGAGCTATATTTTCTCAAAGATACATACTTTGAGATCGATAGAGGGCAGCTCGTCTTTGCTCAAATCCTGTCCAACTGAGTACATAAACCAAAATTAAACAATTCAAAACAATGAGGCAGTGAAGAGGTAGTGCGTTTATCAATAAAAGCATGGGATACCATTCTATTACCAGCAAAAGATACATAGTTATTAACTCCTCTACGAAATCAACAGTTTCCATATAATATCGATAAATCAAATCAAAACATACCAGCAACCTCCATTGACCCTCGACGTCTCAGCTGTGAAGTATCCTCTTTCTTAAACTCATCATCATTCAACTGCTTCGCTCCACTTTCACAAAATCCCCACTTTTGCAATCCAAATCGTGGCTCGCATTCTGCACATCACCAAATTCTTAACCTCAAACAAAAACAACTTACACAAAAAAACTAAACTCAAACGAAAAAATCCACACAAATTCACCATCTGTCTGATCCAATTGCAACACAGTGGCAGCAGAATGTGACTTGAGATCAAATAAAGCACTGCTAACCCTCGAAGCACCCATCGAATGCCTTGCACTTGCCAACTCCATCCACCCCTGACACGTTTAAAAATTACAAAAATTAAAAAATCGATTTTACGAAATTAAAAATGCGAACATGAATCTGGAAATCGAGAAAACGTATTAACCTGACTGAGAGTGGAAGATAGCGATCCCATCAACGTCAAGTAATCATCAACCGAGTCCAAAAACTGCAATACGTCGTCGTTTCCGCTTCGTTTTTCGCCGACTTCCACTTCACGATCGGTAGGGCCAGACGCAAACTCGTCGAGATCTTCTTCCGCCATGTTCCGATTTCCGATTGCGGAGGTCACCGTCTGATCGATGGATTTAGGGATGAGGATCGGTGTTACGCTTATTCGCGTATCCAAACATGTCATTGTAACACTGAAAACTGGAATAAAGGACGAAAACGACAGCGTTTTAAGTGTTTAAACAAAGCTTATTCCCTCAATCCGTGCATGACTGTACAAGTTGATGAAGTGTGCAGACCACGGCGAGGACAACACCGGCGACTCCTCCGCTGACGTCATCCTTAAACAAATGATAAAACCTGTAAGAAAGGACAGTTTGATGAGCTGTGCATCGCTGTGTTTTGACTAGTAACAAATGGTTCTTAGAGCATCTCCAATGGGTTATGTAAACAAGACTATTAGCTAAAAAATGCTTAGGTGGCATTATAAATAGAGAACCATATACATATGTCACCCTCCAATGGAGTTATGTAAATAAGACTAGTTAGCTAAAATTATACATAACCATCTTCTCACTCATCAAATTTAACTCATTCTCTATAACTATTATGCCTAAATTATACATATTTCTAACAAAATGCATACACATTTACATAACCCCATTGGAGCTCAATGCATATTTGATCATTCAAATTATACATAACTAATAAAATAATTTTTTTTACATATTCATTTTAGCTATCTCCATTGGAGATGCTCTAAGTGACTCTCAGCTAGGTCAGAGCTTGGTTGGCTTTTAAGTGGGCTCCACAGCGTCCCCCACCACACGTAGTTGACTTTTGAAGTTTGATCGGAGTCAAGTCAACTCATCATCTGCCTGAGTCTTTGTTGAAAGAGTGTTACTTTATTCAATTTATTGTGTGGATTATGAACCCTAGGTTTCTTGGTGGAGAGGGATTTTTGGGAGTTTCCCAAATGCAATTGAATTTAGGGTTTTGATTAGGGCACAAGATTATTCAGTACAAGGTATTTTCTGATCACTTGCCCTCTTTGAGTTATGTGTAATTTCTTCTGTAAACTTGTTATAGCATTTTCTCAATGAGCTGACTTTACCAAATAGTTGTAAATTGGAGGATTTGTAAGTTTGCATCACATTTGGGGATTTTGCGGATTAAGATTGTATATAAGATTACCCTCATGATTGTTGATGTTGTAGGGCAACTGCTGTGTTTGATGTTATGAACTCGATGGCTGGAAGCTGGGATGGAAGTTATGATGGCAGCCAATCTGATGACAGCCATGCTTTTGAAAGACGTCATTTGGAACCTATATATGATACATTTCTTTGCCCTTTGACAAAGAAAGTTATGCGAGATCCTGTTAGCTTGGAAACCGGACAAACCTTTGAACGTGAGGCGATTGAGAGGTGGTTCAAAGAATGTAGAGATTGTGGGAAGAAGCTAATTTGTCCTTTGACTTTGAAAGAATTAAAAAGCCCGGATTTGAACCCGAGTTTGGCTTTACGAAGTACTATTGAGCAATGGACTGCGAGAAATGAGGCCACTCATTTGGAGATAGCTCATGGCACCTTATCGAATATGAGCAGTTCAGAGATGGATATTTTGCAGGTTCTGAAGTATGTGAAGCGCATATGTCTTAATAGCCCATCGAATAGATCTGTGGTTCGCAATGCAGAACTGATACCAAAGATAGTTGATCAACTAAGAAGCAGCAGCCTTAGGGTCCGCTGTAAAGCTCTCGAAACCCTTCGAATCGTAGCTGAGGATGACGATGACAATAAGGTAACTGGGATAATAACAAATTCTTATTACCTCTAAAATCATTGTTGTTATGTCTATCGCTAAAAAACAGTTTGTTTATGTATAGGAAATTTTGGCTCAAGGGGTAACTGTTCGTACAATCGTAAAGCATCTGTGGCACGAGCTTTCTAGGGAAAGAGCCGAAGCTGTTTCTTTGTTGTATGAGCTTTCCAAATCAATAGCCTTAAGTGAAAAAATTGGCTCGGTCAACGGGGCAGTTCTAATACTAGTTGGAATGGCAAGCAGTCAATCGGAGAATGCATTAACTTCTGAGATGGCTGAAAAGACACTGGAGAATCTTGAGATGTGTGAAAATAATGTGAGACAAATGGCAGAATGTGGCAGGCTGCGGCCTCTCCTGAATCTAATTTTAGAAGGTAAATCACCTATTTATTCAGAAATGCAGAGTTGGCTATAAGCAATGAAGTAACTAACATTGGTAACTAACATTGTCAGTATCCCATTGGTGGAAATTACAGGTTTGCCCGAAACCAAGCTGTCCATGATTGCATACCTTGGAGAGTTGGCTATAAGCAATGAAGTAAAAGTCCTGGTTGCTACGACTGTTGGCTCATCGCTGATCAACATCTTGAAAAGTGGGAATATGAAGTCGAGGGAAGCTGCTTTAAAAGCCATATATCAAATCTCATCTTATGAAACTAGCACGAAGTTATTAATTGAGGCTGGGATATTACCCCCACTTATCAAGGACCTCTTCTACGTTGGTCCAAATCAGCTTCCCACACGCTTGAAAGAAGTTGCTGCAACTATTCTCGCAAATGTTGTAAAGTTTGGTAATGACTTTGAGAAGATACCAGTTGGAACTGGTCGTCATACTTTGGTGTCTGAAGAGATTCTTCACAACTTACTACATCTGATTAGTAACACTGGTCCGGCAATAGAATGCAAGCTTCTTCAGGTTCTTGAAGGCCTTACAAAGTCAGCAGCCACAGCTAAAAGTGTTGTTGCTGCCATCAATAGCTCTGGTGCAATTGCGAGTATAGTTCAGTTTATTGATGCTCCGCAAAAAGAATTATGTCTAGCTTCTGTCAAGCTTCTTCAGAATATATCCCCCTACATGGGTCGAGAATTGTCGGACTGCCTACAAGGCACCTTGGGCCAGCTGAACAGCCTTGTGAAAGTCATAATGGAGGATATTGGAGTCACTGAAGAACAAGCAGCAGCTGTAGGCCTTTTAGCCGATCTGCCAGAGACAGATTTGGACCTCACTAGGCAGATGCTAGATGAAGGTGTCTTTCAACGTGTCATTTCAAAAATTCACAGGATTCGGCAAGGTGAGACTAGAGGCAACAGGTTCGTGACTCCATATCTAGAAGGTCTTGTCCGGGTTCTTGCAAGACTTACATGCCTCTTGTCCGAAGAGACTAAATCAATTTATATCTGTCGTGAAAATTGTGTTGCAGCGCTGTTTACTGACCTTTTACAATCAAATGGACTTGACAATATACAGTTGGTTTCTGCTAGGGCTTTGGAGAATATGTCTCATGAAACAGTTACACTATCAGAGCCAATAGAGCTGCCACCTCCTAGATTTTGCGCTGCTATTATGCCTTGCTTTAGCAAGCAAGTTGTCATTAGTGGAATATGTCTGATTCATCGAGGTAAATGCTCTCTTAAAGAAACTTTTTGTCTCTTAGATGGGCAAGCTGTTGAGAGGCTTGTAGCACTTCTGGATCACTCAAACGAGGGTGTGGTGGAGGCGTCACTGGCTGCACTATGCACTTTGCTTAAAGATGATGTTGACACTGGAAAGGCAGTCTTAGTATTCATCCAGGAGGAAGCAATTCAACCTATACTTAATGTGTTGCTTCATAAACATAATATACGAAGGAAAGCTGTTTGGGCAGTGGAAAGATTTTTGAGGACTGACGACATTGCAACCCACGTTGCAGAAAATCCAAGTATAGTCGCGGAGCTGGTTGATGCCTTCCATCACGGTGACGCTCAGACTAGGCAAATTGCTGAGAGAGCGCTGAAAAATGTTGACAGAATACCTGTTTTCTCAGCAATATACCCTAACGTTAACAAATAACAAGAGTTGAGCAGGAACTTCAGGATTCCCAAGATCAAAGTGGCTCCCTAATTGATTGAGTTGAAGTATATGACTGACTTCAACTATATATTGCTTGATGCTCCAAGTTGTTTTCTAGGCTCCACCATTGCTTCTTTGGAAATTCCTTCTTGGTTTGCCCATCAATGGGTTCCCCATTTTGTTTGCTATTTGTGAATATGATAGAAATTTTACTTGTAGTTCAAACAATGTTGTAAAACTTGTGAAATTTTTGCCTCAAACATTATTGTATTGACACTGTTTCTTACAATGCAATATGACACAGTTTGGAAATTGACAGGAAACTTATGGCCTTGGACGAAGGAAATGAAAATACAAACTACTTATACGTCCAGCTCAGAAATACTTAAAAATTTCAAAACTTTATAAGTCGTGACAGCTTTTATACAGCAGCTTCCACTTCATCTAAGTTTGCAGCACTGTTTGGCTCATCTTCAATTCGTATCTGAGCCGAAGCATTGTCTATAGCCGAGTTCAGCTTTGCAATCTTTGCCTCCAGCTTTTTACGAGTTCTCTGAATGTAAAATGCATACAAACGAAATATTAAATAAAAAAATAAATCCAACATCAGAAATGAACATGTGATGTATTTTAAAATTTTGACTCTCCTCAGGGTAACTCACCTCCAAAGCTTTCTCTTCATCATATATGAAAACCGGTAACTTTCTCATCAAATCCTTGTGATCAGCTCCAGCTACCGCAGCCAATGCTTGACTAATCTGCAGTATGAATCCAATAAGATTATCATCAAAACAGCCACGCTCACACAACACATCACAAATATTGAAACACGTTAAATTTCACACTTGGTTATTGAACGCGATCTTAAAAGGCATCACCTTTGGTGCAAATACAAAACCAAGTGCACTGACAACAATGCTTCCCAAAACAAAGCCTCCAACAAAAATGCTTGAACTGCTAGGCCTTCCATCATGTCTAAGAAAACAATTGAAACGACTTATCGTAAACGTAATATTCTCTTGAACAAAAAATCCAATGGATACGTAAATAAATAGGTGATTACTCGTAAGCAGCTTGAACCTTCAAGGATCTTTTAGACCTTGACAAATTAACACTTACAACTCTTTCTACTTTGAGGTTCAGATCAATGGGAGTGAAACTCCCAATACACTTAGCAGATGGCTTCAAAGTAGTGCCTAAACAAATTCCAAACTGGTAATCAGATAGAAAACATATATTTGATATCACATATAAACGCATGATAAGAAAGTACCGGAGAAGAACTGCAGGCGTGGATTTCTGGAGAATGTGACGCCGTTAGATATGGCCATAGTTGCTGTTGTCATCGTTTCAGAAGCGAAGCAAATATAAATGATTGGATTTGGGAAGGAATTAACCGATTTGGAAAGGAAGAAATGCACAAACGAGTCTGGATCGCTTCGATGCTATCGATGTGGAAATTTCCAAACTCTTTGCCTTTTTCAATCATCGTTAGTCTAAGTACTTACAAAACTGCACGTTACTTTCAATAAGTTGTATTACAGTGGTAAGTATTCCCGCCTGTCACGCGGGTGACCCTGGTTCAATCCCCGGCATTGGCATTTTTTCATTTAAACAGAATATGCTTTTGTCAGTTGCTGGTTCGATTTTGTCGTAATTGTGTATTTACATTTACCCTATTAACACTAGCATCAACAGGTATTAGAAATGGCTTGTTTGGGATTAGGGGCCAGTGTATTGGGTAATAAATCGTCCACTCCACCAACAGGTTCCTTCACTGCTGGTGATGCCATCTTGAACCATCAACGTCTTAGGCCTTGTACACACCAGACATTCACAGATGTTTGTCACCGTATGAAAACATTACAGTCCCACTGTGAAGACGTAAAATTTGAGCTTGTTTATGAAATAGACAAGCAAGCTAAATTACATTCCATGTTAACAAGGATGCACTGTATCACTGATTACTCTCCACCTGTTTCTAATTCATTGCGTTCTTGTCAATTTCCAGCCAAGAAACATGTTCTAGAAAGCACAAGAAGAAACTTGTGTGCGCTTTCTTTTCATAAAATGTTTACCGTTGTTTTCACTAAACTTTTTTCGCAGCCCCTCTTGTTGGTGAGCTTTTACCGACTCCATGACTTAAATATTGGTATGCTATCAGTCTAGTAACGACACATGTCACGTTACACCGCACAGGAGACATATATTCACTGCATCCGGCTATGATATGCGCAAAAGCAAGCAAGGGAAGCTTCTCGTGACTCCAACATTAAGGATTAAGCACCACATCAACTCCTGACAAGAAAACCGAACCTTCTCGCCCAACAGCCGTTACAATCACCAAATAGACCCACTCCCACCCATTTATGTCTGCATAAGCCATCCCTTCCGCTTTAAGCCCCTTGCTTTTTCATAATACCTATCAACAAATATATCATAAGATCTCACAGTGCTGAATGCTGTACTATCAGATACAACGCGTGGAAAGGAAAGCATATGTAAAACTGATAAGAAGTAGAGCACTCTTTGCTCATCTCCAATTAGTAAACTCCACATGTTTGTAACCTTTTTATCATTAGAAGATAGAATTGGCAAAAGGACTAGGTTACTTTAATATCCTCTTTACCTCCATTTCACTATCATTCAGCTCCTTTTTTTCTTCTACATTTGATCACATGATGTTTTAAAAATTAAGCAAAGCCTTTGGCACACCGGAAGAGTGTCGTGCCAGCTCATGCGTGATGAATATTTTTGTTTCGCTATCTCGGATATTTTGCATATCCATTTTTCCCTTTATCGTGGAAAATGGATATCCCAATTCCGAAATGCAATCTCCATACTTTTCTTTTTTCAGAAACTGAAAAAAATGCACTTATTAAACTACTAGTAAATAAAACTATATATAAATACCTGAGTCACTGAATTCAAGCAGTGCAAGCAAAGCCAAGCTTCTTTTATTCCTCATACGTTGACTCCATTGACCATCAACCATCAACATGCCGTATGCTCCTGCACGCCCTCTCCGTTTCCTCAGCGACGCACCCGCCTCCACGTCCGACCCGGACACACCCGGTTCGGATTTCGTTGTCGTCCTTGCAGCTCTTCTATGTGCTCTGATCTGCACACTCGGTCTCGTCGCCGTCGCACGCTGCGCCTGGCTCCGTCGTCTTCAGCAACCTCAACAGTCATCATCTCCTTCTCCATCTCCACTAGCCAACAAAGGACTCAAGAAGAAAATCATCCGCGTCCTCCCGAAACACACCTTCTCATCGTCTTCATCCGTCACTGGAGAATGCCCGATCTGCCTCGCGGAGTTCGTTGACGGCGATGAGCTACGAGCTTTACCTCTCTGCCGTCATGAATTTCACGCCGCCTGCGTCGATACTTGGCTCCAGTCTCACTCTTCATGTCCCTCTTGTCGACGAATTTTGACTGTAGAGAGATGCGAGCACTGCGGTCAGTTTGCTTCCGATTCCTCCAGTTCCTCCGCCTCCTGCTCCGTCGGAGACGCCAGAAAGGATAGAGTAGTCAACCGCGTTGACGATGATAACCGATTCCTCCCTTAGCTCGCAAGGTCTGTTTAAATTCCCCCAATTTGCATCCCCTGGTAAAATTAGGGTTTGTTATTAGCCTTGTGTATCTTAGAATCTTAGATTATGTTGTACGAAGTTTTTATTTTTACTGGAGAAAAATGGAATAGATTTTACTAAAACGAATTGTTTCCAGACACAGTGATTCTTAGAACATAAAGATATAATTCCGATATGTAAAAAAGAACCTGAACATAGGAAGCTCGAGCAGCTACTCGGTCTTGAAGGTTGTTTAGCGCTGAGGGAGAAGAATTCAGCATGACTTCCAAGAGCATGCCTTTGGCGTCTTGAACTCTGAGGTAGATGAAAATAAAAGGAGATGGCAAACACAACTGCATAAATGCTGAAGATTTTGGAAATGAGCTCTGGGAGGGTGTAGGTAACTACTATGGCGCTAAGCCAGTAGTATACCGCAGACAGCGATGCAGAGGCCTCAGACTTTGGAGGAAGATTTCTCGGCAGAGGATGTTTGAGATTGGTCCGTATCTCATGACGAAGACGCAGAAGTAGACTAGACGTGCGTGAGTTAATGAGCTGAGGGATTGTACGAGTGAGGCAATCAGGACGGGGATGGTAGTCAGCAGCAATGTCCTGCATACATAAATATTGAAGATGTGATAATCAGTCTGCCTGCTTAGGTTTCTCTAAAATGTTTGAGCTCTCGTGAAGAAAAATAAACCGGTCAGCCACATGCCAGCCAGACATTAACATACCTCTGTTAAGCATTTCATCAAACACTTACGGTGCATACCCAACCTACAAATCCTCGCAAACAATCTGTCAAACAGACATAAACACATCAACAACAAAGAATAAATCGACATGAATTGGGGTTTTGAATCTAAACGAAATTCCTTAATCAAAATCCTGACATTGTTGATCGGAATGCAGCACCGCAGATGAGAGTCTCATCATGAGACCGTTAATCGAGTAGCAATTAATGTCACCCCGACAATTAAGACCAGCTGAGCCAAATTGGTTCGGTTCAATTAACGTATTCTCTTGACGGCAATTCATGTCTCTCGATTCGATAACGGCGTCGTACTCAAGTCACTGTAGACTGTACATTGAAATTTCAGAGATGCAGAAGAAACCTCTTCGTAGAGAATGTTCGAATGATTTCCGGCGGCAACTTTTGGAGCTTGGAATTTGGATGACCTTCAGTCTCTTATGCCGCGTCTTTATGCTCGCACGTTCTCCTTACAACAATTGCAGCTTGTTCCTCAATGCTTACGATGGTCCAATGTTGGGTTTTCAACCACAAATGCGACATCTTTCCACCACGGTTCCGGTCAAAACTCTTACATGGAGTCAACCCAGAAGTTATTCGAGCTATTGAAGGATTTTGTGTCGCAAAGATCCGTTTTGGGGTTGAGAAAGATACATGGGCAAGTTGTGGCGTCGGGTTTGTACGCATCTGTTTTCATTCAGAACAATATTGTGAACGCGTATGCCAAATGTGGCTTAGTGCATGATGCGTATGGTGTATTTTGTGAGATGAGTGTTCCTAATGTTCATAGCTGGAATGCCATGATTGATGGGTTTTGGGAATCAGGTATGATGAGAGTTGCGGAGGAACTGTTTGATGAAATGCCTGAAAGGGATACTGTGACGTGGAATTTGATGATGGCTAGATATTTTGATGTTGGTAGACCAGGTGACACTGTTTGGATGTTTTCTTTGATGGTTCGAGATTTTTGTTGCGGTATTAATTCATCTTCTTTTTCTTGTGCTTTGAAGGCTTGTGGTAGTCTTGGGAATCTGGCATTTGCTTCTCAGTTGCATGGGTTCGTTGAGAAGAGCTTTTTAAGGGAAGATTACCTTGTACAGGGATGTGTTGTTGATGCATATATAAAGAGTGGCGCAATGAGCTCAGCTGAAAAAGAATTTTTGGGTATTGTTAACCCAAGTATGTTCTGTCGCAACAGTATGATATACTGCTACTCCAAGCTCTATGGCGTCGCTGATGCTCTTGATTTGTTTCTAAATATGCCTGAACACAATGCGGTGTCTTGGAACATGATTATTTCCATACTGTCCCAACATGGGATGGAGGTTGGAACATTAAGTATGTTTGTTGAGATGTCTGTTCAAGGTTTCCGGTGTAATGCAGAGACATATGCTAGTGTTCTTAGATCATGTGCAAAGATATGTGATATTGAATTTGGTGCCCACTTGCATGCCCGGATTTTTCGGATTGAACCTAAAATTGATGCGTTTGCAGGTGGTAGTTTGATCGATATGTATTGGAAATGTGGGCTGTTGGGTAATGCACGGAAGGTGTTTGACAGCCTGAGTCAGCTCAATGCAGTGTGTTGGACTTCCTTTATTGCAGGAGTAGCACATTTTGGACTGGAAGATGAAGCATTGGAATTATACAATCAAATGAGTTCAGTCTCTCTTTTCCCTGATTGCTTTACCCTCTCCTTGGTTCTTGGAATTTGTTCAAACCGCAAGGACATAACATGTGGGAGACAACTGCATGGACAAACCATCAAGCTGGGTATGCAGTCTTCTATTGTCGTGAGGAATGCTATTCTTACAGTTTATGCTAAATGTGGTGATATACTGGACGCGACTTGGGCCTTCCATTTGATGCCCACAAAAGATGTGGTTTCATGGACCCTGATGATTAGTGCCTTTTCACAAGCTGGGGATATTAAGAAGGCTCGGGAATATTTCGACAGGATGTCTGCACGTAATCTTGTTACTTGGAACTCAATATTAGCTGCATACATACAGAATGAGCTTCAGGAAGAGGGTCTGAATATGTATATTCAAATGCTAAGGGAAGGTATTCAACCTGATTGGATTACTTTAGTAACTTGTATGAGTGCAGTTGCTAACCTTGCAGTTATGGGTCTTGGAAGCCAAATGATAGCGCAAGCTGAAAAAACTGGGCTATCTTCTAATGTTTCTGTTGCTAACAGTGTCATCACTCTCTATTCGAGGGCTGGGCAGATTGAGTCGGCGGTAAAAGTTTTTAATAGTATTATATTTAGGAACTTAATTTCTTGGAATGCTATGATGTCAGGATTCGCTCACAATGGTCAAGGTCAAAAGGTTGTAGACTTTTTTGAACAAATGCTGTCACTTGGATGCCTTCCTGACCATTTCAGCTTTGCATCTCTTCTGTCTGGATGTAGTCATGCTGGATTAGTGTTAGAAGGGAAGCACTACTTTGACTCTATGACTAGCAACTATGATCTATCCCCAAAGCCAGAACATTTCACATGTATGGTTGATTTACTTGGCCGTGCAGGTTTGCTTGATCAGGCCTTGAATTTGATAAAGAAAATGCCATTTAAACCAAATGCTGACATATGGAAAGCATTTCTAAGTGCTTGCCGCACTCATGGCAATGCTGAATCAGCTGAATTTGCACTGACGAATCTGCTTGAAATATATGCTGAAGACTCTGGGAGCTACACGCTCCTTGCAAACTTGTATTGGGAATAGGGAAATCGCAAGGTGCTGCAGCCATAAGAAAATCGATAAGAGATAACCGTATACCTAAACATCCTGCAAGTAGCTGGATTGAAGTTCACAACAAAATACATGTGTTTACTGCTCATGACATTGGGCATCCTCAGATTAAAGATGTTCACAGAGCTTTGGAAGTTTTCTCGATGGAAATATTCACCCAATCGGCAGCTGTCCAACTTACTGATCTGTGCACTGTCGTTTACTAGCATGGTATACCACTAAATTTGATCGAAAATGCCACACTTGCTATCCAGCTCATTGTCTTATTTCTTAATTCATACTCCCAGGAACATTATTGCAGGTATTGTTGTGTGATGCAACAGACAGTAAACAGACTGATTCCTGCTGAATCTGAAAGTTTGTAGAATAATGTACTAGGTGAATGCGATTCGTTTATGAAATCCATGCAGAAAAGTTTTTCTTACAAGTCGAGTGGCCAACAGTTAACTATTGTATTGTTTCCTTACCAAAATGGGATACGGAATAAAGCTACTTACTGCTGCTGCATATGGGAAGCTCGGATCGGAGGTACAATAAACCTACAACTCCTAATATTCATTTTTTACAAGTCTCTAATATCTCTCATATTCACTTATTGGCCAGGCGATACCACAAGATTATACTTTTACCAGCTTGACATCAGGGTTTCTCATTGGTTTAAGCCACATGTCAGCAACTACTCGGGAAGAAATGCTCCATAACAACTCCTGGTTCCTTATCAGTGCTGGTTTCAGTTTCTTGCCTGCCTTCCCAAGACCATAAGCTACAAGCCATTGCATTGCTGTTAATCGCTGCTTTTCAGAATCCCACATATTCTTCCTGCCCCCAGTGGTTATTTTTACTCCTGCAACATGTAAACTTGCAATTTTGAACTTCTTCTCTTCGCCAAGCCTTACTGGTTTCTGTTCGGCTCCTACGGCATTGATTAGTGCAACAAGCGGCCCCCCAACAACCTCATATTGCCGTAGGGGATCACGAGTTGGACAACTGTAGACAATGTGATGGATTCTGAATTGTTGGATTCACCTTCAGATGTCAAAAATCCGTTACTCTTCATCCATTCCTCAAGGGAAACTGCTGAGTCTAAGGGGTTTTCATGATCCTTTAAAGGAGAAACATCAAATGGAGCTTCTTCCTCAGCCAAATCTGCCTGAATCTTCAGCGCTTCAATGGCCATATCCTCAATTTTCTGCAATGAAAACGCAAGAATCTCTTCAGCTGTTAGTGGGTCATCATTGATGTTCCAAATCCCTGTGGCTATCCTCTCTTTCCTACCGCTGGTCATTGCCATTGTCATTGTTTTGACAGCTGTAACAGTACGAGCAGCGCTTGAGCTTGCAACTTCTTTGTTCCTTCCATTGATGATTGCAGAGGCAATGCCCTCAAAAGCTATCTGTTCTGCAGTTTTACCTCTTAATTCATCAATGGGCATTGCAGATAAAATAGTGGAGCCAAGTTCTTCTGGGCCTAAAGCAGCAAATTTCTGGAACGCCTCAAACCCTGTTATGGATTTCAGAGATGGTAAGACCAAAGGTTTTGACAGCTGCATAGCTAGCTTTGGAGTGTCTCTCCTTCCCATCTTTGCATCTAAAGGATTCATTGCAGCTAAATAACCCCCAAATTTGGTTTGTACCACACATCCTAAGCCCTTTCCAAGATCTGGCAGATAAACTCTTGTTTCTGCATCTGTTGTATCATCTGAGGCTGTTGATTTGGAAGCAGAGATGTTGGGTACATCAAATTGGAATTCAGTACCACCACCCTCTTCTTCAAGCATCTGAAGAAATTCAAATGTAACTGTCTCTTCGTCAGCTTCCAGTTTTTGTGTCTCGGGTTCATCATCTAGTTTGTCAATATTGTTGTCCCCCATCATGGACTCCAAGGCTTTTATCTGCTGAGCAATGGCATCGAGCTCATTCATTCTTGTCAAATGCATTGGATCTTGTACGATCTCCTTGACAACTTCACTTGATGCTGATTTCTCCTCCAAGCTGTCCTCGGAGTCCTCTCCATCATCCTTAACCTCGTCTTTGACCTCTTCCTTGTCCTCGACCTCGACACCTTTATCAACAATCTCAAATTCTGGGAGATCAAGTTCTTCTAGCTTGGATTCAGGCTCTTCTGATTTCTGTACTGAGGAAGATGTTGAAGGCTCTGGCCCTGGTTCATCCAGGTTAAAGTCATCTATGCCTTGTAAATCCGTTGATCTTCCTGGCTGTGAAGGTGACCAACCATCTGCTTTATTCATCATCCTTGGACTTGGACACTGAAAGAGCTTTTGGATTGCTTGCGTCCAAATGATGGAGAGAAGTTCTTTAACTTGCTGGTTTTACTACTCTCAGCCTGACTATAAATGTTGGTTCCTCCATCTTTCTCCATAATCTGAAATCCCAGTTTAAGGACAAGCTCGCCTCCTTTAGCCTTTCCTTTCAGGTTAAAGCTTCTGTCCCATTGCTTTATTCGAGCTCCTTCATGGCTCCTCTCCACAGATTCCTGAATCAAGAGACTCAAGTCAACCAAACCTCTTCCAAAATCAAGCTCCTCAGCATCCACTGCAAATGCATAGATATAAAATGGCCGGGGCTCAAATTTCTGCTGCTTATTACTACCAGCGTTGCAGTAAACATGGCATCTGACAAAGAGAGTCTCCTCAAAATCAGCAGCACTTGTGAAACTCTGGAGGGCATTGTATTTACTGCTCCATCTTTTGTCTCCTTCTTCCTGACACAAACTGCCAGTCTTAAGCCATTCATTGAAGCTGGAAGCCCTTGCACGGTAACTACTTCTACAGAAAATAAAACACTAAGCTTCTGCTTTGTGATATGTGTAAGAGCACGAATTGGCTTCCAGCTCAAGAACCCTTTTTCTCCCCTGCTGTTGCACTATCATCTAGTTTCTTTATCTGTCCTTTGCTTATCGGAATAACTTGATTATCTTCTTCATCATCGAGCTTTGTTTTGGAGCGCCATGGAGACAGTGACATGCGCCTGGCTCTAGGCTTGGCATTAAGAACTGGTTTATCTTCATTCTCAGCATTGTCAACCTCATCATCAACTGGAATAGGTGGAATGGCCGTTCTTGGGAGCACAAGTGAGGCAGTTCTTCGGTTTGGGATGGTATGGGATTGATATAGATTTTGACTCAGTTCCTCGAGCTCCTCCATTAGCTGTGGGTTGGAGTTTCTTCTGCCCGCCATTGATGCAATACAGAAGCCAAATCAGATAATTGTGTGTAAATACAAAAAGAAGAAAAACCCAAGTCTTTTCAGCTTTTCTAGTTTCTTGGAGAGGAAGCACTTGAGATTAGATAAGTTGAACCTGATAAATCCTGAGAAGTATCATGCGGTGTATAAACGGCCATGCGTTATGAGCTGGTAGTAATGATGTTGGCTGCATCTGTTGGTGGCCTCATGACCATGAAAATTTTGTGGCTGATTTTTGGAAGGATAAGAGATGAATTCTGCCCTTCCTTCCCTACTGTTTTATCGCAGCCTCAATATGTCTCTAGTTCATATTGAAAGAGACATAACTGAAACAAAAGGCCACACTGGCTAATGGCCCCATCATTATTGTTTTGCATTGGATGCTTGGAGAAGCCTAATCAGTCTGATTATCTGGTATCCGGTAAGCAGTTGTTATTCATTACCCTTTCTGAAGTAAAATTGCAATTCCAATTTCAAGATTTTTGTCTGACATGTAATTGGTTGACGGTTATTGCAGTTAAAAGCTGTCCAACATGAAAAAAAAGCAGACTCGTGACCCACCTTCAAGTTACCGTTTGTAAAGAGTGGAAATTGGTAAGTCACATGCAAACTCTTTACATTGTTAAACTTGTCTTTGAAATCTTAAATTGGGAATGATACATTTATGGCATTGGCAGCTACTGATAAGCTTAGCTCAATTCATTGTTTTGCCTAATGCTACTAAAGGTTTTACAGATTTGTTCTACTTGCATTATTTTGCCAAGTTGGTTTGAAGTTATTTAGTCCATGTGAAATAAAATGAACTTCAAGCAGGTATAGGTTTGTTGTTTGGTTGTCCAAATTTCAGAAGTGGTATATCAAATTTTGCTGTATCTAGTTTTCATGCTTTGCATATAATTTACAACTAGATAGCTAGTGAACAAGTTGAGAATCTTATGAGAAGCTCTCTTTAGTCCTGCAAAAACGCTATGATTAGCTTCTGGATCATCATCATTAGACTTGAAATTCACTAATATGCACACAGGTGTTGGGTAACATAAGTATTACATACTATCTTCTAGCATTACATTAGCTTAGGAAAAAGTGTTTCCACTGCATTTCTAACTCCAGTAGTCCAGTTCCAGTATATGTTATTGTTAGCCATATCATGACACTAATACTTGCCTTATTTAGCTGGCAGTTCACCACAGAATGAAAATGACGCGAGACAGTATGACAGCAGCAGCCGCAGTTAGATGAGAATGAGACTGATATTGGAAAAAGTTGAAATGAAATGTGAAAAGAAAGGCAACAGCATTTATTTAGAATACAAAGTTGTATAGTTGTGGGGATCAGAAATCTGTATGTCTGCCTATGCACCTGTGTTTGTGATGCGAGCTCAGTAGCTTTTGCCTAGCCTTGCACGGACGAGATTCATCAAATGCATTGCAGAGATTTATGCGTCCCTTTTGCACCAACCTTATTTCAAACATTCCATATTATTTTTTTAGTTATTTATCGAAAAATATATGTAAGACACAATTTTGATTGTTAATTATATTTATTATAATACACTTAAGAGTGTTTCTTTATTTAATTTTTATTTATCATCTATTTTTTAATTTCCCACATCCCCATAAATGGTTTATTCTGGAATGCAGGAAACATATACAGAGATGTAAACAGTGCCTTATTCAACAGATACCAGCTTATATATTTGCTACTCCAGGTATCCACTTTGTTTGTAGCTCTCAATGGAATCAACCAGAGTCTCCTCCAACGGCCTGAAACTCCAGCCAAGACTCTTCAGCCTTTCTGAATTCAACTTGCCTTCAAGTTCGAACTCCTCATATTTGTACATCTGAGAAGTAACTGTAGAAGTACCTCATGCAACATAGAGTGAACTGATTACTAATGAAAAATTTATCTACTGAAGTGTGCATTCATGAAAACAAGCTCACCTTGTCGGGTCGATATACGCATAATTTGGGTATATACTCTTAAGTTTTTCTGTCATTTCTTGTGCCTTAACCGCATACGATGAGCTCAAGTATCTAACTTAAGCTTCAAGTTTCTCTAATAACAAAACCAGTGCTTTTTCCAAATCACGCACATCAACCATCCTTATCGCCATTAGTTCGGTGCACTTCGTTCCTGCACAATGACACATCCATTTAGGTTGGGTTTTTCCCCAATTTCAGCAAAACTTTATAATACATGAATACCTTTTAATATCATTAAGAGAATTGAACTGCTTGCATTCATTGCAGACTGCAAAATTGGTCCATAAACCATGGATGGACATATTGTTACAACATCAAGTCCATTTTTTTCCGCATAGTCAAGTGCCAATAGTTCTGCACTTCTGCTTCTGTTTTTGATAGGTAGAACCAGTTCCTGCAAACAAACAGTAAAGATAGTAACCTTAAATTTATCAAAATATAGTGATAAATTGCAAGTACATACTGGACCAATCCCCAGTTTGACCCAAAAGTCATATAGTTCATGACCCAATATATACTTTGCAATTACCAATCAATTACTCGATGTGGGACAACTTGACAGCTGACATTCTTTATTATTCAACACCGAGTCCTTTGGTTGACCACGACTAACAATCCCCCGCCGCAGCGGTGGCCAAATGAGTTGAACATCTTTCCACATCACATACTGGGCCCAGGTTCGGGGCTGCTCTGATACCATGATAAATTGCAAGTACATACTGGATCAATCCCCAGTTTGACCCAAAAGTCGACTCAAAGGTCATAGTTCATGACCCAATATATACTTTGCAATTACCAATCAATTACTCGATGTGGGACAACTTGACAACTGACATTCTTTATTATTCAACATATAGAACAAGATGAACATTAGAGTGCTTGAAATGCATGTTTATTTACTTACCTCAATCTTTCTGCAGTAGTCTGTATCTGACCAACAAGTTTCATCTATCTCTTGATCTTTAGGCCAAGATGGGTTCATAATCAGAGCAGCAATAGAAGACACAACAACTACTCGCTTAACCTTAACCTCAGTGCAAGCCTTTAGGACATTGTGTGTGCCCATGACAGCAGGCTCAATCATTTCCTTCTGAATAAAAATACAGTGAGGAAAGCAGAAAAATATGTATTCAACATGAGACATTTCATTTTGAGGAAAACTGAAAATTATATACATAAAGGTTGTCAAATTCACCTCAGGATTTGAGATAGCAAAGGATGATGGGAGTGGGCTGGCAACATGGAAAACTCCTATACACCCTTCAAATGCGGACAATATAGAATTGTAATCGATCAAGTCTAGTTTGAAAACCTTAAGATTCTCAGCAGCTTTGTCAAGTGTATATAAATGAGCATTCTTCTCATCACCTGCAGCACTTTCAGTTCAGTAACTGTAAATAAAAAATCAAGAAAGTTTAAACAGTTACTTGGATTGCGAACAGTTGCATGAACAGCATAGCCATTAGTGAGTAGAAGCTTTACAAGCCATGAACCGATGAAACCTCCAGCTCCTGTAACACATACTGTTCCTTTCTCCAAATGCGACATTTCTTGTTCTTGATATTTAGTTTGTATCCTGAAAGACATACACCACTTGATATTTAAAGCCAACAAGACGCATAGCATAAAACTAAACAAGATATTTTTTAAGGTCAGAACCTCATTAAGCTCATCGTACCCATTTCTAGAATTATTAAAAACTTTAATAAATCGTGTCTAGTATTTACCTTTCATAGCATCATTACTATGCAACTTCAATTCAGCTTCAAATATCGTTAGCTACCTGATGTTAAATAAATCCAGAAAACTCAACAGACAATAGATAGTTGTAAGAAAGTAACAATGAACACAAACATATTTGTCTTAAATACTGGAAATGATAATTCTTGGCTAATTTCTAACTTTTGTGCCTTTCCTATTCTGTTGAGATCTTGAAAATTTAAACATTATAACGATTAAAATTTAAGGATTCGGTAATGCGCTAATAATGAGTACAAAAAGTGTAGTCTTTTACAATTCATTGCAACATAACTACACAAGTTGGTTTTGTAATACCTTTACATTTTCTAAACCACTTATCCCTTTGCGGCATCATTTTCAAGTGTTCAAGCCACACAAGTCCACTGTCAATAGGTAGCTGTTAGAAAGTGACAATGTAAACAAACGTTTTATTACGAGTTACGTGTTGAGACTTTTAAAAAAACTGGAAATGATGATTCTCTCCATGTTTCTAACGCCTGTAATTTTCATTCTCTAGTGAAAAATCAAACATTATAACGTTCGAAAGAAAAACCTTGGTTTAAAAAATGACACCAAAATTCTCTGGGGACCAAGAAACGAGATAGATGCCGTATCTCAAAACTTTGTCTTCCCACTTTAATAGCGTCGAGTTTTACAATACAGGTTCATTGCAACGTGTGGCAAAAAAACATCACTCAGTTTGGTTCAACAAAATTCACTTCTTCCTACGATTTGTCTTTATTGTTATCTCAAAATGCCCAACATGCTGACTTCATGAATGGCTTTGCCTGACAATGTTTGTACCTTCAGGACGAACATGAACCAAAATGGAAATGCGGTCAGGGAAAAACCACACTAAGCTGTTTTTGTGGTCACCTTTCTCACAATTCTTTTTCTTCTTGGTTTAGGAGGAGGGGCTTCTCCATGTGTTGCCATCTCAGGGTCCTCTTGTTTTTTAATGCCTAAGAGTCCAAGTCCTTTCACCACCGCATTCTTTGATATAAACCAGTTTGAAGATGAGGAGGAGTCGGCCTCTGTTGGTCTATTGTATGCCTTTAATATATCATCGGAGTCCACTAAAGGATCAACTTCAACACCAAGCCATGCGAGCCTTGAACTTTCTCCTAGCTGTACGTTTATTATCCTACATAAAATTGCAACAAACTATTAAAATCAAAAGATGAGGGAAGGTTCTTATATAAATCTCGACACTGCAAGCTTTGTAATCATCAGACACTGTATAAATTACCCATTAAACCTGTGCAGGTAGATTACAATAAATCTAAGATTGGTGCTCACCTCAAAGCTGTGCTGAAAAAGAAAGCCACACCAATGACATCAAAATGGTTTACCAACGACCTATCAATTCCGCATAGCATTTGATACCGCAGGTTTGCATAGAGTCCAAGGAAAGCCCCGTAACCAAGGGCATGGGTACCCACACTAGGAACTGTGACAGATAACCTGCCGAACAAAAGTGCTTTGTTATTCAGTAAAGGTAAGAAAGTATTAAAATGTTGAATAAAGCAGAAACAGCAGCTCTTCTTCTTCCTTTTTTCTGACCTTCCCTCTTTTTTGCTGGCCAAGAAATTTGACAATGCACCTTGTACAGCTCCAGCAGTTAATCCAACAGTACATAACTCTGCAGCCTTGTAGATGAAAGATTGAATCCTCTTCTGCATGTCAAATTCCCTAAGCGGGTAGCTCTTCTCAAATATGTTGTTGGGGAGCTTTTGCAGTGTATTCTGTAGATCATGCTGAAATGTGTTTCCATATGAACGGCAAGGAGCAAGTGACCAAACAACAATTGCGTTGCATGCTGATACAGTGAGCACATTTAGTAGTGCTAGATCCCATTCCTGCTTTAATCTATTCAGAGATGATAAAAAGGGGAAATTTAGAAAGTCTACAATTAGGGAGTTGGCATCACAAAGTTATACTTACTAGGGCTAACAACTACCTATGTTTGCGATTCTTGACCTCCCACCACACAGAGCAACCAATTGTGGCCGCTTGCTCAAGTAGAAGCTTATAAAGAAATGCAGGATCAGCAATCATCCTAAACGCACATAAAAAACATGTCAGAAGTCAAGGAGTTGTACCTCAAAACAAGATTAAATAGATATTCACAGTGATAAAGCATGACAAACTCTAATCAAAATCTCGAGGGAAGACACTGAAGCATCACACATGAGCACGCCCATACAAATTTTCACTATTTTAAATTCCACAATAAAGTATAGTAGATACAAGTAATCTTATGCGGAAATCGGGATCATAGAACTGCAATATGAATAACAAACAAGAGTATTTCTACTAAAAGGTTTAGAATTCTAGTAGACAATGACAATATGAATAGTAGTGCCAAAATATAACCAACGAACACACAGGAACGCATGTTTGGGAGGTCAGATGGAAATATTTACCTGCCAATGAATGCTCTAGATACTCCCTCCGGAAGTAGTCTCGAAATGTAACGTTCTGTAGTTGGCCTAGCATTAATAGCCAGAAATCTCACCATTTGTGCTGAACTAACCAGACCCTTCATACAAATAATAAAACAGTCAGGATAATAAGCTGCGCTTAAGATTTTTTCCAATACACAGACATAATCATATACCATCTCATAGGCTTGTCTGAGTCCAGCTGGCAAATCCATTATTGTCTTCTGCCACTCATTCATTACAGCATCTACAAACTCACGATCAAACAGCTGAACCAATAAAACCCATACTTAGTATAACTGATGCGCAGGCTTGAGAAACTATGCAAGAGAATTAAGGGAAAATGAAAGGGCAAAATAATTTGAAAACCAAATGAGTACCTCTTTAAGAATAACTCGTCTTCTAAACAGGCCGCCCTCATCTCCATCTTCTCCATCATCAAAATCATCGAAGTAATCATCATCATCTCCATTATCATCACCACCATCACCACCACCAAAATTAACAAATTTTCCGATATCACCACCACCTCCCCCAGCTACTACCTACAAAAAATGTCAAAAATCATTACCCTTGGTACACTAGAATGTGGTAATCTTAGTTATTATACCGAAAATGTTAATTATTCTTGAATTTGAGCTGATAGTGTTATCTAACTCAAACAGAGATATGTTGAAAAGTAAATACCTGGTAGTACCAAAACTAAATTGAAATCATGAGTAATTTATAATGTTATCTAAATTTAAGTTACCTCAGGAGTAGATTTGGATTGCTTCTGAGTTGTATCAAGCTTCGATTTCTCCAAAGTAACAGCACCAAAAGCTCCATACTGTCCTTTCATCACAACACCACCATCCATATGATTCGTAACCGATGAAGTCGAAGCAGGCGACGCCGCAAAGCACCTTTCAAACGCATCGACAGATTCACTCGCATCAACCGAAGCTGAAGCCTTAACCTTAACCACCGCAACACATCGCCGGATTTTCACCGCACCGCGACGCTTGAAAACAGGTAACTGCGGCGGTGCTGGTGAGAGCATCTTCATGTTAGGAATTCGTGTGTTGACCGGCATGATTTGCACCATCTGGAAAACCGTGTGCGACATCTCGATTCAGACGACAACACTTGCGATGATAAATCTTTGAAAACCCTTAAAAATTCTTCATAAAATCTGAATGGGCTACTGGAATCGATAGAAAGTGACGGATTGAGCGTGAAAAGGTTCAATTTTGAACAGAGAGAGTTGAAGATTGAAAAGGGTTTTTGATGCCGGAGGAAGAGAGGAGCTTTGTTGCTGCGGTTGGTGGAAGACGACAATAACCCAATCCTCAATTGGACCCCACTTCGTGTCGGCTCAATCGCTCGAACCGACGTATAATAAATAACTCGTGACTACTTTTGAATGCGGTTCAATTGAGAAATCAACTCGATGAGTTTACCCATTGAGCCGAACCAATTCGAACTGTATATTCACTATTTCTGTACTGTATTTTTTATAAAGCTGTGAATCTGACACGTCAGCAATATGTAATCAACCTCACAATAAAGAAAAGAAAAATCGTATAGAATCAAAATCCAAAACGACCTTCGATCCATTCGAGTCCAATCCAATCCACGAGCCGACGACTGCCGGCCGGCGATGAGTTTCGTTGCGTTATCGCCGTCCATTTCCTTGCCGCTTAGGAGTCGCGGATGGTCAGCCAAGTCGAAATCGAAGGCGAGGAGATACTGGCTGACTGTGAGAGCGGCGGTTGTCGAGGCAAGGCCACGGCAGACGGCGCTTGTGGTTAAAGATGCTGTGTTTGATAGAGCGGAGGATATTCAGGCTGAGGCGCGTGCTATGGCGCGTGCTGTCGGTGCTACTGTTTACACTCCCGAGATGCTCGCGAGTAGATATGGCTCGCGTCCGCTCAAGGTTTGTGGTGGTGGTGATTTGAGCGTTTTTTGTACTATTTGTGTGGATTGATTGAGCATCTATGTGTGTATTTGAGTGTGTGTGGTGTTTGGACTTGGTAGGTAGTGAGGAGAAGCGTTCAGATATTGGTGGACATAGGGACTTTTGCGTTGAAGTTGTTGATTGATCAGAGGAATGGACAGATAGACCGGAATAAGAGGATGCGTGCTATCGAGCTGAGGAATATTTTTACTAGGTTGGGGCCGACTTTTGTGAAAATAGGGCAGGGATTGAGCACTAGGCCTGATCTCTGTCCAGCTGAATATCTCGAAGAGCTTTCGGAGCTTCAGGTATCCCATATTATTTCTTGTTTTCTCACTAATATTAGTCAATGAGCTGGATTAGTGTTTAACACCTATTTGGGGTGTTAACATTTGGATGCTTGCTATCTGACTTTGTATGTGACCAGGATTCGTTGCCTACATTTCCAGATGCTGAGGCATTTGATTGTATTGAGAAAGAGCTAGGAGTTTCACTGGACTCCATTTATTCGTTCATATCTGCTTCGCCAATAGCTGCAGCAAGTTTAGGGCAGGTTTATAGAGCCCAACTCAGATCTACTGGTCAGATTGTTGCCGTTAAGGTTCAACGGCCTGGGATAGAGGAATCTATAGGAGTTGATTTTTATTTAATACGAGGCCTGGGCTTTCTTATCAATAAATATGTTGATATAGTCACCACCGATGTTGTTGCCCTTATTGATGAGTTTGCAAGACGAGTTTATCAGGAGCTTAACTATGTACAGGTTTGTCCTGTCTTCTTTGTCTTTCGAGATGTTTAGTGTAGGAGTTGTTTGCCACACTTCTATTTATATTCGGGAACCTCTAAAAAGTTAACACCTTTTCCCATTGAGTCTCTATAATTCCTGAGTTCTGGGATGTAGTGGGTGTCAATGCTAGCATAATGCTCTTCTGGGTTTGAATGTTAATTTATGGCAGGTCTATGCAGGAGGGTCAAAATGCTAGGAGGTTTAAAAAGTTGTATGCCGATAAGCAAGATGTCCTTGTCCCAGATATTTTCTGGGACTACACAAGTGGGAAGGTGCTAACAATGGAATGGGTGGAAGGTGTCAAATTGAATGAGCAGGAAGCTATTGAAAAACAGGGTCTGAAGGTGTTAGATTTGGTAAATGCAGGTATACAGTGTAGTCTTCGACAATTGCTCGAGTACGGATATTTTCATGCAGATCCGCACCCTGGTAATCTCTTGGCAACACCTGAGGGAAAACTTGCATTCCTTGATTTTGGAATGATGAGTGAAACTCCAGAAGAAGCAAGATACGCTATAATAGGTCATGTGGTTCACATGGTTAACCGTGACTATGAGGCTATGGCTCGTGATTATTATGCCCTAGATTTCTTGTCACCAGATGTGGACGTGTCTCCTATTGTACCTGCCCTTAGAGATTTTTTTGATGATGCACTTAATTCCACTGTGAGCGAACTAAATTTCAAGACACTGGTTGATGGGTTAGGTGCTGTGTTGTACCAGTACCCTTTTAATGGTATGATGTTTCCTGCTTTTAAATTATACATCTGCTGGTTAAATTCACTGATCCTCATCCTTGCTTGACCTAATGTGAAGCCTTGAGTTCATATTTGTGCTGTTGTGACAACTAAGCTAATTACTCCCAAATATTGCCGAAGAGAAAAATTGTTAAATATATGATTATAGACGAGAATAAATTTTCTGATTTGGATATTTTACCTCGCATTGGGTGGCTACTACACAGAATATAGAATTAGTAGGATTTTTTTTTGAACTATCTTGATGGTAAACTGATTATAGATAATTGTTCTATCGCAGTTCCTGCATACTACGCATTAATATTGAGGTCACTCACAGTTTTGGAAGGTCTAGCTCTATATGCTGATCCAAATTTCAAAGTCCTGGCTGCTTCTTATCCGTATTTTGCCAAAAGGCTTCTTACTGATCCCAATCCGTACCTCAGAGATGCTCTGATTGAGTTGTTGTTCAAGGATGGGAAGTTTAGGTTAGAATTTTTATCATATCTTCGTACTATGATGTGTATCCATTTGTACTTTTTTCCTATTAAATTTTGTTCCTCCATATTTATCATTTTTCTCTATGGCGCTCTTGCAGGTGGAACAGGCTTGAAAACTTGCTAGTTCAAGGAAGACAGGATAAAGATTTTGCTGCAAAAGATGCTTTGCAACCTGTTCTAAAATTGCTGCTGGGTCCGAATGGTGCAGAGCTTAGAGAACTTGTTATTAAAGAGTCTATCCGTGTTACTGAAGCTATAATTGTGGGTACCACGATAGACACATACAATTCTCTCCCTGAACTGGTGAAAAACATACTGTTTGCTGGGAACCCAAGTCCCCCTCTCCTTCTTAATGATGGCGAGAAACAAAACATGTTAGAACTTCGAGATCAGGTATTCAGGATATGGGGGCTTCTACAAACCTCAAGCAACTTTGATCCTTCCATCCTGCAGCCCATACTACAAGTAAGAACTTACCACAAATGTTCATAGTTTTAGGTTTTATTGTTCGTTTGATTTATTGATATTATGAAATGCAGAGATGAACTATGGTGTGAATAGTGTTAGTTTGTAGAGATTATTGCTGATAAAATATTAGAAACTATAAACAGCCCACATTTTATATAATTCTGTTGGTGAAGTTTTCTTCTAGAATTAAATATGCACATAGATGACCTTTAAAAATTCAAACTTATCTTTTAGGCTTTCTGAGCAGTCGTTGGTGTAAAGTCTAACTGAAGCTGAGAACTTAGTGATTTTGAAATTGTAATCAGGTCCTTCAAGAACCTGAGGCGCAGAGTCTAGGAGGACGTGTTGTGGGTGGTATAACTCAGCGGCTGGCAGCAAGGCTTTTGCAACAAGTTCTCAGAGCCCCACCAGCAGTTCCTGCAGGAACCTCATAGTTGTGAATTGTTTGGCTACTCCGTTGGGTAAGTACATATATTCTTGCTACACTTATTCAACACCATACCACAATTCATGTAACAGCAACTAATTATTCATTGTTTGTTGATTTCAAATCAACATTATAAAGATGAATAAGGAAATTGCATGATAGGTATAGCACTTAATGGAGTTTGTGCATTGAGCTAAATGTGGTAGTATGTATCAGTATCACGAGTACTGGAAGATGATTTCTGTAAGCAACAAGTATATGCGTGATGTACGCCTTGATCTGCTTTACACATGTAAGATGTACTGTGCCTAAACTAAGAACACGGTCCAGTGAGCGTCCACTACAATGCAGAGATGCAAATAATTCTCAATCTCATCCCCAAAAATAACGTGTTAAACCTACTTTTGTATTGGCAATAATTTCTGAAAGGGATGCCAATTTTGACCTTACATTGTCCGGTCAAAATAAAGTAATCCATATTCCCATTTGATTAAATACTACTAATAATTGAGATTAAGTTGGGGGAGAAGACGAGAAAGGAAAGAGCGGCGAAGAATGAAACATGTGCGGTCAAGATCCGGAAAAAAGAAACACAACCATCCAGCCAGCCTAACTCCACTACGCTTTCGTCCATGAAAATTCAACCCTCATTCTCAGATTCCCTTTCCACATTACACATACAAGTATACAACATCTCTCTGTCTCAGATCTCCAATCACTCGATCATACAAATTTCAAACCCAACAAACTGTTTCATCTTCTGGTTTTTTAGGCGATTGACTGCGTTCTCCCATGGAGGGCGAGAAGAAATCTGCTGTTTCAGATGTTGGGGCATGGGGAATGAATGTTGTCAGCTCCGTTGGTATTATCATGGCCAATAAGCAGCTCATGTCTTCCTCCGGTTACGCCTTTGCTTTTGGTATATATTCCTTCTTTCCCTTTTACATACAGATCTGTCTATCTTTCATTCCATTCCTATAATTCACTTAGTTTATGACCCTTTCTCATTTGCTTGATCAAACCATTTGTGATTGCAGTAGCTTTCATGTTTTAACAACTTGTTGAGTCATGGCTTTGTGCTGCGTTGTAGTTACGTTTATCATGTTTTAGTTGCTAAGGTTTCAATTTCATCTAGCCTTTACTTGATCAAACGTTGTTAAGCTGATGGTCTATGTTGTTTTCTTATACTTAGATCTGCATTTGATGCTTTCATTTGAATAAAGGTGACGTGATTAACGTCTCTGAGATCACTTTTGTTTTTATCAGAGATTTTTAGTATTATAATACTTTGATAGTAATGGGTCAACATGGACATGTTTATTTGTTTTAAATAAGTTAAACTGTTAAAGTGAAATGAACTTGAGCTCTTTGTTAAACATGAGTTATTCATTTTTTATGTTAGTTCAAATGAAATGGGACAAAAGGGTCTAAAGTCTAAACTCTAAGATTTACTTGATTGAGGTATAGCATAACTCTATTATTGGGTGTGCTGTTTAATAACAGTCATTATATTTCAGCAACCACGCTAACTGGGTTTCACTTCGCTGTAACTGCTTTGGTGGGGATGGTGTCAAATGCAACCGGTTATTCCGCATCTAAGCATGTTCCTATGTGGGAGCTTCTATGGTTCTCAATAGTTGCCAACACTTCTATCACTGGGATGAACCTCAGCCTCATGCTTAATTCTGTCGGATTTTACCAGGTACAAGTTGTGAACATATACATATATATTTGGCTACAATCAGTAATTGTTGTAGTAAACTATCTTTGTTAATGATGATCTTCCTTAGCCACTTCAAATTGTGTTTACTTCCGCTTCTGTACCCTAGTGGGACTTTTTTATTTAATGTTTCTACGTCTTGCATAAACGATTATTTGTGTGATTTATGCAGATCTCGAAACTAAGCATGATACCTGTGGTATGTGTTATGGAGTGGATACTTCATAACAAACACTATTCCAAGGAAGTCAAGATAGCCGTGGTAGTTGTTGTCATAGGCGTCGGTGTATGCACTGTTACTGATGTGAAAGTTAACGCTAAAGGATTCTTGTGTGCCTGTGTCGCCGTATTATCTACATCGTTGCAGCAAATTGTGAGTTTACGTCTTTTTATTATTGAGATAAGCATCAGTCATTTTTTAAAAGTTCTGCATCCTGCAATATCATTCGAAACAGTTTTCCTTTTAAGTAGTTTTGGTCTTGCGGAAATTATCATACTGCTGTAACAATTTAGAGCCGTGACATGAAATTTGCATCATTCTTTTGTATTCCAGTCAATAGGTTCCCTTCAAAAGAAGTACTCCATTGGATCTTTTGAGCTGCTGAGTAAAACGGCCCCGATTCAGGCCATTTCCCTTCTTATTCTTGGCCCTTTTATTGATTACTTCCTTAATGGCATCCTTATCACAACCTACAAGCTAACCACTGGTGCAACTGTAAGTCCTCATCTATTCCTCAAACGTCTGATATAGTATTGACTTGCCTCAGTTAAATAAAGAGTTCCCAAATCTTACTGTTTTTCTTGGTGACGAAACATGCAGTTATTCATACTGCTCTCTTGCTCCTTAGCCGTATTCTGCAACATCAGCCAGTACCTCTGCATCGGGAGATTTTCAGCAGTGTCCTTCCAGGTTCTAGGCCATATGAAAACAGTTTGCGTGCTGATTCTTGGCTGGATTCTATTTGATTCAGCACTGACATTCAAGAATATCATGGGGATGACAGTCGCAGTAGTTGGCATGATCATCTACAGTTGGGCAGTGGAACTTGAGAAAACTGCCAAGCATCACGCTGCAAAGCATAGCTTAACTGAAGAAGAGATCAGACTTCTGAAAGATTCAGGAGGCGGTATCCTTCCTCCAAAGGACATAGAGCTAGGGAACTCCAAATGATAAGTTTATAGTTAATTATTTGTTCATTTTTTCCACATTCGATTACTCTTGTCCACTGTGTAATGTTATATTGTTATTCTCGCCTCTTGAGTCTTGAGTTGACTCATTGGCATGTATCCATTCATTGGCATTCCTGGATAGATAGTAAGCCATTATATGAAAGAAACCTTATTTTTACTAGCTTTTCAGAATGACTTATTACTTGTACACATGCTTCATTTCCATTGTCCACTTTCACTCAATAAGCAGCAGCAGAGCAGCAGCATTGAATTAGGAAAGATTCAAATCCTGAGTCTACTTACCTCCAACAGTTAAGCATTGCCGCAAGAAAACAAAGTGTACTCGGACATCATAGGCTAACCCTAGCTATACATACAATCTCTGTACAGAACTACTGCACCATCAAGAAAGTGGGAACCAACAATATTGAAACATCAATACTGTTCCTTATACATTTCTGACAACCAACGTGTCGATGTTCCATTGGATTCTGAATCCTTTTTCAGCATTGTCGCATTACATCCAACTGCACCTACTTAGTTTTAGACCAAACACCCCTCCGTTATCCGAAATATAATCTTGTTGACCTCTCTCTTTGTGACACCCTATATTCAGAAAACGACAAGAATGCTCTACTAGTAGAACATAAAAGTGTCTGCGATGATGGTGATTGTAGTTATATTGGTGATGGTGGTGATTGTAATTATATTGGTGATGATGAGGATTGTCTTGGTCCATAGAAGCAAAGAAACAGTTCATGGTACATTTCAGTGCCCTCTTTGTCTGAGGACATTTTGGGAAATTGCATGGTCAGATTCAGATGATCTCATACTTATTACTCTTATAAGAACAAGCAAACATATTATGAAGTGATACTTCCATCTTCACACCCTCACCAGTCACCAATTCAGTAAGACAACTTTGTTGTAGTTTGTAGTTGTGACAATGGATCATTCTTCTTCTGATGCATCATTCATAGCAAGTTTGTACAAGTGGGACCCAACAAGGCCAAATGTAGTGGCAGGTCTTGCACCTAATGGAGTGGCACTCCCTCAGCCTCAGCTACCCCAAGTGATGGCTGCTGGACCATGGTGAGGCCTAGGGAGATGGGTGAGCTGGAAGAGATGTTTGGAGCATATGGAGTGAGATACTACACTGCTGCTAAAATTGCTGAGCTAGGGTTTACTGTGAGCACTTTGGTTGGACATGAGGGAAGAAGAGCTTGATGATATGATGAACAACTTGTCTCATATTTTCAGATGGGAGCTTATGGTTGGTGAGAGGTATGGCATCAAGGCTGCTGTTAGGGCTGAGAGAAGGCGGCTTGACGAGGAGGATATGCAACGTAGGAACCTCATCTTGGGACACAAAGCAGCCGCTGCAAATGCTTACGTTGTGATTTTTAGTTATTTATTTTCACATGGTTGTATTGAATTTGATTTCGAAGTGGCTCACTTCATGCATATAAAATATATAATTAACATGTTTGAGAATTTTACACAGCAGGACTATCTGAGGAGCCGGTGCAACAAGAGAAGGAAGCTGTGGGGAGTGGAGGAGGTGGAACAAGAGGGATATGGGAGGTAACCTGGTGGTGCAACCGGAGCTACTAGACAAAAGCAAGTCCGGAAGAAAGGTCAGAGAAAGATATCAGCAAGAGAAGATGAAGAAACTGAAGATAATATTGATAAAGGAATTTGTGAGAGGCAGAGAGAGCATCCTTTTATAGTCACTGAGCCTGGAGAGGTTGCAAGAGGGAAGAAAAATGGCCTTGATTATCTGTTCCATCTTTACGAACAATGCCGCGAGTTCTTGATCCAAGTCCAGACCACTGCGAAGGAACGCGGCGAGAAGTGTCCTTCCAAGGTTTTTTTCCAAAAATGTTTGCACCAAATCAATCAATTAATCATTGTATCAAAAATCATACTGACATGTCACACATTATTTCAAAAGGTGACAAACCAAGTGTTTAGGTATGCGAAAAGGGCCGGAGCGAGTTACATAAACAAGCCAAAGATGAGGCATTATGTACACTGCTATGCACTCCATTGTTTAGACGAGGAATCATCTAATGCGTTAAGGAGGAGTTTCAAGGAGCGAGGAGAGAATGTTGGAGCATGGAGACGAGCTTGCTATAAGCCATTAGTACTTATTGCATCTCGACAAAGGTTGGGACATTGACGCTATATTCAACTCTCATCCACGCTTGGCTATTTGGTATGTCCAACCAAGCTTCGTCAGCTTTGTCATGCAGAGCGTAGCTCAGCTTCCGCATCTAGCTCAGTCTCGGTTTCAGATGGAACCGAGCACCTTCATTTCTGAACCTTAGTAGACACCAACTTCGGTTATGTGGAGAATCTTGTCGTGTGAGGCTTAGTGTTAATGATGCATAGTTTAATTATGCAGTAGATTTATTTAGTAGAATTGAACAAAATCGAAATCTTTGAATGATATTTGGAAAGATATGGCACTGAGAAATCATTAATTATGTAATCTTAATGTGTCCATAATCATTTTATATAAATAATTGAATATGCTACGCTTTTAAAAACATCAGGTTTGAGGTTTGATTCTAGCAATATTAAATACTTCCTCCGTCCCATCGAATGCTTCTCTTTTTGCCATTTTAGGTGTCCCACCGAATGCTTCCTTATTTTTTTGGCAAAAAATAAATATTAAAATATAACACTCTAATTAAACTTAATAGTTAAACATAATTAATTATACTAACTAATTAATTATTATAATTGAATTAAACTAACTACCATCTTAGATATTGGTTTCAAAATTTTGGTCTCAAAATTTTGGTGGGAAAGTTTACTTTTGGTAAAGTAATTTTGATCTCAAAATTTTGGTGGGAAAGTTTACTTTTGGATTTGTCTTAATCAGATTTTCATCAAAAAATTTTATTCCTTAAATATTGGTTTCTTATTTAAATTGGAAATACCAAATAGGAACCTTTGGGTGGGACGGATGGAGTACAAAATGTTCATCGTACTCGATTTATATTTTTCTCAAAAAATATCTGAATAAAGGAAATTATATTGTTTTTTTGCATCTATAAGCACAGTCCAAATGCATTTAAGAAAATCAAATATTAATCAAGACCAAATTCAATATTGTAAAATAGAAAAGTACATTCATAATCGTAAGGACACATTTCAATCGTTTATTTCATTCATTAGTTTATGAATTGAGTGATATTTGTTTATCTTATAAATTAGTCAGTAACACAAAATACAACTGAGTTAGTGATTGTCATGTGACATCAAATTGATAAAATATTCGATGAAATAAACAATTTAAATATTATTTTATATAAATTAAAAGTGCGGATATACTTGATCATTCTACTGTAAAATAGTATCAAACCGGAAAGAGATTATTTTTATCCTTAGGCTATTTATCGAAAAATCAAATAATACTAAAATCCGATTTCTTGCTTCTTTAACATAAAATGATTAAATTAAAATGATTAAATTAAAGGATAAATGATATTAATAAATATATATATAAATAGAGAGAGAGGAGAGATGGAAGTTTGGGTATTTTCAAGACGCAACCTTTTCTTCTCCTTTTTCGACAAGTCACGTCAATCCACACACACTCCTCCGGCGGCGACGATCCTGCCGATACGAATCTCGCCGCTATCATTACAAACTGCGCAAATCTCTTTCCCGATTTTTTTAATCAATCATTCCGCTAACACCTTCACGCTAACGATGTCCGACGACAACAACCACCAAACGCAGCAGCAACAGCAGCAGCTACCGATCGACGCGGACGGTTTTTGCATGATGTGCGGCCAACAACCTGCGGAAGAAGATAAGTTGATTTGCACTAGCTGCGCATCTCCATGGCATCCCTCTTGCATCGCTAACCCACCGGAAACCCTATCTTTGGTTCACACTTGGGAGTGCCCTGACTGCTCTGACTCCGCTCCCTTCCTCCCTGTTCCCAACGCTGCCGCCGTATCTTTCGCCGGCTCGTCGTCTCTTGTTTCGAAAGCAAGAGAAATCGAGACTGATCAGTCGTTGACGGCGGAGGAGAAGGCGAGGAAGCGTCAGGATCTGTTGATGAGCGGTTCCTCTACGCTACTGTTGTCTGGAGACGATGATGATGTTGGCGACAACTTCAAATGTTGTTGTTGCATGCTTTTGCTTGACAAGCCTATCTCGGTCTGTTTGATTCTCTATTCTGTCACTGTTTGTTTACTTATTTAATTTATGTTGTTTAATGTTGTCTTACATTCTTTTGCTGATTGTGAAACTTGATGTTTAATGTTCAGATGTTAATTAATCAGATCATTTATATCCATGTGTACGTATGTTTTAAATTGTAGCAGCTGACTGATTATCCTCGGATACCTATTTGGTTTGATGATAGCTTAACATAAGATTTATGTTTTTGTGGCGATGAATATCCAAATGCTGTAGGAGTCGCTCATTTGACGCATACTTTTCTAAATTTTGTTGCTCTTTGCGAGGGATGCTGTCATTGGTTTTGCAGTATGGTTTTGTATTCTGCACTAACGGCTAGGGTAGCAGTTTCTATTGGGAGTATAATAATTTCAGATTGTTTTTTTGATGCTGTTCTTTCCATTTTGGTATGCGGATGCTTTTGCTATTTCTGTCTGTACCATACTATAATGTGATACTAGATTCTCATGCCTATAAGTACATTTAATGGTTTCAATCATGTAGATTATGTGTCTCGGTTTATCATTATTTATTTTTTTTGAAACCAATTATTAAACATGAGCTCTGATATGGTAAGTCACATTACTTTGTACATTTCCGACAATTATAACTTAGATCCAGTAGTTGGCTGAGAATAGTCATAGTTTATATTATTTAGAATTGGATGATGATAGGCTGATTATTATTTTGGGGTTGAAATAGTTTTTTCTAATTGTTTATATATTTTCTTTTTGATATGCAATCAGCATGTTCACATAGGGTTATTTAGTTGTCCTGACATTATTTGTTTTTTCCAGATGTCCTGTGGTCATAATGCATGTCTGAGGTGCTTCCAGGGATGGGTGAAAAAAGGCAACCAAACATGTATGACATGCCGCAGAGAAATATCAAAGAGCATGATATTGCTGCCCAGGATTAATGCGTCACTTGTTGAGGCAATTAGATTGTCCAGAAGTTCCAATTTAGCCATGGCACAGACTACAACCCAAGCATACCAAAGCTTGGATAATGACAGTCGACCAGACACTGCCTTTACCACTGAGAGAGCTCAACGTAAAGGAAGATCCAATGCTGCCAGTGGAAAAGTTTTTATCCGGGTCCCTGAAGACCATTTTGGACCAATCTTACCGGAGCACGACCCAGTAAGAAATCGTGGTGTTTTGGTTGGCGACAAATGGGCTGACAGATTAGACTGTCGTCAGTGGGCTGTTCACAGGCCTCATGTGGCTGGGATCGCTGGCCAGGGTGAATATGGTGCACAGTCAGTCGTACTCTCAGGAGGGTACGAGGATGATGAGGATCACGGAGAGTGGTTCTTGTATACAGGGAGGTTAGTAAAGTATTTAGTCCATTGGAATACTTGGTATCATGACCAGCCATGTTTAACTTAATCTGTGTAGCTGATTTTGCGTGTATTCTTGTTGTAGCGGTGGAAGGGACCTCAGTGGGAACAAGCGCACCAATAAATTGCAGTCCTTTGACCAGAGTTTCACTAAATATAATGCAGCGCTGCGCCGTAGTTGCCTTAAAGGATATCCAGTTAGAGTTGTCAGGTGGTAACTCTAGTGGATTATTCCTTAAAGTAAACCTTAATTGCAACTGATGACTGTTAAAATTCTAAGCAAGTTGTGTCCAACAAGCAAGCAGTGTCCAACTAGCAAGCAGTGTCTTATATTAATAATGCTGCCTTTCTGTATCTAGATATAATGATATGATGCACTTAGTGATATTTGGTGATTCATGGCATGGGTATATTCTTTCACGTGTTTGGATACTTCTTTCTGTTTTCCGTTAGGGTAGCAGCTTTATATTGAAAGTAATCTAACGAACAAAAACGGTGTACGTTCTTACTCCATAAGACTATTTCTTCTTTCATATAGCGTATTATAGCCTTGTAACTGATTTTGTGGCATCCATTTTGTGAAACTATTGTACACATTCTCAAGTGTTCCTTGTACAGATCATCTAAAGAGAAAAGATCGTCATATGCCCCGGAGAAAGACAGAGAGAAAGACCAAGACTGGTATCGTTATGATGGAATCTATCGTATTGAGAAGTGTTGGATGAAAGTTGGAGTTCAGGTGCTTGCTTAGTAACTAAATACACTTCTTTGGTTACTTGATTTAGTTTGGATTTGGACTGTTGTGTATGGATCTTGATACCTTGAATCACTTTATCAGAAGTTCAGAGTGTGTAGATTCCTGTTCGTGAGGTGTGACAACGCACCTGCTCCATGGTCAAGGTATATACTTTTCATAATTATGCACCGCATGCGCCATATGTTTTTGTTAATCCGATTTTTATAACAGCGATGAGCATGGAGATCAACCAAGGATGCTTCCAGAAGTTGGTGAACTGGCTCAGGCAGAGAATGTAATAGTGCGCATTGAAGACGCATCATGGGATTTCAGTGTAAGTTTATTTTTATGTTTCAGTTTGTCCTGCATCTTGCGCATTTGTGAACCATTTGCTTTGTGTATTACTTAGGATATAATTTAACAGTTGGGCATAAATTTCATCGACATTCAATTATGTGTTTTTTGCATGTCTTGAAAATCTTGTTTCCTCGGCAATTCTAGCTAGAATGATTAGTTCTTCGACTCTTCTTCCTCGGCAATACTAGAATAATTAGTTCTTCCTTGTCATTTCTTGAAACCTAAATGTGAAACTGATTTTTAGTTCACTCTGTCAGGCAGAGGAAGGGACCTGGAAGTGGATCAAGCCACCACCTCCAAGCCTCAAACATGTAAAAGGCAAACACAAAAACAAGAAGAGGCAACAAAAACAGCTGCAAATCAGCTAAGAAAAGGTATGAGGTATTGTATATATTATTTTATATTTCCTTGATTCCAGAAAAAAAAGAGAAACAGTACATAACTACAACATTGGTTGCCTCAAACAAAAAAGTTTAAACAAGTTTTTTTTATGCAAGCTTGATTAAATAGGCAGTGGTCCCTAACACTAACTTTGTGTGTTACTACATCCAGCCTTCAGCTGCAAACTTTGCAATAAGGTTCTTTCCTTTCCGGTAACCACGCCTTGCGCACACAACTTCTGCAAGCCCTGTTTAGAAGATGCATTTTCAGGACAGTCGCATGTGAGGGAGCGCTCTGGAGGTGGGAGGTCTTTAAGATCAAAAAAGAACATATTCAAGTGCCCAAGTTGCACAACAGATGTTTCCGAATTCTTGAAAAATCTTCAGGTATCAAGTGATTAGTTATTTTGGTTTTAACTTATGTGATCACATTCTTAACTCTGCTTCCTCATTGGTTTTAGTTAACCAAAATAGCAACTTTACTATGTGGCTCTCCTTGTAGGTGAATAGAGAGCTTGAAAGTGCTATTGAGGTTCTGAAAAAGCAAGTCCAAGACAACGAGGAAGCTGGTGAACAGAAAGAAGATTATTCTGTTTTGGACAAGGATTCTAGCTCGGCTGAAGGAGAGGATGAAGATAGTGATGAAGAAGACGACGATGATGATGAGCTGGAAGAGGAGGATACGATGGATATTTCAAGCCCAAAGCGTAAGAAATTGAATGATGAAGCTGATCAAGAGGGAAGCTCCTCAGGCAGTGAGAATGCTGAGACTGGTGTGGGGAAGAAAGATGAATAGCTGTAAGGTCGAGCATGCGGCCTTGCCAGGTTATTGTACAAAGGCAGATACATGATACTTTACTGCTGTGCACATTTTGGATAGGGAAGGTTTACTTTCCAAAAAAACCAAATGATTCCAAACAGGCAAACACTCTTTGTTACAAACCAACCAATGTGTTGTGGTTGGTTATTCTGTTGTTTTTGATACACTGGGATATGTGTAACAAAGAGTTGTTTCTGTTTCATCACCATGTTTGTTGTTTCCCCTACATGTATTCAGTGTCTCAATTACGTTCATGGTTTCAGACAGGCATCGGGCAAGGCTCCATGTGAAGGGACAGACAGATGGGTGGTTAAGAGATCAAGAGACACTGGAGCTGATTTACTAACAAATGGATTCAACCAGACACTTAAGATCATCTGCTCACGGTCTTATTTCGGACCGAATTAAGCCCACTAGCTGAGATACTAGTTCAGGCCCAATAAAGGCCCAAACGATTGGAGGGTTTTTGTTCTAGCAGGACAAACAAAAAGTCATAAACCCTAATCAGAATCTCATAGCAGAAAAAGAGACTCCATTTAAAGCTTAGTCGGAGAGCTTCTTAGTCCGCAAATCGGATGGCTCGGTTTCATGACGTAAGCGTCGAGCTCTGTTTATCTATTTGGTTGTCTTTGTTGCTGATTGTGTAGTATATGTTGTTGATGGTGAATCGATATATTTGCGGTTGTAGTCTGAAACTTATTCTAAGAATCAAAGATCAGTTATACATTTAGTGAAGTGTGATTATTGTGTGTTTGTTGATTTGTGAGGTTATTTTGTGTTCAGAAGAAGAAGAAGGGCTTTGTGAAGCCTGTAGTGAAGAAGAATTTGAAGAATGTGGATCATATTACGGGTGATAAGGTGCCGAAAAGCTTTGTCTTTGCTAGAGGGAAGTTACCTGCTGTTCTCAGGCAGCTGCAGATGGACCTCAGGAAGCTCATGCTCCCATACACTGCTCTCAAACTTAAGGTAATTGTCAAGTAGACTCATTGACTGAACAAACTGTTTTAGGCTATCGGATGGTGGACATGAGCTGTTGGGTGTATAGGTTTTTTTTTAACTTAGAAATTGGTTAATTAATGTCTATGCATACATTTGAGTGGAATAAGGAATGATGACATTATTCTTCAATATTATGTGTATGTTATCACTATCAGTATATGATGGGTTGAACTATGATTTACTGCAGGAAAAGAAAAGGAACAGTCTTAAAGACTTTCTCAATGTTGCTGGTCCCATGGGTGTTACACATTTTATGATTTTGTCCAAGACTACAACTGGCCCGTATTTACGTGTTGCTAGGACTCCACAAGGGCCGACTTTAACTTTTAAAGTAAAAGACTATACTTTGGCAGTTGATGTCGCACGGTCTCAGTTACGCCCTAGGTGCCCTCAGGATCTTTTTAAGAACCCCCCTCTGGTAATTTTATGTTAGTTTAATTTGAGTACTGCAGTTCAGAAACATGCCTATTGATCTCTTTGTAATGACTTCTATTGCAGATCGTGCTTTCTGGTTTTGGATCGAGTGAACAGCAGTTGAAACTTACGACCATTATGTTTCAAAACATTTTCCCAGCCATCGATATCAATACAGTATGTTCTAATTAACAAATATGCAGAGGATTTCTTTGAATTTGTTAATGTTAGTCAATAACAATCCAATTTCTTTTCAGGTCAAGCTCTCTTCATGTCAACGAATTGTTTTACTAAATTATAATAAAGAAACAAAGTTGGTTGATTTTAGGCATTATTCCATAAGGCTGGAACCTGTTGGTGTAACTCGGAGGATTAAAAAGTTTGTTCAGAACCATCAAGTACCAGATTTAAGTAACCTTCAAGATGTTAGCGATTTTATTACAAAGTAAGATTTGCTTCTCTAGATTTGCTTTCTTTAGTTTTCTTTGCATGATGCCCTGAATAACTTCTATACTTTATTGATTGCTTGGGTCAACTCACCCTCACCATATAATTTTTCTCTCCTATAAATTCCAGGGCTGGCTATGGATCAGAAAGTGAGGGAGATGAGGAAGCAGCAACAGTGACTTTATCAAACAATCTTAATAGAGTTAACCGAGCATCCACAAAAAGTGCTGTAAAGTTACAAGAACTTGGACCTAGAATGACTCTACATCTCATTAAAATTGAGGAAGGCTTGTGTACCGGTGGAGTTATCTTCAGTGAATATGGTATGTCGTTTTTCTGAACATTTGTGCTCTGTTCACTTTCAAGTATTGGACAGTGGGTTGGTAACAGAAATGGTCTAAGGAATATATGCCATGCAACAAATTTTAATGTCAGTAACGTTTTACTTATCCTTTCACCCTTTTTATTTTTCTCTTATTAGGTGATGGTGAAAAGAAAACCTCAGAAAGCAAGAAAGATAACAAAGGTGGTGATGATGAAGGATCAATTGATGAAGGTGAGAATTCAGGGACAGATGATGAGCACAATGACGACGATGAATAAATGTTTAACACTCATACACACAGTTTTCATTGTATCTTAGTCTCCTTGATCGATCTTCGAACATTACTAATAGTGTGCACTTCAGCATCCCTCGACTTCTGGGTTCATGAATGTGGCTACAAGTTGCTGGCTGTTATATCAACGAAATCCATATTTGCTTTAGGATCTGCTTTGCCCATGACAACTTTTTTTTTTTGATTCAAAGTGGTACATTTCAAATCGACGGATAGAGATAAAGCACATAATTGAAACGTAACTAATGGGACAAAGACACGGAGACCACACAACATCTGGAGAGTCTCGTTAAAGGCACCCACACATCATCCACACATCATCTGGTGACGGTACCGACACCGGTACCGTCACCATTAACCCACCGCCACCCACATATGAGCAGCCAAACGTCCACACATCATCCGGACCCGAGAAAACCACCAAAGCAGCCCAACCAACAGACCAGAAGGACATCGAGACCAGGAAATAGCAGGAACACACAGATCACAGATGCAACAGAAACAGGCCCACCACAAATCAGCACGGCCCACCCCCAAACCTCACGCCGCTCCACCCAAACGCAGGAAACCCTAGCTCGCTCGTGCCGCCACCCATCACCCACTCGCCACCCTGAACCGAGCCCCACCCCGCCACTCGCCACCCGAGCATCAGCCGCCACCGGTCGCCCACGCCGTTCGAGCTTGATGAACCATCAATCGCCGCCTCGCCTCAACCTCCCGTACACCGCCCCCGATCTGCAGCTGGTCGACCAGTCCCCAGTAGATCCAGCCATCCCCAAGCATCATCCGACCATCCGCCCGAAACCCTGCGCGACCGTGACCCCCTCCGTCGCTTGCCACCACCTGACCGGGACCGCACGGAGGCTTGGATGGAAGACCAAGCCTTGGGTCAACCCCAAGTGCCTCCGACCGTGGAGTGACCGAGCTCCCAGGAAGCCACGGCAGGCCACACCGCACAAAACCATTACCCACGCAGCAAACCCCATGAAACGGGAGCAGAACACAAGCACACAGACTTGACAAACAACTAGCACAAGGCTAGAGGAAAAGCTAGCGTAAAAGCTAGAGGAAGGGAGGAGGCAAGCCTCCATTATTGAAAACGAAATGAAAGGAAAGCGACCGGAAAGCAAAGGGGAACAGAAAAGGAAACGGAGGGACGGAGGAGGAGCAGCCACCTCCGAAGAGGCCGTCCTCCCCAGCCCAGATCTGAAAAAATGTAGGGATACCCTCAAGAGAGAAGCGAGAGACTATTTTCTCTTGCCCATGACAACTCTAACTGCTTAATGTTCTGTTTATGACAGGGTCCGGTTCCCTTGCGACCCTTTGCATTTTTGCATTTGGGATCCTTCTATTTGCACTTTCATTTTGCACTATATGCACATTTCGTTTGCATTTTTGCATTTAGCTAAACGACAAAAATGTGACAAAAAGCATAAAGTGCACATCTCTCACCGTTGGATCAAATTGATCCAACGGTGAGATGTGGGTGTCACACGGATTGCAGATATAATTGGGGTCTCAATTGAACCTAACTCGTTTATGACATGTCTGGCTGACCAGCTCCAGTGACTGATTAGGGCAGTCCTTCACAGCACAAACTTACACTACTAAACAACCACTACCGCATAATCATAAGTATCACTAGTCTCTAAAACTCGTGACTTCTGATTAAGCTGATTTCAACATTAAAAATACCAGTAGAGAAATTTCACTCAGCAACAGAGTCCCCCTTGTCTGATCTGACCCCTACAAATCCATTACTAACAGTACACTGTGTTGCAACTGCTCATCATCGTCGTCCTTAGCTTGGACCTGGTTGCAACGAGCATAGACTGGTCCTCATTTTTGTCGGAGTCTCAGAGATGTTGTTGTCCATCTGCTGCACTGATGCAAATTTGTTGTTTGCAACAGATTCAAGATGGATATTAGATGAGAAATAAACAGAATAGGAGATGAGTAACAGATGAAGGGTTAGGGTTTGGAGAAGAGGAGAATGGAGACGGGATACATTAGAAATTGATTAATTCATTCCCCTCCATAAAATCTCATAATTTGGCTTTTATAGCCTTACACAAATCATATTGTAAAACAATACTCAACTTATTCATAATTATAATAGGAGCCTTCTAGTTATGAGATGTGCGTCCGAACCTCTTCATTATGCTCGTATCATGCACCATAAAATTTACCATCCAACAAACTCAAATTACTAAATGCATCAACTTCTTTAATTCAAATACTTCAAGACTATTATTCATTACAGTGATCAACCAACGAAGATGCAACTAGACTTAGTTGGCTAACTGCGACAAGTAATGTAAAGATTTCGGTATAACGACAAAAATGCGAAAGGAGTGGATTCATTCACATGTCATGCTATAAAACCGGGTCTGGCTCTGGTAGTATGGCATAGACTTCCTATTCTCTTATTCTCATTCTCACCCATAATGTCTTATTTCCCAAACAATGTTGGCTTTCAGGTGCCTAGTCTGGTGGGTCAATCAGCCAATTCATTCCCTGATCAGTTTTATTACCCATTTGAATCACATCAACTCCATCAACTTCCTGATACTGACTTGCAAGAATTTACACTCACAAAAAACTATGAAACAGTAGAACAAGTCCCATCGCAGCCTAGGAGCAGGGCACACTCTGCACAGACCAAGGTGCGTAGTTAAAGCCATTATACATTAGATGCAAGTTATAACGTGGACTAATATACTGAATATTCGTGAGATGCTAATCACATTTTCAACGCTTATAGGGGCAAGGAGGCAAGAAACTGAAGGGAAATGCCAATAAAAATAAAAACAAGCAGAAAGCGGATGAAACTACTCGTCAAGAGGCAGAAAATAATAACCCAACTAAAGATTACATACATGTCAGAGCTAGGAGAGGCCAAGCAACAGATAGCCACAGCCTAGCGGAACGAGTCAGAAGAGAAAAAATCAGTGAAAGAATGCAGATGCTGCAGGACCTTGTTCCAGGTTGCCACAAGGTCAGTCAATATAAAAAACATTCAAGAAAAATTTGAACCTCGAAAAAAAACTGTTTAGACTTACTTGTACACTTTTGAAATAGATTACTGGAAAAGCCTTCAAACTGGATCAAATTATCACTTACATCCAGTCTCTTCAAACTCAAGTCCAGGTAAATCCATCATATACCAGTCCAGCACTTAACTGACTTGAACTCATTCCGAAACAAAAAATTTCTCTTTTCTTTTCTGCAGTACCTGTCAATGAAGCTAGCAAGTGTTCGTCCAGTATACGATAGCGAAATGCATCAAGATCAAACCAAGGAGGTACAAAAAAGAAAACTTTTTGAACCTTCAGTACTCTTTTGTTCTATCACCGTTTTTCACGCATACATGGTTCTAGTGTCAATCTCTATTTGATTTGAAAACTTGTCGTCACAGCAAGAAACCAACTTTAAGAAGGATGACAGCCCCACACAGCTCATCATGGCTGGGACAAATTTCACAGAACATCAGCTAGAAAGCTCAAACTTGCTTCGACGAGTTCAAAGTCTCTTCTCTCAGGTAAGTACAAAAATCATTCAAATGATCTGAAAAGGTAAATTCAAATATTCTCATGCGTAATAACATTAATCTGAATAATATTTTCAGGATGGCTCTGATAATATTCTACCATGGGATGCGGACGACAAGACTCTGATCCAGAATTTCATCGACTTCGACTCATTTGAACAAAACAGTGCTCATTGCAATCTTTTCTAAACAGCATCAGCAGATCTTAGTCTGATCACTGAATAAAAGGATGTTCGTAGAGTCAGGAAACAGGTGAATGATCTCAAAAGACCTCACAGTTTGACCTTCGATAACTTTCAATCCAAGTTGTAAACTAGAACCAATGTACACTAGTAAGTTGACAACATGGACAATGCTTGAAATGTCATTATAACAAGTGAGACCACTGCATTTGTCTTGCTAGAGGCCTCACTTGCCTTGTTATGTATAAAGACAATCCAAGCATGTGAATTCATTTCCAGTATTTATCCCAAAACCAAACAAACATTGATTGGTCACTTCAACTCTAATGAACCACATCATTTAGAAAATAATGTGAAGGATTTATGGCATGATTTTTCCATGTAAAAATATAGTAAACATAAGATGTTATATCCACAAATGACAAAACTCGAAACATCATTGTTTCATATCGCAAAAAAGTTGCAATAGTTAGGAATTGTATTCATTCAATTGACAGTGATGATCCAACCCCTTTGGAATCAAATTTTCAATAAATGCTCGAAGGCGAAAGGTGCTACCCAATGCCAGACATGTATAGGGTACTCCCAACATGATTGGGTTTGTCTAGAGCCAATCCAAGCCATTGGTTCTTGACAATGCACCCAAATTAGCAAAAGCATGATTGAAGATAAGAAGATAGCATTTTCTTAAATATAACATCATTTTTGAAAAAAGTTTAGCTTTTGATAAGTAAATGAAGGTTAAGTTGTAATCATTTCACACGACAAATTCATTAATATAATCCTAGTTTCATATGACTTTTGAACATCATGTTGTGTATCTAAGAGATCAATGCACATAAGCAACTTATGTTAGTTCCTTGTCGAGCACTCAATGGTGAAGTAAACTACATGCTGCCTAAGAAAAGATGGGTATTTTGCAATTCATATGCCCAAGTTTCATAACACCCTTTTGTTAATATAACATGAAGAAGAAATAATGCAAACAAATGAATTTCAAAGTAGCGAACTGAATGTTATATTGGTAAAAGAGAAAATGTCAAGAGATGCTGAACTGAACTTGGTAAAATGATCTAGCATGAATTGCAGCAAGGTTTAGAAGTTAGATAACCAGCTTTCTAATCACGACCAACCTTTGCACCGATGGGCATATTACTTAAATCATAACTGCAAAAGAAGGTGTGAATGGGAATCTTTTCCAGATTGCTGAGAACCTGCAACAAAAAGGGGTAAAAGGTACCTGATCAGTAAGGCTGTGGCCAATACATCGAGAATATAATTATATGGTAAATAACACGGGCAGATTTAACTCAGATGTTACCACTAGACACCAATACATCGATATGCTGCCACACGTCATCTATTTATCCATAGTTACATAATGGTCTGAAAAGGATCATACGTAAGATGATAGAAAAATAATTTACTTCTTGATTCTTGTTCTTACGATCAAAATGCAAACCATGAATTGTTAAATCAGACAGGTAAAATGCACGCTATGATATTCTCGAGTCCTGATCGCATAAACTGACCAACTTGCACTCACATGAATAAGGATACTAGTTCAACACCCGCCAATGCGAGCGGAAATGTAGTACAACTGAGCTGAAAAGGAACAGAATATTTACCAGCTGTACTCTCCCTTTCATGGGAACATGAAGCCGACCTGTAGCTGTTCGCGACCCATCATTGCTAAGACTCCGCATTATGGAGCCTATAGAGCCAACAGATGTGCTCTGAGTGAGATTTATGGATGAATAGTACACGTAGTTGTCTCCATCTACACTGGTTACCGTAAATGGAAGTTTTTGAGATTTCGGAGAGAAATTCCCTCCAGTAACATTAAGCATAGCAAGAAATAAGCATAGCAAGAAAGCCATCAATTTTCTGCATAATGAGAATGAAAAGAGGAAGTTCATCATCGAATATGTAACCCTCTAACAGCCTAAATCACATGCAAAAAATATAATGTAACAATGAATGAGTGATAACCTTGCCACTTATTCCTGATAGCTGATGACCAGTTAACAGAGATTCGTCAAATGAACCTACTAGGGATTGTCTGGCGCCGAAATGCATTCTTGAAGTCAATCAATGAGCTCACATTAAACATAAAATCAAATAACTAGTCCTCTCAAACACTCACTTCCTTAAGGGGCAACATTCAATTTGTCAAAATAGTTTAAACCATCTTCTTTTCAACTCAGGATCAATGCCAGAATATTATGCAAGCCGCAATATTGAAACAGCGAACATCAACTGATCAGAGACTCCTGGTTTGTGATCAAACCGTAACTGCAGGGCTATCTGAAATATATACCATAAAGAGTCAGAACCGGTGCTTCCTAAATCCTAATCAAAGTAGAAAAATAACTCTGATAGAATGCCAACAAGGATCGCCGGAATTCAGTTAATATCTTGAATTTGCATCTTGCAAGGATTGTATTACTAGAACCATCACAAACATACATTGTCAGAGCACAACCTAATAACTGCCATAACCTAATTGAAATCAGGCATCTGAACCACAAACCCCAAATCACCGATCACCCATTTCAAACCCAGATAAAATCAAAATGCCCAAATCAGCAGATGTTCATCAACCACCAACAAGTCCACAAACCACCAATTACATGTACAAAAACACACCTTGATCTTAATTAAACCAGACCCAGAAGAAAATGATCAAACCCCAACCTGATTCAAAATCTGAAACAACAAATGACCAGTACAGACAGCATAAATAGGAAACGGCTTGGCAAGTTGTCATCTTTTAGACCCCCCTCCATCAACCACCATTTCCATTTTCACCATCTGTCCCTCGTCTGGTCTGCCTCAAGTTTTGATTTTTATGGGGTTTTCGAAGTGAGATTAGACATACTTGAGGGACTGAAGTGTAAATACGAGCAGTTTACTCTTCCGAACACCGATGATAAAATTGGACTTCCAAATCCAAAAATCATTTACTCAAATTTTAGGGTTTCAAATCTCCCATAAAACCCTAAACTTCATTCACTACTCTCTTCTCGATCAATCGGAGAAAATGGTGGATTTCGCTAGGGTTCAAAAAGAGCTTCATGAATGCAACCGAGATGTTCAATCTTCTGGCATCAAAGTCACCCCTGTTGGCAACGATCTTTCTCACTTGATCGGAATCATTCCTGGACCTGTCAGCACTCCTTATGAGGGTGGAATTTTTGAGATTGACATCAAATTGGCTGGTGACTTTTCGAATTCTTTAGCTTTTTAATATTTTAGGTTACTTTTGTTTTGTAATTTGTGGAATTTTTAGTGTAGTAAATAAGATGATTTTTATGATGCAGATAGCTATCCTTTTGATCCTCCGAAGATGAAATTCACTACAAAAGTGTGGTAAGATCTTCATACAGAATGTGGCAGTTAGTTGCAGAAGTTTGTTGTTGTTGTTTGTGCTTTTGTTTTTAAATGCACTCGGATTGGTGGTAGTTTTCTAGGATATTGTTGCGAGGTTGTGGATTCGGTTGTTTGAAGTAGCTACATGGGTTCTTGCCATTGAGGAAGAATTCATGAATTTTGAAGATGATTTACTTTCTATGGAATGTGAAATTGTTGGCTTTTAGAGATTTTGATATGTTTTATATCAGCAGAAGAGGTAGGTTGATATGTTGGAAAGTTTCTTGCTCCTTTGTGTGTTCTTGAACAAGTTGTTTCTGAAAATAGGAGCTTTCACACTTAATTTTACACTTCTCCAACCCCCATCTGGGTCATTTAAAATTTGGAGGTAAATTATGTTGTGCACTTGTGCTCTTTGACAGTTTTTTCATTTTTCATTACAAACCAAATACACACTCACATTTCCCCTTAAGTTTATAACTGTTATATGAAATCTAATTCCTCTTTTTTATCTAATTGCTTAACCCCTTTCAAAGGCATCCTAACATAAGTAGTCAAAGTGGTGCTATATGCCTGGATATCCTGAAGGACCAATGGAGCCCTGCTCTCACACTGAAGACAGCTCTTTTATCAATTCAAGCTTTGCTTTCTTCCCCTGAACCCAAGGATCCCCAAGATGCAGTGGTTGCCAAACAGGTAGCCATATCTATCAATGTTGCTTAGTTTGATTTTGTTTCTCTTTGGTAACTATATGAAAAGAATATGAGAAACTATAGCAAAATTGACCTTACATTGTTCGTTTTTCATTTTATGTCTGATCTTGTGAGAATTGCTCCATTGTTGATGGCTGTTATTTCCCCTATTTTGTATGGCAGTATCTTCAAGATTATCAGACCTTTCTTGGGACAGCTCGTTACTGGACTGAAGCTTTTGCAAAACCTCTTGGATTCGATGAAAAGGTGTGTGGGTTGCTTTTATGCAATTTCTCTTTGAAAGTAAGTTTCTAAACCCATTTAGTGACTGAAATCTTCTTCCGGGTTTTACAGGTGAAAAAACTTGTGGAGATGGGTTTCCCAGAATCGCTTGTGAAGACTACTTTGGAAGCTGTTGGTGGTGACGAGAACCTTGCTCTTGAGAAGCTCTGCTGTGCGTAGGTTCTGGTTCATTCTGATCAGATTTCGAAGGCTGACAACTGTAATCTGGAAAAAGAATACAAATATCAGCCTTCCCAACTGTTAGTACATATCATGTTATCTCTGCTGAATCCGAATGTTGCTCATGGAAAAAAGTTGAGAATTATTCAAGTATTTCTTCATTTTGGTCTCTTTTGTGTTACTGAAAGTTGAAACTAGTCTCTTGAAATATTTACTGATCAAAATCTATACATAACGTTGGATGCGTAAGCATGCAAGCAGCCATAGATTCTCAAAATGGGCCGAAACGTTAAAGAAGCCCAACAAACCCATCAGCCTCATACGCACTACGAAACACATCCTTCAACCGATCGATCGTTACCTGAGAACGGACAGCTATGGCGACGCTGGCTCGAGTTACCAGAATAGCTTTGAAATCCTCCTACTCGCATCCTCATCGCGGCATCTGCTCCGCCGCTCATTTTCATCTCCGGCGGCGGCGGAGTCGGCGAAGCAGATCGTCGAATCGCCAGATCGAGTGAAGTGGGACTACAGAGGGCAACGGAGAATCATTCCGTTAGGTCAATGGCTTCCGAAGATCGCTGTCGATGCTTATGTCGCTCCTAATGTTGTTCTGGCGGGTCAGGTCACCGTGTGTGATGGATCTTCCGTTTGGGGCGGATCGGTGTTGCGTGGCGATCTTAATAAGATTACTGTTGGATTTTGTTCTAATGTTCAGGAGAAGTGTGTGGTTCATGCTGCTTGGTCTTCTCCTACTGGTAATGCGTTTGCTCTTTGGACAGTTGTTGTTATTGTTGTGAATTAGGGTTTTGGTTTAATCTGTTTGGAGCATTTCCTGGTGTTGAAAAAATTAGGGATTGAAAGGGAATGAAAATGGTATACAAAGCTACTGAATGGATCCTAATAAAGCATCATTATTTGTATGCATTATTGGCTTCTTTAGGAACCTGGTAGCTTCATACTGCGAACGCAATCATCTTGTTATATGTTTATGCGATATGGTACTTGTGAATAACTTAGTAAGTTGAAAATGCTAATGCGCGCAAATGCCTGATATTTTCTAGCTTTTGAGAAATTTTTGGTATGAACTACACTAAGTGGTTGCCTGGTTGTCGAATGCAGGCTTTTTTTTGTGAAACATAGTAACATACCTGTGAATTGTTGCCTTATGTATACTGCTGATAACTTTTTACTATATTCAAACCAGATATTTATTATTTGACATTTCTTGAAACATGTGGCAGGTCTGCCTGCTGAGACAATGATCGAAAGATTTGTCACCATCGGGGCATACTCCCTTTTAAGGTCCTGCACAATTGAGCCAGAGTGCATTATTGGGCAGCATTCAATCCTCATGGAAGGATCCTTAGTGGAGACGCACTCTATCCTTGAAGCTGGATCAGTGGTTCCCCCTGGTAGGCGAATTCCATCTGGTGAACTATGGGCTGGTAATCCTGCAAGGTTTGTAAGGACTTTGAGCCACGAAGAGGAGATGGAAATTCCTAAACTTGCAGTTGCCATCAACGATCTTAGCAAGAACCACTTTCATGAGTTCCTACCTTACTCCACTGCATACTTGGAGGTTGAGAAATTCAAGAAATCTCTTGGCATAGACATATGAGATGGAAGCCCCTTTTTGTGATGATGATATACACGCCTGTTTGTGTGCTTTAAATTATGAAGGAGAATAAGCAGACCTGAAACATCTGAAACAAAATCCTAAAAAAATTTGGTTTCGACATGTTTGTATTGGTATCTTATTTCCCCTGGGTAATTTGGGAAATATTCCAAAATCTATTTGAAGATAACTTGCAAGGAGTTGTTCAATTGCTCCGAAGAGCTTCTGTTCAACAAAATAAATTATTATTTTCAAACTCTAAAGCTATCTTTAGTTAAGCAAATTTTGATGTCAAAACAATACTTCCTCCGTCCCCTTAAGTTTGTTCAAAAGCATATATTTCACGATATTTAAGGTAGTAATGAGTGTAAAATGTGTGGTTGCGAATGAAATATTTAAAAGAATTTGAGAGGAAAAATAAAACATGCGGTTGTGAATGAATGAAAGTGGACAAACATTAGGAGACACCCAAAAAGGAAAGTGGACAAACATTATGAGACAGAGGGAGTAAGTAATAAGCAAGTTTTGTGCATATCTATTGGCATGTCCGATTGCCACGTCATTAAATCTTATCAGCGCTGGCATGTGCAACTTGCAACTGCAGGGTGTGGTGCTCCTCCACCCAATTTTCGGCGGTCAAAACGAATCTTAATGACTAAACTACCCTCAGACGAAAACTAACCAGCTTCTTCAGTTCGAGGGAACCAGCTGTAATCAGCTATTTTTTTCTGGTATAAACGAACAATATAATAAATAAAATATATTCAGTCCCTGCAAACCCTAGCCAACATAGCCTCCGTGCCTAATCTCGAAATGGCGGCGCTCACTCCGACCACCACCAATGCACCCAATCCATTAGCCCCCTTCAAAACCACCAAATTTCCCAAATGGGGTTTCTCCATCCGCCCTCATTTCGCCTCCCACCACGTCAAAACCGCATCTTTACGCATCTCCGACTCTTTATCCGATTCCATCGTCAAAGATGTTACTTCTCCGCTGTCTATCAAACCCTCAGTCGATCAAAACGGGACTTACGTGTCCAGATTCGCCCCTGACGAGCCCAGGAAAGGATCGGACGTTCTCGTGGAAGCGCTGGAACGTGAAGGAGTCAGGCATGTGTTTGCATACCCTGGTGGTGCATCCATGGAGATTCATCAAGCTTTGACTCGATCGAATTTGATCAGAAATGTGTTGCCTAGACACGAGCAAGGAGGCGTATTTGCAGCAGAAGGGTATGCGCGTGCTTCTGGGCTTCCTGGTGTCTGCATTGCCACATCTGGACCTGGAGCTACCAATTTGGTGAGTGGGCTTGCTGATGCAATGCTGGATAGTATTCCACTTGTGGCAATTACTGGGCAAGTGCCCAGGAAGATGATTGGGACGGACGCGTTTCAAGAAACGCCAATAGTTGAGGTAACTAGGTCTATTTCAAAGCATAATTATTTGGTACTTGATGTGGAGGATATTCCTAGAATTGTAAAGGAGGCGTTTTTCTTGGCGACTTCTGGCCGGCCGGGGCCTGTTTTGATTGATTTGCCAAAAGATTTGCAGCAACAGCTTGTGGTTCCTGATTGGGATGTGACTATTAAGTTGCCAGGGTATATGTCTAGGCTACCTAAGAGTGTGAATGTGCCAAGTTTAGAGCAGATTTTGAGGTTGATTTCTGAGGCTAAGAAGCCAGTTTTGTATGTTGGTGGTGGGTGTTTGAATTCCAGTGAGGAGCTGAGAAAGTTTGTGAATTTTACTGGTATTCCTGTGACGAGTACGTTGATGGGTCTTGGATCCTTTCCTTTGACTGATGAGTTGTCACTCAGTATGCTCGGGATGCATGGGACTGTTTATGCTAATTATGCGGTAGACAAGGCTGACTTGCTGCTCGCATTTGGTGTGAGGTTTGATGACAGGGTGACGGGAAAGCTTGAAGCTTTTGCTAGCAGAGCCAAGATTGTGCACATTGACATTGATTCAGCGGAGATCGGGAAGAATAAGCTACCTCATGTATCGATCTGTGCTGATATGAAGATGGCGTTGGAAGGGTTGAATACTTTGTTGGAAAGGCGTGGTAATGCATTGAAATTTGATTTTTCGTCTTGGAGGGAGGAGTTGAAAGGGCAGAAGAAGCAATTTCCATTAACTTTTAAAACATTCGGTGACGCGATTCCCCCCCAATATGCTATTTCAGTTCTTGATGAGCTGACTAATGGGAATGCAATTATCAGCACTGGTGTTGGACAGCATCAGATGTGGGCTGCTCAATGGTACAAGTACAGGAACCCTCGTCAATGGTTGACTTCAGGCGGTTTGGGTGCTATGGGGTTCGGACTGCCAGCTGCTATGGGAGCTGCAGTGGCAAGGCCAGATGCAGTTGTCGTGGATATTGATGGAGATGGAAGTTTCATCATGAATGTTCAAGAGTTGGCCACAATTCGAGTTGAGAATCTTCCTGTCAAAATTATGTTGCTCAACAATCAGCATTTAGGCATGGTTGTACAATGGGAGGATAGATTCTATAAGGCTAACAGAGCCCATACTTTCCTCGGAAACCCATCAGACACGTCTGAAATATTCCCAAACATGCTGAAATTTGCTGAAGCATGTGGCATCCCAGCTGCACGCGTTACTAAAAAAGCAGACCTAAGATCCGCAATCCAGAAAATGTTAGATACTCCAGGTCCCTACTTACTGGATGTAATCGTACCTCATCAAGAGCATGTGCTTCCTATGATCCCGAGTGGCGGAGCCTTCAAAGATGTGATCACAGAGGGAGATGGAAGAACAGAATATTAATCTCAGCTTACTAGGTTTGTTACAACCTTATGTACATTGTCCTGGTGTTTCTTTTGAACTCCTTTGTTGGTTTTGCAGTTCGAACTCGAATTTCTACAAGGTTAAGATTATGAGTCTATTGTGTCAGTTTTCTTGTAACGTTATCAAAGTTGCAGTATGATGCCACAGTTATGGAATATCTTTAAATGATAATGTGCCACGTGAGCTTAGATTAGATTTATTTTTCACTAGTAACTTGTATTCTCTAAAATATTTTTACGTTTGAAAAGAACAAAACTACGTCATTTTGAGATACGATCTGAATTGTTGATTTATAAAATTATCAAACTCAATTAATAAGAATCAATTTTCAAATATCAGATTATCAAAATCAACAATTAAAATTAAAATTTTCATATTTAATGTTCACCTAAAATTCAAATCACATATTAAAATTATTTATTTTAACTCGCTGTAAATAACTGTAGGAAGTATAACTAGTGAGAATAAAACAAAATATTTATTAAGAAATACGAAAAGAAGTCAACTTTAAGCATTATGCTCGGTAGGTTTTGAAGTATATTCCACTAGGAACCAGTCGGATCCGATTGGATAGATAAAAATCAAACTTTTCCAGGAATCTCTCATCTCCGTATTCCTTTCTTTTTATATAAATATCTCAACATCGTAACATCCGAATACACACAAACACACACGCAGAGTCCGAACTCGTTAATATTTCAACATGTTTTTGAGGTTGTTTTTATTAGTTGTGATGATGATCGGAGTCGCCGTAGTGGAGGCGCAGATTGGTGAGCAGCCTTTGTCAAAAATTGGTGTGTTTAGTATGAAAGCTGTTTTCAGCAATTCTACGTCGCTCAATGCGTCACCGATGCTTCTCGGTTTGAAGGTAAGTCACATATGGTTGGGTTGGATTGGATTGGAGTTGGCTTGTTTTTTGGTTTAGGTGTTTGGTCGAACATGTGGTGGGTGTTGATTTGTAATGTATGGTGTTGAGTGTTGATTTTATGAAGTAGTAAAGTCAATAATGTTGTTGACTTCTCTGATTAGTTATTGAATTTTAGTTACTGGTTGTTTTGATGCTTTTTGTTTCTCTGGTTTGCTAAAAATATCATCTTTGGATACAGGGAGAAGATGCGGAGTGGATCACAGTTGATATCAAGCATTCTAAGGCTGCTCCAGATGACTGGATTGGAGTATTTTCTCCAGCCAATTTCAAGTACTCATCTTTGTTTCTGAAATATAGCATAATGAGTCGGCTTTTTTCAGCATTCTAACAGTTGATTTACTTGGCAGTGCATCCATATGTCCGCCTGGGGATGATAAAAAACAACAGTCGCCATATATTTGTACAGCTCCTATCAAGGTTTGCGAAAAAGAAAATATAAATATCTTACTTTTGTTTTTGGACTAAGGTTTTTTGACATATCGTTATTCTATTGTATGTCATTGTAGTACGTATTTGCGAACCACTCCAATCCTGAATATATCAAGACTGGAAAAGCTTCGCTGAAGCTTCGTTTGATAAATCAACGGGCTGATTTCTCTTTTGTTTTGTTCTCTGGAGGATTGTCCAACGTAAGTGCTGATGTTTGATGCTTTCCATTTTGTTTAAATCAGCATTATGTATGGCCAATTAAACCTCAGTATACTTACTTACCTTGGGTTCATCGTTGCAGCCAAATATGGTGGCTGTTTCAAACTACATTTCGTTTGCCAACCCTAAAGCACCCCTATATCCACGCCTTGCTCAAGGGAAGTCTTGGAACGAAGTAAGTTTCTTTCATGGTTTGCTTATGCAACTTAACTATGCTGTTTGAAACTTAGAGATGGCTTCTGTGTTATTACTATTACACATGTGAATATTGACTATGAGACTCATCAGTTAGTTCTTGTTTATTTTATTTCCACTGTCATTGCTATGGTCTTGTTTTTCATGGCTGGTCCGAGTTTTACTAAGATTTGCTTACTTTTAGGCAAATGAACCCTTTACCTACTATTATAGATGCCAGTTCCGAAAGCTCATGCCATGCTTTGTTGCATTTTGAGCAGATGACTGTAACATGGACTAGTGGTTATCACACAGATGAGGCTACTCCATTTGTGGAGTGGGGTCTCAAGGGCGATATTATGGTGCGCTCACCTGCGGGAACTCTGAGTTTTGATCGGGGCAGCATGTGTGGTAATCTCATTTTTACACTCAAAATTAAATGACAAACTAAAGAATTGGCCAACTGAGCAGAATCACTGTTTTAAGTAAAAATATCTGACATCCAATTGTGTTTCTTGCTTTGAAATTGGAAAATAGAATATCAAATGATGTCTTTAAAACAAAATATCATGCAAGTGTTAACTAGTCAATAGATTGGCATAATGGCATGTATATGCAGTGATCTAAAATATTATGACTGACTAAGTCCATGTTCAGAATTTTATGCACAAATTTGTTCTTCAGGGTCACCTGCAAGAACAGTTGGATGGCGTGATCCTGGTTTTATTCACACAAGCTTTCTAAAGGAACTCTGGCCTAACTCAGAGTACACTCCAACACCACAAACTTTAAATATCTCAACATTATAGTCGACTGGGTAATCAAAGTGTAACTTCCTTTCATGATTTTTTTAGGTACACATACAAGTTGGGTCATCGGCTATCTAATGGCTCGTTTGTATGGAGTAAATCATACTCATTCAAATCATCACCATACCCTGGTCAAAACTCTTTACAGCGTGTCATCATATTTGGTGACATGGGAAAGGTACATCTTTAAGCACCAGCTTAAGATTAGAAATAATGAAATGTAGCTCACCATATGTCTATACTGCTTTCATTAAATTTCAGGCAGAGCGAGATGGTTCCAACGAGTATAGCAATTATCAGCCAGGGTCCCTCAACACAACTGACCAACTCATTAAGGACTTGAAGAATATTGACATAGTATTCCATATTGGAGATTTGTCATACTCGAATGGATATCTCTCACAGTGGGATCAATTCACAGCGCAGGTGGAGCCCATTGCATCAGCTGTTCCATACATGGTTGGAAGGTTTGTATACTCTTAAGTCTTATCAATCTTTTTCAAAACCGTGATATTCAACATATCAATCGGGGTTATATTTAACTTGACATGTATGTGCAGTGGGAATCATGAGCGTGACTGGCCAAATTCAGGCTCATTTTATGATACAAAAGACTCTGGTGGTGAATGTGGTGTCCCTGCGGAGACAATGTTTTATGTTCCAGCTGAGAATAGAGCAAAATTTTGGTAATTAATATTTGATGCAGGCACTTTCTAGCTGATGTTTAGGTCTGTCCTTTGTAACAGTCATGTATTTGCAGGTATCCTACAGACTACGGAATGTTTCACTTTTGTATAGCCGACTCGGAACATGACTGGAGGGAAGGATCCGAACAGTATAAATTCATCGAGCAATGCCTAGCCTCAGCTGACAGGAGTAAACAGCCTTGGTTGATCTTTGCTGCTCATCGAGTGCTTGGTTATTCATCTAATGCTTGGTATGGGGAGCAAGGCACATATGAAGAGCCTATGGGAAGAGAAAGTTTGCAAAGGCTTTGGCAAAAGTACAAAGTGGACCTTGCATTTTATGGTCATGTCCATAACTATGAAAGGACTTGTCCTATTTATCAGGTACTTTAAATTTCTAACTGTTCTTTGATATCACCCCAATTTTCCAGTCTTGCTAAATTTAAGCCATGTTAATTCTTGCTTGAATCGCTTTCAGAGTCAGTGTGTAAACTCGGAGAAGAATCACTATACCGGAGTTTTGAATGGAACAATACATGTAGTTGTTGGGGGAGGAGGTAGCCATTTGTCTGATTTCAGTAAGTTAACTCCCAAATGGAGCTTGGTTCGAGACCTTGATTACGGCTTTGTCAAACTCACCGCTTTCAACCACTCATCTCTTCTGTTCGAGTACAAGAGAAGCAGTGATGGGAATGTATACGATTCATTTACCATTTCAAGGGATTATAGGGATGTGTTAGCCTGTGTTCATGACAGTTGTGAACCAACCACAGCTGCCTCGTAGATAGTCAGTTTTTCCCATTCTTAAAGATCTTATTCTTATATTCCTTAATAAAGTACTGATTTTTTTACTGAACCATCTTGGTCTGCATACTGATACTGCTTTCATTAACAGACAACATTGTGTAGCTGACAATATAGTTTTGTTTTACAAATGAAACAGTGAATGTTGATTTGTGAAGCTTGTCCAGGTTAAAACAGACATTTCTCTGCTGGATATTTCACATTATTCTGCAGGCATGAGGATTTTCATCATTTAGCAGCAGACATGGGTATAAAGGATCAGGATTGTACTGTGGAGGATAATGGTAATAAACATCCTTCAGTTTCTTCTCTTTTTTCGGTTCTTCCTTTTTCGTATCGGCATTGCCTGGTTTCGCATCGTTTCCATCTTTGTTGCCATTTTTCTTTTGCTTTGCAAGTCGCTTGTTTGCTTTCTCCTTGTCTTGATATTCATGTTTCACAACTGTTGCGTGTTTTCCAGCTTTTGCATACAGATATTTCACAAGCTTCTCTGGTTCGATCCCTCCGACCACAGTCATCTGCTTGTTTTTAGCATCCACTGTCACATTCTGTACCCCTGTTTGCACCAAAGTTAGAGCCAAATGGCTGACAAGTATGAGAGAATTTTCGACTAGTCGGTTGAGGTACGTTACCTTTCATCCTCATGATGCAATATTTAGTTTCTTGAGCACAGTTTTCACAATGTATGTATATTTTTATGACTATGATCATCACAAGAGGCTGCACAAGTGTGAAACTGAATCAAACACCACTCAATAACCAATCATTCTTATAAAGAGTGCAAAAATGAAAACTAAACTTGTCCAAACCTCATTGTCATCATCAACCTCCTTAGGCTTTGCTGCAGGATCTGGTTTTGGTTTTGGCTTTGGTTTTGGCCATATTAATTCCACATGTTTATTTACACACTTGACTCTCACTCTTTCCAAAACCTTCAAAGGGTCTGCTTGCTTTCCTTTCACCAACACCCTGTGCTCCTTGGAATTCACTTTCACATCTTCAACCCCTATTTTGTATTACATGTCAAAATTACATCGTTTTACAATATATTCATAAAATTTGAACGAATTTTAATATAACTACATAGTTTTTTGGTTGTAATTAGTTGTACGCTGTATAGATATGAGTCCATCCGCAAACTATTTTTTTGTCGAAAAAATGGACATACCTTCAAAACCTCTCAAACACTTGATGATATCACTTGCACAACCTTCACAATGTATGTGAGTTGCTAAAATGATCATGTCCTTGGGAAAATTTTGCTTATCACCATTGGTAGGTGCATTTGCACCACACACCACTTCCTCCGCCGCCAACTCCGCCGCCATTATCGTTCGCCATGGAATGAAACTATTGTAACTAAGAGAATGACATTCAGATGGTCAGCAGAGTGAGTTGATACTTATAATGCAACAAAATTAAAAGTGAATTTTGATGTAAATGGTAAATTTAGATTGTATCTTATCAATAATTCATGTACTTTTATTTCTTTTTAAATAAATTAAATACACTAATAATGCTACATACTTAATAAGACTAGTTTGATTTACTTCCTTTTTTTCTCCATTTTCAATAAAATATTTTATTTAATGGGTTCAGTTAATCTCAACATTTATTGGGCTGATCGAGCTCCCTTTTCTCAGTTCGGCCCAACATGACGGCCCAATAAGATGGAAAATGACGACAGGGCTTTATATGCATTGAAAACAAACTATAAACCCTAAGCGTCTTCGATCTCGCATTCGGTACGGAGAGCCGCAGAGAGACATGGTGTGTCTTCATTATCTTGCAACCAATTGAAATCGTCATTGGTAGTGTTGATAACTGACGATTTGTTGTGTAAATTGTTGCAGGTGAAGTATTCGCAGGAGCCCAACAATGCCACCAAGTGTGAGTTTTTTATTATACTGTTTTATTATTTTGTAAGATCAGATGGAAGTTAGTTTGATTTGGATGAGTTGATCTGTTTTTTATGATTTGGTTTGTTTTTTCAGCTTGCAAGGCTCAGGGAGAGGGTCTTAGGGTTCACTTTAAGGTATTTTTTTGTTTCTGTTGTGTGAATAATGAATATGTTGGTGCAATTTTTATGATGATTATGTCTTAAATTGACGCTTCTTATTTTTCATCAAATTAGAAATCTTTATATTAGTGAAATGGAATATGGTTTGATGATTTCAAGTTTATGAAAATGTAAGCTTATGAGCCACAAATTACTGTAGGAGTAGACACTGAATTTCATTAATAATGTGCGCATCGCTCTGGCAGTTATATTGTCCAGATTTTCTTTGAAGAGTCTTAGTAGTGTGTGTAAGTAGGTAAATTCTTTGTTTCAGAACACAAGAGAAACAGCGCATGCTATTCGCAAACTTCCATTGCTGAAAGCTAAGAGATATCTTGAGGATGTTTTGGCCCACAAGCAAGCTATTCCATTTACCCGTTTCTGTCGTGGAGTTGGGCGTACTGCTCAGGCCAAGAGTCGTCACTCTAATGGTCAAGGAAGGTGGCCTGCAAAGTCAGCGAAGTTCATCCTTGACTTGCTGAAGAATGCTGAAAGCAATGCTGAGGTATGGTTTCCTTTTATTGAATATTTTTATTTTGAAACTGTCTATGAAACTTAGGAGCAATTACCAATGGAATTGATGTAGGTGAAAGGTTTGGATGTGGATACTCTATTCATATCTCATATCCAAGTTAACCAAGCCCAAAAGCAGAGACGTAGAACATACCGAGCCCATGGAAGAATCAATCGTAAGTTTATTTAATCAGCTAATTTTTATTTCTTTAAAATATTTTTGATTGTTGGTATTCACTTTTTTGGTAATGCAGCTTACATGTCTTCCCCATGCCACATCGAGCTCATCTTGTCCGAAAAGGAAGAGGCTGTCAAGAGGTAATTTTCTTGCTGGCTGAACACATGAAATTAGTCATCTTCGGCACTTGCTTCCTATGATTCAAAATATCTTTTTTCATTTTAGTTAATCTTCTTTAGTAATTCCCTTTTATGTGCCTTTGTTATTTAATTTTTACTGACTAACGAGGATCTCTCTATCATTGCATGTCTACTCAGCCTGAGACTCAGCTAGCTGCTGGTAAATCAAGAAGGGACAAGCTTTGCGCAGCGGTGCTTCCTCTTAAAACATTTAGCATCTAAAACTATCCTTGTTTGGATAGAATTATCTGGAACTAGTTTTGAAATGTTATTCTCTTATCATGTGAACTTGAACATCATTATACTCATTTTCAATGTGTTTTACAAAAATATCCCATTTTCAATGTGTTTTACATCTTCTATCATAAATTATACGAACAAAATGTGCAGGTATAGCATCCCATTCTGATAAATACTCAGAACTAAAACAATTCTTAAGTGAATAGCATCCCATTCTGATATATATTCAGAACTAAAACAATTCTCAAGTGAAATGTTTTACAAATTCTTATAAAATTTATGATATTGCAAACATTTTTAATAGACAGTTTATATCTAATAATTTTCACAATATAGCTTCCAAGATAAACCAAAAATCTTGTGGGGTGTGAAGAGAATTCTTAAAAAGAAGGTTTTGAGAAATAAACTAATCCAGTAGATTGCTTCAGTTTCAAAGCTGAGACTTTCAGGGATAAGAAATACATGGCTAGAAATGAGAACAGTGAGCTAGAAGAGACTCGCAGTAGCATGCAATATCATTTCCTTAGTATTTGCATCAAGCTATGTGAGCATCTGCCATCTCTTGCTCCACAATTTTCACAACTGGATTGTAATGGTAGTGGAGCTCACCAACATCATCCCCAGATAACTTAGTCCACCCTTTTGGTCCCACATAGTACACTATAACAAAATAACCAGTTCAGTACTTGCTCGGAGTTAGGAAATTATCATCAGGACTAGTGAGTAAGAATATTATAGGAAGGTGAACATACCACTGGCAACTCCACCACTAGCTCCATCACGGAAGGTAGCATGGTATATCGCTCGCCGAGCCAGCTCTGCAGCCTCTTCAATTGACATATCAAAGCGATATCTATTCAAAGGTGGTTAAAATATGAGAAGACGAGAAGAATGAGGGACAATTAATGATTGCACTTTACTAATAATGGCAAACCCGTCATCAAGGACACCATAGGCATATGGTGAACCAGATCCAACAGAAAATCGATTGCCCTTCAGCCTTCCACCTTCACTGTCAACATAGTACAATCCAGGACCCTGAAAACAGAATGGATAACAAACTTTCAGAGAAAAGAGAATCAAGTAACTTAATGTTAGCAAAGGTCGCCATGAAATAGCCACTTACAGTTTCATCCCAACCAGCAATCATTGTTCCAACAGACAGACCCATCCCACGATACGAGTATAGAATATTGGCGAGCAGCTTTGAAGCTCCGGTAACGGATATCCTTCTCTTGTTAGCCAACTCATGCAGCCGACACTGAAAACACATTGAGGTTATGACACAAGATTGAGATAAACGAGGAAAATAGGATACTAGAGGAATCATGGATCTGTTTTCTGTCTTTGGAGAACTCTACTGAAACCAAGTTACCAACTGGACAGAATGAGATTATTTTTACAATTATATTTGATGCACTATCGCAAATCCAATTCAATTACAAAAACTTCAAAGCACCGACTCAAAATCCAAATTCTATAACGAAGTGCCAAAACAACTAGAGCCTGGTACAAGAAGTTAAGTAAGTACATGTGATTTCATATCGAAGCTCAAGTTCCAGGCACTGAATCAATAAAGTCTAAATTATGAGATTCAACAAATACCTTAATACCCAAATTTCTATGCCAGAATTGGCAGTCAGCAGCACCACCAGCCATTGTACCAAGCATGTATGGATTAATTTCAATAATCTTCTTTACAGACTGAGAAGCTGCGAAAATAAAGAGCCCAAATAAAGTCATAACTTAGCACAAAATAGCATAGCATTACAAATAGAGAGATCAATCCTTACAAATATATCCTCCCATGCTAGCTCTGGAATCAGCAGCAACCATAACACCATCCTTAAAAATAAAAGCAAGTGTAGTCGTTCCTTTAGCCGGCTTCACCATCTGTACGGCGTCTTTCAGAAAACCATCGAACTACAAACCAACAAAAAAGGAGCATCAGATCAAATATCCTAATACCTAAGAGACCAGCACTATCAATTAAAGGTGGAATTAATATTCGAATCACTCACATTGGTCGCGCTGGGAAATTGAAATGCATTGTCATGTCCACTAATTCCAGAAAACAGCTCACTTGTTGCCCCAGGCTGAATAGTGTACGGCTCAAGACCACTGAAATCGAGTTTGTTCATCATACCCTAAAATCAACACACACCAACTGAATCTAAAATCAAATATAAACACACTTGGATTTACGCGTACCAAAATAAATAACACTAAATCAAAACCCTAATAATGCGTAGTAGCATTAAGGTTCAGCCGCTCAATTATAGCATATAGCATCAAATCGATTAATACATATGACGAGGTGAACGGAAAATATACGCGGAAAAATCCGAGAGGAACGAAGTCGGAGGAGCTTACCGGTCGGAGATCGGCTGGCTTGGAGAGAAAGAAAACTGGGAGAGACGTCCTACGCCGATGCAGAGTGTAATCAAACTACGCCGTTTAGTACTTTGCAGTTTGATATAGCGCGACCAGTAAGAAGTATAATCAATATTAACACAAAAACGACGTAGTAATAGTGATAGACTGTCGTGTACGTATTGGACTAAACGGCGAAATGAATCGGCCCAATTAAACGGGTCGAAATTAGAACCCGAAAGAAGGATCCGAATGGTATCTCAATGTCAGGGCAATTGTGATGAAGTATTAAACCCTAGCAGAATCATATAAAACCCTAGCAGCAGCTCAGTAGAGGGAGTTTGTATTTTGATTTTGTTTTTTCTCAACAGCCGTCGAAATGGCTTTGTATGTGTTGTACGAGTCAGCTTCCGGCTACGCGTTGTTTGAAGCTCATGGCTTGGATGAAATTGGACAGAATACTGAGGCTGTTAAGAACTCTGTTCTTGATCTTAACCGGTTTGGAAAGGTTGTGCAGCTTACTGGTTTTCATCCGTTTGAGTCTGCGCTGGATGCTCTCAATCAGTGTAACTCTGTGTCTGAAGGTTTGCTTTTTTCTTTGAGTTTAAAGAGGTGATTTTTATAGTTGTTTATTTAAGGTTTTTAATGATTTTCTGTTGCAGGAATTATGACAGATGAGTTGAAGAACTTTTTGGAGCTCAATCTTCCTAAGGGTGGGAAGAAGGCTAAGTACCAGTTGGGAGTTTCTGAGCCGAGAATTGGATCTCAGATTACAGAAGAGACGAAGATACCATGTGTCAGTAATGAGTTTGTTCTTGAGCTTGTGCGTGGTATCAGATTGCACTTTGAAAAGTTTCTCAAGGACTTGAAGGTTTGTATAACCTTATTTTTTTCCTTGATCGCAAGGTTGTGTATGATTGTTGATTAATGCGGTTACTATAATTATGGTTTGTTTTAGCCTGGAGATTTGGAAAAGGCACAACTTGGATTAGGGCATAGTTACAGTAGAGCAAAGGTTAAGTTTAATGTTAACCGAGTGGATAACATGGTTATACAAGCTATCTTTCTGCTTGATACACTTGACAAGGATGTGAACTCATTTGCGATGAGAGTCAGGTCAGTTAAAAAAATACATGATATGCAAAGCTCAGTTGTTGATTTTGTCAGCTGGTACATTTGTAATTAAGAAGTGTGTTAATACTGTCACAGGGAATGGTATGGTTGGCATTTTCCTGAACTGGTGAAGATTGTTAATGACAACTATCTTTATGCTAAAGTTACCAAATACATTGAAAACAAGTCCGAGCTTTCTGAAGACAAAATTCCCGAGTTGACAGAAATACTTGGGGATGAAGATAAGGCTAGAGAGATCGTTGAGGCTGCAAAGGCATCTATGGGTTGGATTCTTAACACTTGTTTGATATGTTTGATATAGTGAAGGCACTTTTTATCTCTCGTTTGATATGTTTTAACTTAAATTATTGTTACTACAGGACAGGATTTGTCTCCAATTGATCTAATTAATGTTCAGCAATTTGCCCAGAGGGTTATGGACTTGTCTGAGTATAGGACAAAGCTTCATGAGTATCTTGTTACCAAGATGAATGACATTGCACCCAATCTAGCTTCATTGATTGGTGAAATGGTGGGAGCACGTTTGATATCACATGCTGGGAGTCTTACCAATCTAGCCAAATGCCCTTCTTCCACCCTGCAGATTCTTGGTGCAGAAAAGGCCCTGTTCAGGTAATTCAGTCATCTGTAATTTTAAGAATCATGTGGAGAAAAGTCAAATATTGTGAAGGCATACTCCCATTTTAATCTTGAATAATTTATTTTGTGCACCATCCGTTGAATATTGACTTTATGTATTGAGTTTTTGAGTGAGGTCTCTAAATCCTGTGTTATTCTGTTAGGGCATTGAAAACTCGTGGAACACACCTAAGTATGGACTTATATTCCATTCTTCATCATTGCCGAGCATCAGCCCGTAACGTATGGCTCGTTACTCTCAACAAGTCTCACCTGCTTCCCGCATTGACTGTTTTTGCATTTTTTATTGTTTGCAATCAATGTGTTTACTTATTGCGTGGAGTTTACTTAACTTCTATGATTAAATCTCATTTGCAGACAGTACTTCAACAATTTGGTGAAAAGCTTCGTGAACAAGTGGAAGAGGACTTGACTTTTACGACAAGGGTGTGGCACCTCGCAAAAACATTGATGTGATGAAGGATGCTATAAAAAGCCTGGAAAGCAAAGGTATTTAGAATTTTATTTTTTTGATATTCATTTTACCTATAATTTGCTTGCTGTTATTTGGGATAAAACAGTCTTTCACTTAGCGGGTTATGTTCATATCAGATGCTGATATTGAAGACGCACCTGTCGAAGCATCTGGAAAGAAATCCAAGAAAAGGAAGTCCAAGGGTGAAGGCGAGGATGCCGTTCCAATGGAAGAGGACAAGCCTGCAAATGGAAATGTTGAGGCCAAATCTGAAAAGAAGAAAAAGAAACAAGCATCAGAAGAAGTGAATGGCGATGATGGAACAGCTAAGAAGAGTAAGAAAAAGAAGAACAAAGAGGAAGTTGTAGAAGCTGAGAAATCCGTCACCAAGTCTAAAAAGAAGAAGAAATCAAAAGCTGAGGATTCCGATTAAGTTAAATCCTAGGAAAAAATTGCATCTTCCTGCATGTGTCATGCTGTTTTGTGTACCAGTTTCTACTGTCTAAACTTGCACTTTCATCGAGTAGTTTATGAATGAATTTTCCTTGCAGCGTTTATCATGCCTCATCTCCATAAGCAATAATTTGAACTTAAAAGCTAGAAAAAGGATGCTTTTTTATTTAAAAATATAAATAGTGATATACTCATTGTTCATTCGTTGACTCAGACCGGACCGGATCGGACCAGTTTCCTCCAACAACGTAGGCGACTTTCCCGCACGATTGTCGATCAGGTATCGATCTCAACCCCTGTCGAATTCTCCACCATCATCACTCACTCACAGCTACCTCTAATGATTTGGTCAACGCTGGAATCTGTCTTTTGTTCACCAGTTCAATTCCAAACCTTGTTGAACTACTACACTTGTTCTTGTTCTGTTGATTCTCAAGTGTAGTATTCTGAAACCTGAATTACAATTACAATTTTGTGATTATTAACCTTGAATTGTTCATGAATTTGCGGAAACTGGAAATAAAGTGACTACAGACTGTTAACTGTTAAGCATGTATTTGTTGAGTTATTATATGCTTCAGCGTGTCAAGAGAAGGAAAACTTAGGTAGGTTTGCTAATATACTGTTATATTGGTATGTTGAGAAGGCTCGAGAAGAGAAAGTAGCTGAGGAGATGGCATCATTCTTCAAAGCATTTTGGAATAGTCCGGTGGGTCCAAAAACTACTCATTTTTGGGGTCCTGTTTCCAATTGCGGGATCGTTGGAGCCGTATGTGCAACTTTCCCTTGGCTTTAACTTATTTGGATAGTGTGGCTCTATTAACTTTTTACCATCTTATCTTGTTCACAGGCCGTGATGGATACACAAAGATCTCCCGAACTTATTTCCGGAAAAATGACTACAGGTGAGAATTAAAGCGTATTTTTGTGAGCAGTTGGCTCTTCCTGTTACTTTTAATAACAATTTGTAGCCTTTAGTTACGAAACTAATTCATTGACCGAGCTTTGTGTAGTTATGTGTCTTTATTCAGCAACGTTCATGAGGTTTGCTTGGATGATAAATCCTCGCAATTATTTCCTCCTCGGAACCCATATGACCAATGAGTCTGTGCAGCTATACCAGCTCTCGCGCTGGGCAACATTTCATGGGTAAGGACCAAAGCTACTCTCATTGTGTGAATTCCCAGTTACAAAAAAAGAGTGCATAACTCATAAGCAAAATCTCACTGATCAATTCCATAGAAAATGAGCTTCCTTTAAGAAACCTAATTGATTTTTAGTCCCACTAACCCCCACAATGATGGAACATGTGTGAGCTATCTACCATAGATACATAAACAATTGATATAAGGAGTATTAAAGTTTACAGGCAGCTCTTTTTTAGTTTCTTAGGCCAATGCTACATGTTCTAGAAGATGCGTAACTGTTTCCTTTTAGTCATTGCAGCGTTTTAACTTCAATTATAATTTATAATCATCAAATCTGTGTTTTCATGTTTGAAGGTACTTGGAAAAGAAAAATGTACAGCCAGCGTCTGAGTGATGACGAATTGATTTCATCTTGTACCAAAATTCGGGTGCTTCTAAATGTTCCTAGAATTACATTTCTCTGCTTGGCATGCCATTTCGGCTGAACCAGTCTGCAGCTTGCATGGATGTTATGTTTTCTGTGTACCATATATTTCAAAATTGCACACTATTGTGCTGTGTCTGTGCTCAACAGTCCAACTTCACATTTGGAACATGTTTATGTTGACATGTTAGTAGAAAAACAAGTTCAAAATGATATAGCTCCAAATTCATGAGGTTTGTCATGAATTTGTAAGAAGTAAAATTGTTTTTCTAGTATTGCATCACTTTTCTACGCAAGACGGTTTCAACAAATGCTATGTTGACAACATGAATGAATGAATAATAAAAAATGTTGGGTTTGATTGTCAAGTAAGATTGCATTTGCACCAACAAATCCACATGCATTTATGTGTTGGTTGATTCCTATTAGCCAAAGCTCTTCTACATATTTATTATTAATCAAACTTAATCAAAAAACAAACATTTCTAGCACTACTTTTTCACATTTATATTATGTTAGCATCCATTATTCTCCACGTTCATGTCTAACTGACTAACCCATCATTTTTATTATATATTTTTTATTTATAATTAAAATCACTAATCTAAATATGTAGAGCAGGGTTTAGTAAATGAATTTAAATCCATTGCTGCAATAGTAATTTGCAGCGACTAAAACTACATAGTTTTTGTAAAATGTTCATCCAAAACTACGTATTAAATAGATGTATTGCATCAAATCCGGATCCGAAGTAAATAACTTTAGTAAGCACGGAATGAAAAGAAAGTAATTAAGATTAGCCACCATTGTAAGCTGGATGGATAAACCTAGGAAGATAGATTAGATGCAGAAGACCATTGGCATCATGAAGTCCAACATGCTACATTGCTACACCATTAATCAAATCATGGAAGCCATTAGAAAGATGATTAAACAAAAGGTGGTTAAACTTCTCTATTCCATTAGTCCATAATATATAATTAAAAAAGTAGCATTGGTCTAAAAAGAGTTATTTAAAAAACATAAAGTCTGAACAAGTTATAAAGAAACCTTATATTCTATAGTATTCTAGATTCTCACAATCTATGTTAACCTAATAGTTTCATGACACGTCAACACGTGTCACATGCTTCACCATCCAAGTTAGGCACACTAATTATTGACCGGCTTTCTTTCCTTTTTATATATTTATTTATTGTAAGTTGTGTGGTTAATTTTTAAACTAATTTTAATACTCCCTTTCCGTTATTTTCATGTTCCACAAATGAATTAAAAATGTGTTGTTTTGATTGTTTTACAAATCTTTTTTATTTTTTAAATTAAAGTATTACGATAAAATCCGTCTTTAGAAAAGCATGAGAATAAGAATCTACAACTCGACTGAAACCAGAAAAGCATATATATGTTGATCAACGTATTGCAGATTGGATAGGATCAGATCAATGCTCAATGATAGATTTCTAATATAATAAGTGTTGAGTAAAATAAGATGATGACGTGCTACTAGAATGTGCAAACCTAGTAGGTCTAGGATTTAGATATTTGACGATGAATGGTTGATTTAAAATATAAATATGCAGCTGGCAAATTTGGTTGGACGATCGACGATACTTAATTATTGAGGTAGCGGATGATTCATCATCATCTATTAATTCAACTACTATGATGTTTTCGTGCTTACTACTGGCCAGATTTTAACTACACTGTTGGCCTAATTACTCATAACATTATATTGTGATATACCCATTTATTCGAATTTTGCATGATTTTTTATAAAAAAATGCATGATTGTTTTTATATTTTAAATTGCTATTTAAAGAAAATTTACCAAACAAACGTGTCGTAATTGGACAAACCAACCCCATATCCTAAATATCTACCAAAGCCTAAAAAGAACAAGTCAGTCAGTCATCAACATTTATGCCTTGTCCCCCTAAAAAGGAAAAAAATCTAGGGGCGTTATGGTCATTTCGCAATATTCAACATATCTTACGTAAGAAACTGCACTTTACTCACCAATCACGGATCAACAAGTAGACAGTGACAACACAAAACCTAACTACACACGATACTCTTCTACCGTCAACATGACCGATTAGTCCACGTGTATAAATTCTTAAATAACTCATGGTGGTTTTTACAAAACCACTCCCAGCCTGCTGTTTTCTATACTAAAACCGGTAACGCGATTTCCGAGAAGAAAGGACTTACGTGTCCATCTTTTGTGGCTAGTCTTGGACACCTATCTCCTTCTTATAGGTTACTTTGACTGACATGCTTTAAAATAATGACACTACCCGGTTAGTCCAATCCGGATCCTTCCACCCGCCACGTCGCTATCTTAAACCAATCGTAAACCGGTACTGTTTGAGCTTGTGGAGGCCCACGTGTCTCCTCGATACACGTCTCGCTATAAAAATCAATCCTCTTTGCTTCAAATTTCACATCTCACTAGAAATTCAATTCTTATTTTTGAAGAGAAGATTTCATCAACGGTGTCGTTTACTCTGTGTTGATTGGTTGAAATGATGATGATGGAGAGCAGAGGATCAGGCGGAGGCTGCTGCGTCACGAGGTACGAATCGGAGAAGATGGATAGAATCATGCTTAAATTCCGTCCAATAGCTCCCAAGCCGACCACCGGCGGATCGTCGCCGGAGAATGCCTCCAACGGTGGTGATACTTACGTGAAGATCGGTAGAGGAAAACGGAGATACAAAAACAATACTAATAACAACAGTGAGCAGAAAACTAGCGGCAGTAAGCGGAGGAAGATGTCTCCCGAGGCGGCGACGACGAAGCTACCGCTGCTTCCGGAGGCTATTGAAACGAGCGTTAAAAAGAGCGACAAAATAAGGCGCCGATCTGGCTCAACTTCAACAGCGGCACGGCAGAGAAGGATGAGGTTGATATGACCATAGAGAATCGTCCGATCTATTACACACCAGATCCGACGGTTGTAATTCCGCCACGTGGAACACGTGATGCGAGTGTGACTCTAGAGTGTCTAACGTACACAATGGTTAACGTAGACGCTCTGGGACGGACGGATAACGAGAGGGTTATGAATCTAGACCGTAACACGTGTCCCGGGTTTATATCGGATCGGTTGAGTCGGGTTACGTGGTCGAACGCAGCGTTTAGTAAGATGGTTGGTGGTGACGGTTTAGGACATGTTGGTGGATGGGTGGCGATGAAAGAGAGCGTAGGGATGGGCGTGAGGGCTTTCAGCTGTAGAGTAAGGGTGCAAGTTGAAAGCAAGACGCGGAAAACAATGACTGTGCCGTGCGACGTATGGCGGATGGATTGCGGTGGGTTTGCATGGAGGTTGGACGTCAAAGCTGCGTTGAGCCTAGCCTTGTGATGATGTAGTACGTAGCTGTTACATATTTGGAACATACTTAAATGTCTTTAATATGGTTTGAGCTTTGATAAGGTTGCTTAAGTTGTGATTAAGATCTCATGCAGCTGAGTTATTGATGTTAAGTTGCTCTTAAATTTTGGGTATAACTGTATATGATCTACAATCGTAATTATTTACATTCGTATGACCAAATTTGATCCGTATATTTCATCCATTAATTTATATACATAGAGAAAATATCATGTGGAATCCTCTTTTTCATAGATCTATGGATTCCTCTTTGTAGCCGTTGATTGTATTTTTTGTGCATCAGATTGCGTCAGCGTATTAATGAAGCATGTGCAACTCACGTGTGCATTTGTTATGTGCATATCACGTGTGCATTTGTCATGTGCAATTACGTGACGCAATTTGATGCACACAAAAAATACAATCAACGACTGAAAAGAGGGATTCATATATCCATGAAAAGAGAAGTTCTATATACATAATCAAGTTGATGAACTAAAGAATGAGACGCATAATTAAGAATTATTTTATCAACATAAAATAAGGAAAATAATTTAATGCAATTTTCGTTGGCTGAAAAAACGCTTTGGTGGATAAGTTTGAAACAGGGAAATCAGTAAGGCAGGTAAGAGAAGAGAGCAGCATCGCTCGCACAGAAAATGGCGACGACATCGTCCGTCGGAGTCGCTGCTCCTTCCACGTCCTCCGCTTTACTATTGCCTCACAATGTCAATGCAATTGCGAATCGTAAAGTTGTATTACCTCGACGGACAATCTCGACTGGTAGCTTCAATCTGACGACAGCCGGAACGAAGCGGAGAGCTATCAGATATCGAGGCCAGGTTAAATGCTCGGCATCATCGTCTCCCTCTGGAGTTCTTCCATCGGCTCTTCTATTTGATTGTGATGGTGTGCTGGTCGACACTGAGAAGGATGGTCATCGCATTTCCTTCAATGATACTTTCGCTGAGGTTCATTTCAACTCAACTCGAGCCTCTCTTAAATTCCCCTTTCGATTAGACTTTTGATTATGAAATAGTGGATGCTATTTGCAGAAAGAATTAGGTGTTACTTGGGATGTGGAGCTCTATGGCGAGTTGCTCAAAATTGGGGGTGGAAAAGAAAGGTGTGTTTTGCAATGTAACTAACTTATAGGTTGCTGTGATGTGATCTTTTACTTGATATTTTTCTTGTTTTGGCTCAAGGATGACAGCTTATTTCAACAAGGTTGGCTGGCCAGAAAATGCTCCTAAAAGTGAAGATGAAAGAAAGGCGTTCATAGCTTCTTTGCACAAGAGGAAAACAGAACTATTTATGGTTCTGATTGAGAAAAAGTTACTGCCGCTTCGCCCAGGTGTTGCAAAGTCAGTTTCTCATTCTTTGATGTGTTTGCCACTTCCTTCTTCCAAATCAGGATGCTCATTACATTGCCGCTTTCAAATGTTGAATAATAACCACAAGTAAAATATGTTTCCAATCCTTTATAAGATGCACTCAGAGAAAAGGCAAGCAACTATCACTTTTTAACATTGCATGCGAAGATGTGGGTGAAGTTATTTTTGTCTAACCATGTCATACAAATTATTGGTTAAACTTTAATGCGCAGGTTAATTGACCAGGCCTTGAGCAATGGAGTAAAAGTCGCTGTATGCAGTACTTCTAATGAGAAAGCAGTAAGACCATCCTACTTTTCCTGCCGTACTCACCTATTTCAAATTATGTGGATTTTTGTGTGGATTAAGTGATTTAAACTCTAAACTAAACTTGCAATTTTTACTATGACTTTATTCATGCTGATGGGCTATAGCCATAGCCACAAACTATTTGATCTGCTCTATGTCAATGACATTTACTTTAAAAGCTACGCATATTCTTATACATCTTAATTTTGAAATTTTATGTCTTTGAGTGAAATACTTGCACGAACTACATTTTAGTGTCAATTTAAAAAAACTCATTTATTTGATGTTGGTATTGTCATGACTACAGGTTTCTGCAATAGTTTCATTTCTACTAGGACCTGAGCGTGCAAAACAGATCCAGATCTTTGCAGGAGATGTAGTTCCTCGGAAAAAGCCCGACCCTGTAATCTTTTCTACCCTGTTTTGTTACCAATTTCTGCTATGAAATTCAGCTTATCTCCTGCCAATATCAGCATTACAATTTACACTGCCAAAATGTCATCCACAAACTGCTTGTATTGTATATCATAGGAAATATCTTTCCTTCACCAAATTTAGTTTACAAATCTGCAACTTCAGGTAGTGATGATAGATGACATCACTGATTTATTTCTAATCAACAGGCTATATATAATCTAGCAGCTGAGACCTTAGGTGTTTCGCCTTCAAGGTTCCTATCCCTTTGATCCATCCGCTTGTTTGGTCTTGTAAGTGTCATAAGGAAAGGCCATTTGTTAAATTCCTTTTCTTTTGCAGCTGCGTTGTAGTGGAAGACAGTGCAATTGGTCTGACAGCAGCTAAGGCCGCTGGAATGACTTGCATAGTTACAAAGAGTGGGTAAGTTCTCAAATCCAAGCTGGTCCAGGAGTCATGTACATTTTGTTTATATTCTTTCTTGGATGTTTGAATGAATGAAATGACTCTTTGTGGCATATTCTTAGTATTCTTTATGCCACAACACCTAGTGAGTGACATATATCGCTAGTCTCTGTGTGATTAGTCTAGTTGAATAACTCTAAATACTTTATTTTTGTGCTGCGGAGCCTTTGTTGTCTGTAATTCTTTTCACTTGTTTATGGTTTAAGTTGCTCATAAAAATAAGTAATGCATTCGTATTTTGTTGTTGTTGGCTAAGATCCCAGTAATGCCATGATTTCTATCTCTAGCTGGATCATTTCCAGTTTTATGCATTTAACTGATTTAGTTACATTCTTTATTTGAAACAAGGGAGTTCAACTAATACCAAACTCTGACATGCAGTTATACAGCAGATGAAGACTTCCTTAATGCAGATGCTGTTTTTGACTGCATTGGAGATCCACCTGAGGAAAGATTTGACTTGGCATTTTGCAGGAGCCTGCTTGAGAAGCAATATGTCAGCTGACCTCATCCAGATACCATAATTATGCGGCCTTTAAATTCTTACATGTGATTTGGTACTTGAATCATACCTTTACGTAAATATCAAGTGCAAGTGAAATCAGCCATAAAGTTTTACGTACGGATTTTCGTGGGTCATTCATTTGCCCATCCTTATTTGTGGCTATCAAATTGGAGGCCCAATACAGACTCCAACGTTACGTTATTCTCCGCGTGGATCATTTATTCTTAAAATACGGAAACAATTTATAAAAAAATCAAATTCATCTAAATAATTGAAAATTCGAAAAAAAGGAAATCTATAATTACGGATAGAGAGAAAGGAGCCTAATTCGAGTTTCAAATTACCGATTTCTCCGCCAATTCAATCAAACATGTCTTCAGCTTTCAAGTCAACGACCAAGCGGACCTCCATCGGCGGCGCCGCAGCCTCCGACGATTCACGCGCCGCCCATTCTCACCGCCGCTCTCGAAGTCTAAGTCGATTTTCTCGCCGAGCTTCTACGGCTGGAGATTACGAGACGCCGGCTCGCCGAGGTAAATTCGTTAACACTTCAAGAGGTGCCGGATTTCCTGAAATTAGTCTTGATGATTTGGCGTTGGAGATTTTTGAATCTGCTGGTCGGTGGCGGTCTGGGGGAAATCGGAGTGATGGAAAAGAGAGTTGTTCGAATTCGTCGAATTCTTCTTCGCAGATGCGAGGTAGGTCTGTGTCTAGGCAAAAGAGTAATGGAGGAGATAGTTGGAGCAAGTTTGATGGTGGAGGAAAGCAGGATATTGTTAGAACCAGAAGGCGCTCCGTTTCGGTGGCCATGTATAGGAACAGTGATACTGAGGTATTGTACATATGCTTCTGTATTATATATGAATTATTATTTGTGAATTCAAATTATTGAATCTTTCGACTTCTGATGAAATAGTCTACCACATCAGGATGTTATATGTTAAAAGTTGTTTTGCTTCAACTTGCGAATCAGCAATGTTATGGGAATTTGGTTATACGGGGACCTGCATTTTCTCAATGAATGATTTTTTTAACTTGGTTACATATGCTGACATCTTAAACTGCAGAGTGAAGTAGAAGGTACTGGACTTCTAAGGAACCATGCTAATCAGAAGAGGTCAAGCATTGCTAGTGGTGTAACACATTCCTTGCATAAAGCTACTGCCTCTAATCAACGTCAATTATCGAGAAGGTCGCTGAGTTCTAAAAACTTGTTGAAGTTGCATGACGGTTACTCTGTAAGAATCCTGAACCTCAAAAGGAAAACAATGTAGCATATGGTGAATTCGAAATTAACAGATTTAAAGAAACCTACTTTCAAGTTTATATTATATATTTTGTTTGCTTTTCTTTTGTTTGATTTATTCATATCTTTGAACCATCCAGAGCCAATCATCCGCACTTACTGATGAAGAGCCGAGGAAAAAAGGCTTCCGTAGGGATGGAGCCGAAAGGACAATTCGCACAGTTAATACACAAAAGGTCTGACTATATTGATACCAGAGGATACATTGTGCTTCCTGACATTTATGGCTGGTTAGTTTTGTTTACTTCTATGTATATTGAACTCTTTAGGTGGATCACCCCATTGGAGAAGACATAAACAGTGGGTTGTACAATGCAATGCGTAAGGAACTTAGAAGTGCCGTAGAGGATATAAGACTGGGTCTTGAACAAGTAGGGAGAAACCAGATCCTTCCTTGAGCTTATTATATCAGTTTTTTATTACTCAAATTGATGAATACTAATTAATGCTCCATACAATTTTTGTGACTGCTTAATGCAGGTCATGGTGCACAATATTAATGCAAATAGTTCTCAAAATTTTCAACCAGTATCTGCATTTACAGGGGAAAATGGATCCATTGACAAGGTATAATAATGTCTCTTTCACCAGAGATGTAGATGTGGTGCTTTGCGTCGATGGTTTTTCTATTTAAAGTTAGTTCTCTTAGCGTAAATTCACATACATATGGTATAGTTTGTGCATATGTTTTCCTACAATTCAGGTAAAAGGTTAAGATTTAAGAATTTTGAACATGTTATATATCACATGGATAAGGTGAAGCTTTCAGCAAGACCTAATGTATGTGTATGAAATGCATAATTGAAAGCATTTTTTCAGAAAAATAAATCTTTCTCCATTAGGCTTGATACTTTGCTCATGTGCAGACCTGCTATAAAAATTTCGTTCCACATTTTAAATGAAATGCTTAAAATTGGTTTCTCACTTTGTATCAGCTTAATTTTGGGTAATGGGTTTCAGTTTGATAAGCAGAAACAAGACTTTTCAGATGAGATACTGATGGATGGTGAACTTGACCCTGAGATTTCCAAGATCGTGAATGATTTTCTCCTTGATTCTGAGAATGACACCGACGTAGAAAAGACACAAAGAACAAAGAAGGTGATAATATTGTGTAACTTCTGGAATCACATTTAAATCTTATATGCCGCATTATTAGAATAGTTTCCCTTAAAAATTCACAATATCATTTTTCCAGAGGAGCAATGACAAACGCAGGATGTCCACAGAACTGATTCAGGAAGCAGAACAATTTTTTGAAGATTTCCTCTCAAATGTTGAAGACACAGACTTGTCATCATTTGAAGGAGAAAGAAGCGAATGTGGCTCTAGTGTAGGGGGGATCCAAAGATCCAACAACCCAATGACTTATTTTGAAAAAGCTGAACCATTGCAGACACCTAAATCATCATCTAATCCGGTTGAGATGGATGGTGTTGTTCTCCCTTGGCTACAGTGGGAGACTGCTAATGACACCTCTCCAGCTTCAAGCAACAAAAAGTCAGATGTTGCTTCAGCCACTGCTTCATCAAATGCTCCTCAGGTAACAGTCATCACAAAAACATGTCTCTGCAGGTTTACGACCAATTTCCCGCATGTTTGAGGGAAATTATTCTTATAGCTCATGAAAACTCTTTATGGTTCTTTTATTTATTGGCGCCTCTTGTTTTAAGTCCATGTATTGCAACTGACCGTAGCTTCATTTTCCTTGCATGTCTTTTTAGGATATGAATAATGCTGCACATCATCACCACTACCACTCAGTCAGCTGCATCAACAGCTTCAGTCCCAAGTCAATCAGTGACCAATCTTCAACACCGGAAAATAGATGCATTACATCTGCAGCTAATTACAAGGCAAAGCCTTCCACCAAAACACCTTACTTCGACATGGATGATTACACGGAGATTGCTAGGAATGAGGAACATATGATGGAATCATGGAGACAGCAATCTATAATTAGTAGTCTCCAATATTGCAGCCCAATGTTTCTGTAGAGCTAACCATCCAATGTTAGCTTTCATATAACAAGGATTATTAATATCAGCATATTTAGTACGAATCGCAATACCAAACTCGTTTCTAAAGACAAGCTCGTTATTAATATCAACATTTGTACGCTCCTTTCAAACCCTAAACCGTTTCTCAAGCCGCTTGTTTCATCAGTTGGCTGCATCTTGAGACAGTATCTAGCATTCTAGCTGATCAAAAATCATTATGTAACATCATCAATGTCCTTTTCAGGTTGTAACTCCTCCAATTATTGGAACTAAGCTTTCGTGCTATCGCTAAATATGGGATGGCTTCTTGCATTCCTTCGACTCACACTCATAAAGACCTATATTATATTGGCTTCTAAGTTCATCCCCACTTCATTGGAAAAGGTGTCGTAAACGGAAATCTTACTCGTTACATAAAATGACAGTAAAAACTTGCTCTGAGTTTTGTATTCTGATTGGGTCCAAGATTCTATTTAAGTCATCATTTAACTCCATCTTTCTTAGCGTTTGTGTACTTTTTTTTTCCAACCGAAACTATTACATAGGAAAGACTCCACCACATGACAAGAATAATTGGTGAAGCCATGGATTGAACCCATGACCTTCGGGACAAGGAGTTTATGAAGACTCCTTGCCAACCACTAGGCCACCACCCTAATGGTTAGCGTTTGTGTACCTTGAGACAGTATATATCTTATATCTTGGTCAAAAAACCCTTTTTTTTTCTAGGATGTAACCACATCACACATGCAACTCATCACAGCTAAAAAACCCTTATTCCTCAGGCCTCAAACATCCTTATCAACACAACCCATTTCGGTGAAATATTTAAAAAAAGCAGTGAACCCAAACCATGAAAAGCTTTGACCAGTGAGTGAACTTAAAGTTGTATTGGTTGCAACCTTGGTGCAGTAATATCCAGAAGTTTAGATTCCATAACACATCTAGCCATTATAGCTAGAATTTCACCAGTTTGGTTTTGAATTTTGATCACCACTGCCGCTTTAAAACATCAAAAGCATTTTCGGAATAAAGTTTACCACATTTACCAAGCCAAATGTTGAGATGCATCAGATATATATATAAGACCGATTTCAAAAGACAAAACATTATTTTATCCATACTTCATATTTAAAACGAAATATGATGTACTGCGTAAAATCAAAAACACTTTCACGGACCAATTGAAGTCAATTTCGTTTATGCATGAAAATCGACTACCGCAACATGTATATTTACAATCTGGGTATGGATGATCAGTCCTTCGCCAGATGAAAATAAATGTACTGAAATCAAGACACCATTTATCCAACCCGAAATTTATCATCCGCATCTCACAAAACCAGATGAAGTCAATTAATGTTGTGCAGAAACATTGAGCCCAGATGAAGTCAATTAATGTTGTGCAGAAACATTGAGCACACAGTCCACTGCTAGACACGAAAACAAAAGTATTTTCAAAATACAGAAGGCATTTCGGCAAACAGAAATGTGTACCCCAAACCAACCACTAGTCCTCCCTTACTTCTTCAAGCCAGTACAATACCAAGCAATAACCAATCCCATTATATAAACACTAATAATTTCAGAAATATAGAGGTTCTCCAAACAGAATGCCCTCTAAACAGAGGCAAACACTTGGCAAGTAGTGCATACAGCTAATCTTATATCATCCCAGCAGAAAAGAAGTGCATTGACCATTGCAAGACATTCGAGTACAAAATTTTCTCAATATCAGTCATGAGAAAGGTTACCATCAAGCTTCAGCAACATGATAGCAAACAAAATCGTTAAGTTATTACCCCGGTAATGTAAATCAACACGACCCATTTCGCTGAAATATTTAAAAACAGCAGTGAACCCCAAACCATGAAAAGCCGTAACCAATGAGTGAACTTACACTTGTAATAGTTGCTGCCTTGGTACTGTAAATTCCAGAAGTCCAGATTCCATAACTCATCTAGCCATTATATATGTGAAGCAAGATATAGAAGCAAGCCACATATTGAAAAAGGCATATAGCTAGAATTTCAACAGTTTGGTTTTGATCACAACTGCCACTTTGAAACATCAAAAGCATTTTCTAAATAAAGTTTACCACACCAAGCCACATGTTGAGATGCATCAGAAATTTAGAAGACCGATTTCAAAAGTGAAAACATTACAGACAATATTTTATCCACACACATACTTAAAATATATGAAGTACGAGAGTAAACTGAAAAAATCCTTTCACGGACCAATTGAAGTCAGTTTCTTTTATGCATGAATATCGACTACCGCAACATGTATATTTTCAATCTGGGTATGGATGATCAGTCCTTTGCCAGATGAAAATAAATAGATTGTATTGAAATCAAGAGACCATTTATATATCCCGAAATTTAACATCCGCATCTCACAAACCAGTTGAAGTCAATTAATGTTATGCAGGAACATTGACTACACAAAGCACTGCTAAACACGAAAAGACAACTGAAATGTGTATATCTTCAATATGGGTATGGACTGTCAATCCTTAGCCAAACGAAAATACATGATACTGAAATCCAAACAACACTTTCAATCCCACTTTCATGAAACACATCTCACATTTGAATCGAATTGAAATTCATCACACATGTCATCGTCACAATCCAACTTTCAAAAACTCATCTCAATTTTGAATCGTCAAAATTCGAAAATCATCACACACGTTACCAAGCCAAATGTTGAGATGCATCAGATATATAAGACTGATTTCAAACATTACAGACCTTATTTTACCCATACTCATACTTAAAACGAAATATGAAGTACGGATATAAATAAAAAACCCTTTCACGGACCAATTGAAGTCAATTTCGTTTATGTACGTATATCGACCACCGCAACAAGTATATTTTCAAACTGGGTAAGGCTGATCAGTCCTTTGCCAAATGAAAATAAATAGATTGTACTGAAATCAAGACACCATTTATCTATCCCGAAATTTAACATCCGCATCTCACAAACCAGTTGAAGTCAATTTAAGTTATGCAGAAACATTGACTACACAATGCGCTGCTAAACATGAAAAGACAACTGAAATGTGCATATTTTCAATATGGGTATGGATTGCCAATCCTTTGCCAAATGAAAATATATGATATTGAAATCCAGACAACACTTTCAATCCCACTTTCAAGAAACACGTCTCACATTTGAATCGAATTGGAATTCATCACACATGTCATCGTCACAATCCAATTTTCAAAAAACTCATCTCACTTTTGAATCGTCAAAATTCAAAATTCATCGCACACGTCATCCGTCACAATCCAACGAGATCGTAAGATCGAGTATAAATCAATCGAATAACGGAGACCAAATCATCAAAAAGATCACAGTGAACGTACCCGCGACGAATTGGATTCCCCAGAAAGCCACTGGTGAATTCGACTGCGATCGATTCGATCACAACACATTAAACCCTAATTCGAATCCGAGGAAAAACCCAAATTTGCGTCGATCAATGATCGTGCAAGATCTGGGCCGCAATAATCCCTAACTTGAAGCCCAAATGAAACAGACAGATAAGGGGGAGAGCCCGATCCTTATTTATAAACTGATACAATTAGTAACCGTTAGGACCGTTACGTAATGGTTAACAACGCTGCTAGCAATGCATCACCACTTCCGCAGTACCAAATAATACACACCGAGTCACCGAGTCACCGAGTTACTTAACTTTTTATTATCACAATAACAAACAGTGAAGTACATCGACTTTACCAGAATGATGACCCATTTGCTCTTGCTTTTTATACAACTTTATTTGTAGGCTTCTTTAAATACATCATCTGTTGCATTTTCAGGCTAAACACACAAACCTGAGAATAAATGCATCAAACAGTAAAGGCAATCGCACAAGTGAAAATCAAGAACCTCAGCCCTTTGGAGTCTTATTCATTAATTATCCCATTCTTCAAATTTTCTCAGTCCAAACAACAAATGAAATACTCATATCGGCCATGTTAGAGACATTTTTCAACCATAAAACACAAGTATTTTCAAATTACTCAAGGCATTTTCGCAAAAAGGAATGTGCACCCCAAATCAACCACCAGTTCTCCCTTACTACTTCAAGTCAGTACAAATAAATACTTAAATAGCAAGGAATAACCAATCCCATTATATAAACACTAATAATTTCTCCAAACAGCATGCCCTCCAAACAGAGGCAAACACTCGGTAAGTATTTACATATATACCATAAAGCTAATCTTAAATCATCCCAGCAGAAAATATTCTCAATATCAGTCATGAGAAGGGTTACCATCAAGCTTCAGCAACATGGTAGCAAACAAATCGTTAGCATATTACCCTGATAATGTAAATCAACACAACCCATTTCGCTTAAATATTTAAAAACAGCAGTAAACCCCATGCCATGAAAAGCCGTAACCAACGAGTGAACTTACAGTTGTAATAGTTGCTGCCTTTGTACTGTAAATCCAGAAGTCCAGATTCCATAACTCATCTAGCCATTATATATGTAGAGCAAGATACAGAAGCAAGCAACATATTGAACAAGCATATAGCTAGAATTTCACCAGTTTGGTTTTGATCACCACTGCTGCTTTGAAACATCAAAAGCATTTTCTGAGTAAAATTTACCACCTTTACCAAGCCGCAGGTTGAGATGCATTAGATATATATAAGCCCGATTTCAAAAGTCAAAACATTACAAACATTATTTTATCCATACTTCATACTTAAAACGAAATATGAAGTATGAGTGTAAAAGAAAAAACCCTTTCACGGACCACTTGAAGTCACTTTCTTTTATCCATGAACATCGACTACCGCAACATGTATATTTCCAATCTGGGTATGGATGATCAGTCCTTTGCCAGATGAAAAATAGATTGTATTGAATCAAGACACCATTATATGTCCCAAAATTTAACATCCGCATCTCACAAACAAGTTGAAGTCAATTTATGTTATGCAGGAACATTGACTACACAATGAACTGCTAAACAAAAAGACAACTGAAATGTGCATATATTCAATATGGGTATGGATTGTCAATCCTTTGCCAAACGAAAATATATGATATTGAATCCAGACAACACTTTCACGAACCCCAACATGTATATTTTCAATCTGGCCATCTGGGTATGGATTATCAGTCCGTGGCCAGATGAAAATAAATAGACTGCATTGAAATCAAGACATCATTATCTGTCCAAAAATTTAACATCCGCGTCTCACAAACAAGTTGAAGTCAATTTATGTTATGCAGGAACATTGACTACACAATGCACTGCTAAACACGAAAATGCGCATATTTTCAATATGGGTATGGATCGTCAATCCTTTGCCAAACGAAAATATATGATATCGAAATCCAGACAACAGTTTCACGGACCAATTGAAGTCAATTTCATTTATGTATGAATATCGACAACCGCAACATGTATATTTTCAAACTGGGTATGGATTATCAGTCCTTGGCCAGATGAAAATAAATAGTGTCAAGACACCATTATCTGTCCCAAAATTTAACATCCGCATCTCACAACAAGTTGAAGTCAATTAATGTTATGCAGGAACATTGAGTACACAATGCACTGCTAAACACGAAAAGACAACTGAAATGTGCATATTTTCAATATGGGTATGGATTGTCAATCCTTTGCCAAACGAAAATATATGATATCGAAATCCAGACAACACTTTCACGGACCAATTGAAGTCAATTTCATTTATGTATGAATATCGACAACCGCAACATGTATATTTTCAATCTGGGTATGGATTATCAGTCCTTGGCCAGATGAAAATAAATAGTTTGTCAAGACACCATTATCTGTCCCAAAATTTAACATCCGCATCTCACAACAAGTTGAAGTCAATTAATGTTATGCAGGAACATTGTACACAATGCACTGCTAAACACGAAAAGACAACTGAAATGTGCATATTTTCAATATGGGTATGGATGTCAATCCTTTGCCAAACGAAAATATATGATATCGAAATCCAGACAACAGTTTCACGGACCAATTGAAGTCAATTTCATTTATGTATGAATATCGACAACCGCAACATGTATATTTTCAAACTGGGTATGGATTATCAGTCCTTGGCCAGATGAAAATAAATAGTATCAAGACACCATTATCTGTCCCAAAATTTAACATCCGCATCTCACAAACAAGTTGAAGTCAATTAATGTTATGCAGGAACATTGAGTACACAATGCACTGCTAAACACGAAAAGACAACTGAAATGTGCATATTTTCAATATGGGTATGGATGTCAATCCTTTGCCAAACGAAAATATATGATATCGAAATCCAGACAACAGTTTCACGGACCAATTGAAGTCAATTTCATTTATGTATGAATATCGACAACCGCAACATGTATATTTTCAAACTGGGTATGGATTATCAGTCCTTGGCCAGATGAAAATAAATAGTGTCAAGACACCATTATCTGTCCCAAAATTTAACATCCGCATCTCACAAGCAAGTTGAAGTCAGTTAATGTTATGCAGGAACATTGAGTACACAATGCACTGCTAAACACGAAAAGACAACTGAAATGTGCATATTTTCAATATGGGTATGGATGTCAATCCTTTGCCAAACGAAAATATACGATAATCGAAATCCAGACAACAGTTTCACGGACCAATTGAAGTCAATTTCATTTATGTATGAATATCGACAACCGCAACATGTATATTTTCAAACTGGGTATGGATTATCAGTCCTTGGCCAGATGAAAATAAATAGTGTCAAGACACCATTATCTGTCCCAAAATTTAACATCCGCATCTCACAAGCAAGTTGAAGTCAGTTAATGTTATGCAGGAACATTGAGTACACAATGCACTGCTAAACACGAAAAGACAACTGAAATGTGCATATTTTCAATATGGGTATGGATAGTCAATCCTTTGCCAAACGAAAATATACGATAATCGAAATCCAGACAACAGTTTCACGGACCAATTGAAGTCAATTTCATTTATGTATGAATATCGACAACCGCAACATGTATATTTTCAAACTGGGTATGGATTATCAGTCCTTGGCCAATGAAAATAAATAGTATCAAGACACCATTATCTGTCCCAAAATTTAACATCCGCATCTCACAAGCAAGTTGAAGTCAGTTAATGTTATGCAGGAACATTGAGTACACAATGCACTGCTAAACACGAAAAGACAACTGAAATGTGCATAATTTCAATATGGGTATGGATCGTCAATCCTTTGCCAACGAAAATATATGATATCGAAATCCAGACAACAGTTTCACGGACCAATTGAAGTCAATTTCATTTATGTATGAATATCGACAACCGCAACATGTATATTTTCAAACTGGGTATGGATTATCAGTCCTTGGCCAGATGAAAATAAATAGTGTCAAGACACCATTATCTGTCCCAAAATTTAACATCCGCATCTCACAAGCAAGTTGAAGTCAGTTAATGTTATGCAGGAACATTGAGTACACAATGCACTGCTAAACACGAAAAGACAACTGAAATGTGCATATTTTCAATATGGGTATGGATCGTCAATCCTTTGCCAAACGAAAATATATGATATCGAAATCCAGACAACAGTTTCACGGACCAATTGAAGTCAATTTCATTTATGTATGAATATCGACAACCGCAACATGTATATTTTCAAACTGGGTATGGATTATCAGTCCTTGGCCAAATGAAAATAAATAGTATCAAGACACCATTATCTGTCCCAAAATTTAACATCCGCATCTCACAAGCAAGTTGAAGTCAGTTAATGTTATGCAGGAACATTGAGTACACAATGCACTGCTAAACACGAAAAGACAACTGAAATGTGCATAATTTCAATATGGGTATGGATCGTCAATCCTTTGCCAACGAAAATATATGATATCGAAATCCAGACAACAGTTTCACGGACCAATTGAAGTCAATTTCATTTATGTATGAATATCGACAACCGCAACATGTATATTTTCAAACTGGGTATGGATTATCAGTCCTTGGCCAGATGAAAATAAATAACGTCAAGACACCATTATCTGTCCCAAAATTTAACATCCGCATCTCACAAGCAAGTTGAAGTCAATTAATGTTATGCAGAACATTGAGTACACAATGCACTGCTAAACACGAAAAGACAACTGAAATGTGCATATTTTCAATATGGGTATGGATCGTCAATCCTTTGCCAACGAAAATATACGATAATCGAAATCCAGACAACAGTTTCACGGACCAATTGAAGTCAATTTCATTTATGTATGAATATCGACAACCGCAACATGTATATTTTCAAACTGGGTATGGATTATCAGTCCTTGGCCAGATGAAAATAAATAGTGTCAAAACGCCATTATCTGTCCCAAAATTTAACATCCGCATCTCACAAACAAGTTGAAGTCAATTAATGTTATGCAGGAACATTGAGTACACAATGCACTGCTAAACACGAAAAGACAACTGAAATGTGCATATTTTCAATATGGGTATGGATTGTCAATCCTTTGCCAAACGAAAATATATGATATCGAAATCCAGACAACAGTTTCACGGACCAATTGAAGTCAATTTCATTTATGTATGAATATCGACAACCGCAACATGTATATTTTCAAACTGGGTATGGATTATCAGTCCTTGGCCAGATGAAAATAAATAGATTGTACTGAGTCAAGACACCATTATCTGTCCCAAAATTTAACATCCGCATCTCACAAACAAGTTGAAGTCAATTAATGTTATGCAGGAACATTGAGTACACAATGCACTGCTAAACACGAAAAGACAACTGAAATGTGCATATTTTCAATATGGGTATGGATTGTCAATCCTTTGCCAAACGAAAATACAGTATATGATATAAAAGACAACTGAAATGTGCATATTTTCAATATGGGTATGGATTTCAATCCTTTGCCAAATGAAAATTTACGATATTGAAATCCAGACAACACTTTCAATCCCACTTTAAAGAAACACATCTCATATTTGAATTGAATTGAAATTCATCACAAATGTCATCATTACAATCCAACTTTCAAAAAACTCATCTCACTTTTATATAGTCAAATTTCGAAATTCATCGCACACGTCATCCGTCACAATCCAACGAGATCGTACAAGATCGAGTATAAATCAATCGAATATCGGAAATCAAATCACCAAAAAGATCATAGAAAACGTACCCGCGACGAATTGGATTCACAAAAAGCAACTGGTGAATTCGAGTGCGATCGATTCGATCGCAACACATGAAATCCTAATCCGAATCCGAGAGAAAACCCCAATTTGCGTCGATCAATGATTGCGCAAGATCTGGGCCGCGATAAGCCCTAACCTAAAGCCCACACGAAACCGACAGATGAAGGACAAAGCCCGGTCCTTATTTATAGACCGATACAATTAATAACCGTTGGAAGAATTACCACTTACATAAACGCTATCGTTTTGATTTCAAATTTGGAAACAATTTTCTAGACGTTGAGATTGCAACTTGATCATAACGCTAGCTGATATTTTTGGAAATAATGGTTAGATGATTAAAATCTCAGCCACAGATTTAATATATCTTATTGATGAGATTTTGTCACGAATGCAGTTTACATTAATACCCCGTAACACTTTTCAAAAATGGCATTGAATGAACAATTTGATTCCTTTCTCCATGCTCTCAAAAAAGGTAGTACAATTATTTTGAGGTGACCGGATGATCGACGGCCCTAGCTGACTCAAAATTAGGGGTGTCCAATCGGTCTGTTAGTTCGAAAGACTTATCTCTGCTTCATTACATATTATTGTTAACTGTTAAGTTTGATGAACTGAAACAATCTATGTTAAGGGCATCAAACCAAGAAGGCAGACTTATATTAATTGTTATCAACAGCTGTTTATCTATAGTAGTCTACATGCAACTTAAAGTTCATCCTTTATGTCTGCTGCAGAAGAAACTTCTCCAGAATCATCTGATTGTTTGACAATGGGATATGAGGCTTCCATTGCTATACCGCACAACCCTTCTTTATCAGATATCCCACGTTGCATCCTTATGTATCCTTGTTCTCCCCAATCACTTCCCCATGAGTTCCTGACTATCCAGTATTTGGTTCCATCCAGAGTTGTCCCGTATCCGACAATTGCCACTCCATGATCAAGGTCTGTTCCACAGCGGCCTGTATATACGCCCTGCAGTCATGTGCATCTAATATCAGTATGGAAATGTAACTGATTAGTACTAATATTTAAACAGATGTCTTTGGGAACACATATATACCTCTTGGTAGAACTGAAAATGAGAACCTTCTGCGTCTATAGCAACTGATACAGGCTGATTGGCCACTGCCTTGAGCAGTGCCTCCTCGTCATTAGCAGGTACATTCTCATGCCCATCAATAGTTACCAGTGAATTTCCCTTCTGCAAGAATTTCCTAGTCAGTTTAGTAAATTTATTACATGACATATTTTGTGACAAGAATAAACCTTTTTAATATTGCAGGTTCCTTGTGTTCCCTCATAAGGATAATCTTCTTCTGTTGTCAGCCCATTTTTCTTTACATACTCAAACGCTGAGTCCATCAATCCTCCATTGCACCCCTGGTTTTGTGTTGTGTCACAGTCCACGAGTTGTTGCTCGGACAAGGTGACTAGCTTCTTAGTCTTGATCTGGTGAATTCCCTCCACTGATACAACAGTTGAAAATGCCCAACAACTACCTGCAGCATCAGAAAACAACATCAAATATAATTTGTTATATGAATTTTGCATGGTTTTTTCGCTCTTGTGATAGTTGATGCTTTAAACTTACCACACTGTTCTTGGTTCTTGACAGGGGTTACAGCACCTTTCTTTCTCCAGTCAACAGATGGTGGGACACTCTCAACATTCTCATACATGAAAGTACCATTTCCACGTGGGGTTCCACGGAACATCCGATAATGACCAATCTTCGAGCTAGCATAGGCAGCTTTGAACTCATGGTTCGTCAAGTCTCCATACCTGTTCAATTGCAGTTTGTATGGTTTCTCCTGCTTGTTAAACTCATGCACAAACTTCGCATTCTCCTTAAACACATTAAACCTCTTCTCCTTCTCAGGTTGGCTTCGTGACACTTTGTGGTGGCTCCCCCACCTCTCATACAACGCTTGGAGACTAGCCTCAGTTTCTAGTTCCTTCTCATGGAAATCAAAACCTAATGCAGTTCGCAGGATCAGAGCCAGGGACAGAACAACTAAAAGTGACCTCCCACTTTCCATTTTAATTACCTGGTGTTGATGAAAGAATGTGTGATATGATTCAAAGAGTTAATTTGTGGGTTATATAGGATTCCAAAGGAGTTGATTTAGGTTACTTGGAAGCATCAATCAACAAGCTGATCATGGATAATGACTAGGTCTGATATTTACGTGTTTCAACAGGAGTTATAGATGAGTGAATTGTGCATCTCATCCCATTTGGTAACTGTCAGCATCTGCCAATTAATATTTCAGGTATATTTATTTATCTTATGCATCAGTTGCATTATAATTGCTTTTATACTTATTTACTACCACCTCTAAAAACATGAATGTCTTTATTCTGTGTCTGTTTTTATGTTTGTCTTTGTTTATTAAAAATGAACACGTTACCGAGTTCGAAATATGATAAACTGGGCCTGATAAACTGGGCCGTGTTTGGATAGGCCGAAAATTAAGGTGAAAAGATTGTGGAATTTTAGGTAACTCAAACGCGGCCTTATCGAGATGTGACTGTGAGGCTATGGCTTCGTTTCGTTGTTCTGCAAACAGATAACAAAACTCCGAACTCTCAATCCACAAATCTTTACACCTTCACTCTCACTTCATCAATCTCTCTCCTCCTCATCCAAAGTTTCAATCTTTATCTTCTGATGGCGATATCCGTACCAGCCGCGGCGGCGACGACAACGACGAAGTTCGCATCCACCGCAGCGCCGTCCACATCCAACGTCGCCATCCGCCTCTATCCGTCTCTCTCCTCCACATCATTCATTTCCAACGCCTCAATTTTCGTCCGCGCTCCGGCGGTATCCAAAGCCCTAATTCGACCATTCACTATCCGCGCAGCGAGAGGAAAGTTCGAGAGGAAGAAGCCTCATGTTAACATCGGTACTATCGGACACGTTGACCACGGCAAGACTACGCTCACTGCCGCGTTGACTATGGCTTTAGCTGCTTATGGAGTCGGTGCGCCTAAGAAGTATGATGAGATTGATTCTGCGCCTGAGGAGAGGAGCCGTGGAATTACGATTAATACCGCGACGGTTGAGTATGAGACTGAGAACAGACATTATGCTCATGTGGATTGTCCTGGACATGCGGATTATGTGAAGAATATGATCACTGGAGCTGCGCAGATGGACGGAGCGATTTTGGTTTGTTCAGGAGCGGATGGACCAATGCCTCAGACTAAGGAACATATTCTTCTAGCTAAGCAGGTTGGTGTGCCGAATATGGTTGTATTTTTGAATAAGCAAGATCAAGTTGATGATGAGGAATTGTTGCAATTAGTTGAGTTAGAAGTACGTGATCTTTTGTCGTCGTATGAGTTTCCTGGTGATGATGTGCCAATTATTTCGGGGTCTGCATTGTTAGCTTTAGAAGCATTGACTGCTAATCCGAATTTGAAGCGTGGTGATAATGAATGGGTTGATAAGATTTATCAGTTGATGGATGCTGTTGATGAGTACATTCCTGTTCCTCAGCGCCAAACTGAGCTTCCCTTTTTGCTAGCGGTTGAAGATGTGTTTTCTATTACTGGTCGTGGTACGGTTGCTACTGGACGTGTTGAGAGAGGCACTGCTAGGGTTGGAGAAACAGTTGAAATTGTAGGGCTTAGGGACACTAGAACGACTACTATCACTGGTGTTGAGATGTTTCAGAAGATTCTTGATGAAGCTTTGGCTGGTGACAATGTTGGCATTCTGCTTAGAGGTATTCAGAAGGCTGATATCCAAAGAGGTATGGTTATTTCCAAGCCAGGAACAATCACACCGCACACCAAGTTCTCAGCTGTTGTATACGTGTTGAAGAAGGAAGAGGGTGGAAGACATTCACCGTTTTTCGCTGGGGTACAGGCCTCAGTTCTACATGAGAACTACAGATGTGACTGGAAGGGTGGCATCCATCATGAATGACAAGGATGAGGAGTCCAAAATGGTTATGCCTGGGGATCGAGTAAAGATGATTGTTGAGCTGATTATGCCTGTGGCTTGTGAGCAAGGTATGCGATTTGCAATCAGAGAAGGTGGGAAAACTGTGGGTGCTGGAGTCATTCAAGCCATTATTGAATGATAAGTATTTTCTCAATCTGTTAAGTATTTGAATTTGAAGTTCTTGACTTGTTGCATTTTGTTTGGTCCTATCTCTTCCTGGAATTTATTGATATAGAATTGTATGCTGTTGATTATTTTCACATGCTGTCTTGGTATATTATTTGACTCACTATCATTGTTCTGATAGCTGCTTGGTTTTTGGATTACATTTGACTCATGTTGAATGAAGCTAAGATATATGCCCATATAATATGAGATGAGCACAGATTCCTTGCAACTCTATTTTCTTTTTTCATGGGATCCTAACGGTTCTACTGAGCTTAAATCTCAGTGTATGTAGTAGACAAACTTCTTCTGTTTTGAAGAATTGTAGTCAGTTGACCTGACTGGCCAGAGATTGAACATCTAGCTGAGTTCGATATGTATTCTGTAATTGGAATATGTGAAAGGAGATCTTTGAAGCCAATGTCTGTTTCACAAGCCACATTTTGCTAGACTGATTATCAAGTTTGAAGTAAAGTGCATGGGTTCTGATTATCAATGTAACTCGTCATTAGAATCAATTGAGTTCTGCTTTTTCGAAACTTACGATCGGTTATAGAAAAAAATGCACAATATTGGTTTTGACCTAAATGGGCCATTTAGATTTTGGAGAGAACTCCATGCGGCCGTTATCATCTTGGATCAGTTAAGCGGCTACCAATCAAAAACAGTCGAAACTGCGTCGGTAGTAATCAAATTATTACTGCGAGTGACTGTTGTAACTGAATCTCAATCAAACCTATACATTCTATGATCACTTCCAACACATAATATATTTACAGGCTATACAGTTTTTCTAAGTACTCCATAAAACTTAAATTTCATTTTGATCAGTTGCAATTCTTAACTTGAGTACCAAACCGGAGTTTTCAAGTTGGCATATATAGCATTTTAGCTAGTGATTGGTATCTCCCTTATTTGAAGAAGATGTCTATGGAATGCATTAAATCAGCTTTTGTCTAGCTAGAAAGCGAGCTAGCTATCTACTGTGGATCATGTCATGTCTACACTTCTGTATCAAATTAACTGTGCATATACTCTTCTTGTTCACATTCATTCAAATTTCATTTATCTTTGTCACGTTAGGTTGTCTCCAATATTAATCAATAATCTGAACTATCAGTTAGTTCAGTTACTCTTAATTAACAGCAGCCTAGGCTTTCACCAATGAATCTTATGTCCCGGCCTCCATAGCTGCCCTAAATTTGCACTGTGATTCACTGACACGTTCTATCTAGCTTTGAAGGTTCTACAGTTCAGTGTTTCACTACGCCCACATATCACCTCCTACACCAAATCATATATCTCAGTAAATAATTCATACCAGAATCCAAACATGCAGCAAGCAAATGTCACATTAGTTACTGATACATCCATTTACATACAGAAACAAACAAAGTGTACATTCCCTTTCTCGGGCCTCCTGTCATTCATTGTTTTATTTATTTTACAGATTTCATATTAAACTTAATTAACTAAAATATTACTCATCCACTAATTTTATCATCATAAAATGTTATCTTTCTTTTCTCATATCATATAATCTTCTTTACTTTGGGCACCACTACCCACCTATCTCTCTCTACTCCTCTCTTTTTGCTGGAATTAGGGTTTCCTTGTACGGATCTCTCTGCTCAAATGAGTCATATTCGATCACTGATTCACAAATGAGCTGAGCGGCTGCGCCCCTGGCAGCTATTTCTGGTTTTGTTACCTTTATTATACAATTACTAAATCTTATCAGCAAAGAAGTTATATCTTTTTCTTGCTTCCATTTGTTCATCACATTTTTTATAAGAAACCAGATCCTTGTAGGCAATCTAGAGGAAAAGGTAAACAAACTTGTTCTAGTATTTTTTCACATGCACTTTATGCAGAGATCTCAGGGATAGATCTGTGTTAAGGTATTAGTACTATTCGCGCATAGAGGTGTAGAAGCTTCTGAGCTCAGACATTTAAGTATATGATGTGAATTCATGTATATGTGTGTGGGTTTGTCTTATTACTTCTTTGCTCCTACAAAACAATTGGTTTAAGTTTGGATTTGATGACTAGGGTTTGGGTTTCAGACTTCAAGTTTGACATTTTATAAACTACAACATTTGTCAAAGAAAGGTCAAGATCTGCAATTCAGAATTCCTTGATTGATGTCGTCAAGAACCTAACTAGGTGATGCACCTAGGTTACATGCACAAAGTTTTGACCTAATCATGGTTTCAGACTGTATATATTCTTGATCCGGCCAAGTTTCATTAAACAACTTATTTGGATATTATAGATTAACAAAATCATGGAGACGTGCTTATATATGCTAAGGAAAAACTTACAGTTCTGCATTTGATTATAGTCTGAAAATGTGGTTTTATTGGCATGATGCAGCAAATAGAGCAACAATGGCTTCCTCATCCAGCAGCTCTTACAGCTCCCCATGTGCAGCTTGCAAATTCCTACGCCGCAAATGTCTGTCCGGCTGCATCTTTGCCCCATATTTCCCACCAGAAGAGCCCCAAAAGTTCGCCAACGTCCACAAAATATTTGGTGCCAGCAATGTGAATAAGCTTCTCAACGAGATCCTCCCTCACCAAAGGGACGATGCAGTCAACTCTCTAGCATACGAAGCTGAAGCACGAGTCAAGGATCCGGTGTATGGCTGTGTGGGGGCCATCTCCTTCCTCCAAAGACAGGTTCAGCACTTACAAAAGGAACTTGATACAGCTAATGCTGACCTCATTCGCCTAGCCTGTTCAGATCACTACCCCCATATCCCAACAGCATTGCCTATTTCTGCAGCTTGCAATATTATGCAGTTGCAGCAACAAGGTGAGCTGAGTTCCGTGTTTCAATCAAACACGCAACATGTTGCACTTATGGAGTATGGGAGGAGATTATCAGCCTTTGGAGGTGGTGATCAACCCTTATCTACGCTAGACCCTTTGAGCACTGAAGGGTCTAGCGTGATCAATCCCAATCCTCTTCCATGGAGTGAGTCACGATCAGATTATTTGAATGAAGGCTCCCATGGACAAGGAAACACTTGACAACGGCCTTCAAAGAGGATCAAAAGGGAAGAAGGTGAGATAAGAAACTCAATTCGACCTACTTCTATTTACTAGTGTGTTCTTGGCATGTGTTAGAAAGTTGGATTGTTGAAGTAACGCTTAATAAGGCATATATCTATGCTCTCCACCTCTTTTCAAGCTCTATTTATTGTCTCGGTATCAAAATATATGGTTACTAACTTACACATGTAGTTAGTGATGTTTACTTTAATTTGGAGTACATCTTTTTTCTCTAGGTTGTTTCTGTAGTGCTCTAAACCCTAAAAGTGTGCTACATAAAAAGTGAGAATAAAGGAATATCATAGTGGGGTAAATATGGTTAGTTCAAATTAAAGTTTAGAGGCAGATTCTCTCTACTCTAACCTAAGATTACTAGAGTCTGAAATCATTTAGTGCCATATACAACATATTACATCTCTCTTAGGTTGGCTGTAAGCAGTGTTTGTGTGTGTTCTATGAAGTCTTTAGGGGTTTTCCTTCATGATTCCAGCGTCTCAAGCGTGATGCAGACTCGATAAATTAAGTAATACGCTGATAGCACGCCTCGCTTCTTGTCTTTTGGATCATGCTTATTAGCTCTAACAGTGTAGCCTTTGATCTTGAACATTAGTTAGTTTAACTGGTAATAATATTATCTCTGTCTCTAGATGTTTGTCGACCATCTATTTTGAGTGTCCCTTTAAGTTTGTCGATTTTCTTCATTTTTCATCATATATTTTACTTTTTATTCATATATTTTTTATTTATTTATTTTCAGTCACACAGTTTATACTTTCGTTCTTCCTTAATTGTCGTGCATTTTTTACTTTTAAAAGGGAACGGATGGAGTACGAAAGTGGAGTTACTACCTTGTGTTTTACTCATTCCGTCCCATTTTGAGTGTCCCATTTGAGAATTTTCACAATTTTTAAAAAAATTGAAAAAATGTGGAAAAAAAAGTAAGAAAAAAATAAGTGGGATAAAAAGTATGAAAGAAGGTGTAAATGGAGAGGTAAAAAAGTTTTTATTTTAGGAAATGAAAAGATCATTTTGGAACATCCAAAAAAGAAATGAGATACTCATAATGAGACGGGAGGAGTAACAAATTTAGGACCAAGGCTATATTGTAGTATAATTAATTACTAGCTGCCCTATACATCCGTTGTGTAGTGTGCAAGTATCAGTTGTTCATGATGTAGACGCTAGGTCACCCCGTGGTACAAAGATCAAGAATTATACATACGAGATCATGTTACGAATCGAAAAACCATTATTAACGATCAACTGTTATAGATGGAGTATGAATGAAGGATGAGTTGCGTAGCGTTGTCGGGATGGTACGGTGCCTGTTAACATTGGATCCTGCACAGTTTGATATAAGTGCTTGTCAACACCCACGAAAGTCGTACATGTAGGGTTTCCATGAGGTGATCTTTGGGTAAGTAACACGTAACTACAACTACTGACCTTAAACATCAGTAAAAAGCACAAGGCCGATAGAGAAGATCATAAACGTCACTCTTATGAAGAAATAGTAATCTTATACAGATAAGTAGTGACTGGTGAGTAAATTCTTCTGTGTAGGGTTCGGTTTCTCACTTGCACACGCATAAACTGTCCCGCTGTCCATTCTGATCTCTTTTACACAATTATACAATCTCTTCCGTCCCTCTATATGACATTTATACAATCTGGTGCGTCCAAAAAATACAATCAACGGATGCAAAAGGAGATCCATAAGTCCACCAAATTAAGAGGATTCACATGATACTTTCCCCATTTATACATACAGATAAAGTAATGACTCGACTGCTAGAGATCCTCAAACATGCATTTTCAAATAAAATCTAATTACACTATTGTACTTCATAAATGAAAATCCAAATCCCCCCATGTCACTATTATCTTTTTCTACTAACAAAGCATTGAGCTCAAGTAATGTTGACACACTTTCTGGACTAATTTTGTTGACCTTGTTGAAGTGTTAGTGAAGATGGACACTGGTTCAAAATTTGGGACAAAAGAAAGCAAAACCTTAAAACTGCATAGTTTTTTATGACTTGTACATGATAAGTTAGTAGTACTAGTACATGCAATTATGAAAACTGTGTTAACTTTCTAGTAATAAACCACACTGCCTTTACTGGCCATCATACTTCTTCCTTACCCATATATGAATAAAAAGCTAAGTACCCACAAGGCCCCAATTACAAAGCACACTAGAAAAAGAGCCTTTTTCTTGAAATATAACAGAGGAATAAGGTTAGCTTAGATGCACAAGTCCTTATCTTAATCATGATTACAATCAAAGTACTTGTGCCGAAAGCAAATGTCAACTGGCCTTCAGAAAAGTAATAAAAACTGCTTCATAAAGAGAGTCTTACAAAAAGTCATTAACAAATAAAATTTAGATGAAATTGAAAGCTCGTTTAAATTATTAATTAACGGCATATAAAAAAATCAGCTTACACGTTTCTCATGTTTCCAGAGTGTCTGACTCAATATTTTTTCCACTTCCTCTGGTATAATGCCCAAACAAATGCTTTAGCTAGCTTCAAGCCTTCGAAGCTTGCCTATCTAACATATTCACTCCCTTCAGGTTGTCGCTACTGGAATGAAACTCTGTAACAATGGAAAATAGATGAAATTTGATACATTCATATAGGAAACAAAGCATGGTGGATACAGTTTTGTAGGATTCATTACAGAAAAAGACATTGTGTTTGGCCTCTTTTCTCAGAAAGACACATTTCATATTTTCCATATTTACACATGCAATTTCCTTGACAAAGACAACATTTTTCCTTTCTCAGTAACACTCAATTAAATATATCAATAAGAAATAATTCGAAAAAATTGTAAGAATTATGAAACTGTAAAATTAAAAAGGTTTTTCTGGAACAAGAAGCCGAATATATGAGCTTTACCATAATTAACAATTTTTATAAAATGCTCACATTGGATGACTTTATCCATAAATCAAGTGTTGTAATAGCTTTGCCTGATTGTTGAGTTTCGCGGGCCAAGGCCACTCCATCTGCAAGGGATTTCACTAGACCACTGACTAAGAGAGCTGCTCCCGCATTCAATATCTGAGAAGGATTGGTTGTTTTAGATTTGTGATATCAGCTCAGAGATAGAGGGGGGACTGGACTTACCAGTGCATCTGCAATGGATCCTTTCTCCCCTGATAACACTCGTTTTAGAACATCAGCATTGTATTCTGGTCCTCCTCCACGCAGGTCTTCTAAAGTGCACCTAGGAATGCCAAAGTCCACTACAAGAAAGTGTCCATTAGACCCTTTACTACACAAATCAAGCTTGTTGCGTCAGAAAAACAAATGCAAACCATCTGTAAATTCTAAACAAACTCCAAAGTACATGAGCTTTTTACCAGAAGTATTCAATATAAAAATCAAGTATAATAAACAAGCCTTACATGGATCAAATGCAAACTCCCTGACCCCATCCGGAGTCACGTCGAGCACTAGTCCAGGACCTGAAGTATACATAATGGTCAGCAAATTCAGTAAAACATTGTACCGGCGATGCTGATTACCATGTAAACACACACAAAAATACATTAGTTCACCTAATGGACTCATTTCGTCTAAGCCTTTGGAGTGAACAACCAATGCCCTTTTCATGCCAAACCTTTGTAATGCTTTAGCCATTTTGATGACCTATTCAATGAACATTTCAATTACATGTAGCGAAACAGTATACTTAATGGTAGGCTCTTTTATCTGCTCAAGTATTGAAACTGGGCACTAACCAGGTCTTCATGGTAAACACCAACAACAGCAAATGGAACCCGAGCTGGATTCAACATAGGGCCTAAAATATTGAAAACAGTTTTGACTTTAAGCTTTTTCCTAACAGGACTGACAATCTTCATTGCAGGGTGATAGCGTGGAGCCATCATGAAGCCAATTCCTGCTTCTTTCACACATCTGGAAACCCCCTTTATACCAAGGGACAGAAATTGAATATCAGCACAGGTTTGGTACTACTTAGAATATAATAGACTTAGTATCAGATTGATGCATCAAAGATTTTTCAGTTAAGTTCTAATATATATGAACTATGACTAGAGTATTCAGATGCTCATGACATAAAAATGCTCTCATCTAAAAAAAGAATGGGCATACAACTGGTGATTAACACTATTTAACGACCCACTCAGAAATATACCATTTGACGTACTCAGGAATAAACTCACTGATAATGTATAAAAAGCTTCAGAAAATTGAAAGAAAAAACCTCAAAGAGAAAGACACCTAAAGAAGAATGCAAGGAAAATCAGCGAACTACCAACCTCGGGGTCCAAATCTATCTGAACTCCTAATGCTTCCAAAACATCAGCACTTCCACATGCTGATGAGCTTGAACGATTCCCTTGCTGCAAATTAAATCGACATTGGTTAACCACATTCAGTCGAGATATGATCCATCCGCGAACAACCAATTTCATTAAATTCAGCCCACGAACTTCCAAGTATAGCAAGGTATAAAATTTTCACCTTGGCAACTTTAGCACCACAAGCCGCAGCTATAATGGAGGCACCAGTTGAAATATTAACAGTGTTAGCACCATCTCCACCAGTTCCAACAATGTCAACCGCATCATCCAACCCCTCAACCTTCTTGCATTGCTTAATCATAGCTCTGGCAAGTCCCACCACCTGTTAAAATAGCACAACATCACACAACTCATCAATAAACAACCAATCATCATCCATTCTAAGATACTTTCATACTAAGAAACACCATAGAAAAGTCACCTCCTCATATGTTTCACCTTTGGCTCTCAAAAGAACCAAGAAAGCGCTAATGAGCGCCTCATTCCCTTCATCCAACAAATAATCCAACGAAGCCTCCGCTTCAGTTTCCGTCAAATCCACCTTACTGATCAGCGATTCAATCAACTGAGAAAAATAAATCCAAAATCATTATATTTACAAAACAAAAACAAGAAAAGGTTTCAACTTTCAAAAAGATCGACCTGGCTGAAAGAACTGAAAGACGAAGAGCTCAAACTCTGACCGAAACCGGCCGGGGCAGCAAAAAACGAAGTTACTCTACCGAATCTCCTCTTCGTTGAATTTGAAAACGGCGTAACTAGAGATGGATTTGCGAAGCGGAAAATTGACTGCTGCGGAGCGTATTGAGGAAATGCAGCGTTAGAGCAAATCGAGCGCGTAAAAGACGCCGCGGCGGCCATAACTCAATACCAAATTCGTCGCTACGGCGATGATCGATAAGATTGTTTAAGTCCATGACATCTGCAAATTGAAATAAATGTGTATGAAATTCAGATCTAATTAAATAAAACGTACTTAATAACATAAGTATTGGATTAATGATGTAATTTAATTAGTAGTAATTCAATTTTTTTTTATAATTAAGCTATAATTATACTGCTTAATCTGAGAGAGTTAAAATTAGGGTTCCGAATTCGATTTTCGTATTCATCGCGATTCGGTCATTTGAGATTCAATTTGAAATCGCTGCTGTGGATCGACGGACATGGAGGAGGCTCCTGCGCCAACGGTTTCATATGTGAGTCTCAGTGTTTATTCTTTTTGTTCAAGTAAATGTCGTTCGACTTTTAGAAACGAATTGGAGGTGAATTAGTTAGAAACTTGATATTTGTGCAAAATTAGTATCTAAAAAATTGGGTTTGAATCAGTTTAAGCAGAGAGTGCCTGGTACGGTGAACTGGGGGACTGCTACGGTTATTGGAATGTTGCTGGCATGTTGTATGGAGGGAGTAAAGAAGCGGCTGCATCTGTTGTAAGTTTCATGCTTAATAATCCTTCCAGCATATTTGTCTATTTGAATTTATCAATGTACCCCTGCATTGCTGGCTGTATGCTTCATAATCCTCTTTTACGGGATCACAGCGTGGCTTTCGTTGAAAAAACACAACTTGAAAGAAATCAGTAAAGGATGGAATTCATTTTATGTATATTTTATCGGTCTCTTTTGTAGAATTTCTTTGGCATACGTTTTTCCTTTGGTTTTGATCACTCATTTGATTATTTTGTTTGTTTGAACATTTTATTTGATTTTCGTAGAGTAAAGATGCAGAAGTAATGTTGAAGCTGGGTAGCACGGCGGACAAGCGAGAGCAACATAGGCTAATGAGAGACGCAATGGAAAAAAGGTTCATTCGTGTAGCTCGTGGATCAATAATCGGTGGAGTGCGGCTTGGCATGTTTTCTGCTGGATTTTGTGGTCTCCAGAATTTACTTGCTGAGAAGCGAGGTGTGAATGATGTTTTTAATATTGCTGGAGCAGGCTCGTTGACTGCTGCAACTTTTGGCCTCATATGTGAGAAAATTTCCTTCTTGCAGATTTTCCCAAGAGTTGGTTGGTTGATTTGAACTAAATTTAAAGGCTTTTATCATTTTAACAGTTTAACACATGACTTGATAATTAACTAGAGATAATATACAGTGGGTACATCACTTTCCTTACTGGATTTTGGATGCAATTCATGATATATGTAGGAAAAGGTGTGGTCAATTTCCCGTAGGTCATTAATTTTGTACTTGAGCTACCTGTAGCTGGAATACTGATGTTTCTATGAGAAGAGTAAGTATATTGGACGGTCAAGAATTTGCCAACGAAATCCCACTGCTAAATCCAATTAGGCATCTTTACCTAGCATATTATGATTAGTGAAAAATTGCTTAAATCCCACAAATTTTCCAATTTATTTCTGGGAGCTGCAATTTGCTTTCCTCTGGGTAATTCACCTTATTCTTAAATATTGCTTTTATATGTTTCAATCATTTCATTTTATGAGACTTGTTTGGGATGCATCAGATGAAGTAATACCCTGGCAGATATAGAGTTTACTTTGGTTTTGTGGAACTTATCATGAGATTTATTTTGGATGCATAAGATGAGATAATAGACTAATACATTAAATATCAAGTGTATGCTTAGTGTGGAAATACATGACATGCCATATATGTATATTCAGCTACTTGATTGATGTGTCTCTTATTGATAACATGGCAGGTTGGCTCCAAGTAATGCTTGTGGAGAAGGCAAGTGAAGAATACAACGCTTCTAATCCAGCCATCGATCCAGAGAAGAGTGGCGTTGGAGCTGCTATTGAGAGACTTGCTGGGAGTTTGAATAAATAAATAGGTACAACAGTTTCTTAGATAAATCATTCCCTAGATGGAGAACTGACAAGGAAATACCTTGATCTCTGTACTGCAGCCAATAATGTATCAACAAATAATTTTGTGATGTTCCATCTCTCTATATATGAAATATATATTACATTTTTGTGTTATTTTTATGAGAAAATAATACAGCTGGGAATGATGATATACATAACATAACCATGAACCCCAAACCATATCCTCAACCTGCTTTGTTGTAATCTTGGAGTAGAGATCTTGGTTTGGAAAATGGGAAAATATTGTTTCCAGCATTTTATTAATTTGATTGAAACTTTAATTACACATGGCTACATTCTAATAACCAGGGAAAGGAGGGAAGACATGAATCATCTGTTTCTTTCAATAATCATCATGAATTCATGATCCAATCCAAAGCTTGCGCAAATGCAAGCTGTAAGAATATCTAGGCTTCTACAGAATCAGAATCTGAGTCCCGTTGAGGGACAATACAGTTCGGTATACATTGAATTCGACTTTCATGTCCTGAGGGTCGATGGTTGAAGAAAAAATCAGGGTTTTTACGGAAGCACTTCGAGTATTTTTCAAGAATTGTTACTATTTCGTCAAAGTGTGGACGACTTTTTGGATGGCACGACCAGCAACGGTTGATGAGATGCCTGAAGGCCGATGGGCAGGAGGGAGGCAGAGGTGGTCTCGCATTCTGTGAGAGAAGACATGAATGAGTATCTGCATCCTTCTGTGAAAATAATTTTAAATACTTCAAAGAGGCGTAATAAGTGAAGGTGAGTAACCTTGTGGGAGACGGCAAATGCTGCTTGCTCAGGTGTCATGTTATCAAATGGAGTCAATGCAGTGAGGAGTTCCCACAAGACTATACCAAAACTGTAAACATCCACTTTCTTAGTATGATGTTTCTCCTCAATCATTTCTGGTGCCATCCAGCGGTAAGTTCCAATGAAACCCTTCGTATCCATGCATTCTGATTCCAAGCAGGATATACCGAAATCTGCAACTTTCACACACAAATCTTCATCAAGGAGTAGATTCTCAGATTTCAAGTCTCTGTGAAGTATTCCAAGAGCATGCAGATACTGCATTCCACGCGCAATATCAAGAGCCATTTGAAGAACCAGTTTCATAGGTACTGAATATGGCTCTTGCTGATGAAGATATTTTCTCAAAGATCCCCCAGCCATATACTCAGTAATAATGCAAAACACGGGTGGTTTCTTGCATGCCGCAACAAACTGCAAAAAGTATGAACCCAACTCCATCTAATTACACATGTTACCAAAAAATAATGGCATTGAGCCCACAATGTATTTAAATGAACATACTGACTCATTACCAGGAAATTATAATAATAATAATAGTTTGATTCAGGTAAAATAATGAACTTCTTACGAGGAGAAAACCCATCCCTACACGAGAAGGATACATATAATCGCATGTATACTTAAGTCTTAACCAAACACACATATCTATATGCCCTTATCCACAATTCAGCTACAGATTGAATAAAACTGTGGGCAGCATTCACGTCTCCATAACACTAGTGAACTTATTTAATAAGCATGTCATCAAATGGGTAGAAACATAACACAAGTCTTATATGATAAATTCAAAACAAGGTACTTATTTCCGCAAGGGAGCTGCTATACAACCGAACTAATAATCAGTCCTACTCATCTCAATTCTACAAACATAAATGATAGCCAAAATAACCAAACCAGAGATTCAAAAAATAGAAACGTACAGTGATGATATTAGGATGCTCCAAACCAAACAATAAAGCAACCTCAGAATTAAACTGCCTCTCCAAAAAATTAGCTAAGCTCTCATCTTCCTGGGGCTGACTGATCATCTTAATCGCGACATCCTTATGCTTATAAATCCCTCTATAAATCCTACTATGTCTTCCAGATGCAAATCTAGCACCAATAAATAACTGAGACATGTCGGCACTCCACTCTTCCTCATCCTCATTCCTCCCCTTAATCTCAGCTCCAGACGACACAAGGTACTTGGACCATGACACTGCTCTCCTGTACTCTCCCAAAGACAATCTCCGATTTAAATTCATACTAGACCTGCTGCTCCTTCCACTTCCATTAACACTGTTTTTACTGTTGTTTGAAATCTGCCTAAAGCAGTAGAGATTCTTCATCAATGATCAGTTTAACTCTTTGTTAAGCAGTGGACACTACTTTAGCGCCAAAATGACGATAAAGACCGAAGCTTTCACAGATCAGATGAATCAGTAACGAGTGCTGCTTACTCGTTTAGCTCAAAATCGGAGAATCGATCCGGACTGGGAGGTGCAGGTTGGTGATTAAAGCTTAGAGCTTTCTGGGGTTGATGGAAAAATGATAAATGGGGGTTTGGTGGGAGGTGGTGAATGTTCTAGGGTTTGATAGAAGCAAGCGGTTGTTGGTGTGATGATGAGTGGAGAGTGATGAAATGGAGCAGCTGAGGTGAGGCTGTTTGTGTCTCGATTTCTGAATAACGTGCAAAGATCCGCTTCACAACAGACCAGCCGGGTCAACCGGATTACGACCCGTTATAATTCCCTTTTTACCCTTTTTGACGTAAAGTGATTCCGCTTTTCTATTTATAAATATGCATTTTGAGAGGGTAATTTGGGAATTAGGAGGGAACAAGAGAAACATGGGGGCGGTCGTCAGTTAAAGACTGTTGGTCCCACATGCACAGCGTCGAAATCCGTGGGTGTGTCGGACGGACCGTAGTAGTGCTCCGTCCTTCCGTATACGGACCTTTTTCTTTAATTATATAATTCATTTTACACCTAATTTCAGAACTTTATAGTCTGTCAGATATTCAATGATTCAATTCCTCACCCACACAAATTAATAAATAATTATTATTATTATATCTGAAAATGATCATTGTCTTAAATTTGAGTACAAAGAAATGTTAAACTCAACACTACAACTAGCTATGTTTGTCGTGTGTTTGGATTTTGGGAAGTCATGTGATTGGTTTCAAATGACATGCATGTGCGATTCTACCTTCTTTATTTTATTAGATTAAATAGATGGACGGATGGGCTTCGTATATTTTGGTGGCATTATTATCTATTGTGTGTCACATCACCATCCAAAATAAATATTCACAATTTTTTAATAATATGTAATCAATTTTACAGAGAAGAGAAAAAGAAACATTATCATGTGTGCATGTGCTCATAAAAGTTGCTGACGTCAACTTTCAATAACACAACACAAATAAAAGGTTGTCTTCTTTAAAATTGGTGAATGAGTCACCCTCATTGTTACTACGTCCGTCATGTATTTTGCTATCCGCACAAAACTCACAGTTACAATGAGAAGGACACATTGAGCAGACTAAGCTTTTCAATGTAACATTATTTAGTGCCTACAAGAACATATGCCTGTGTAGACATTACTATTATTTGATGCCATTGTCTAACATAACAGTTTTTTCCGCAAGGACTTGAAAATATGTTCACATGTACCAGCATGGTGTATAATCAGATGATCCACTGTAATTTCTCAGTGACGAAGCGAGCAAGTTCAACATGCACAAGTCTTCGTTATTTACCATGACATAGACGCACTTCAGCCTCTTTGTTATGGAATGGATTGGTGAGCTCAAGTGGATCAAATTCCCACTCCCCAAAAGCAACCTTTAAGTCTCTATACAGTGATTCGTATAACCCTTGTTGTCGGTTCTTGAGCTGAGATTTTAAAACATCAGACATTCTTTTAACTAGTTACAACTTGAGTAAATTCACAATAGATAAACAGATATAGTTAATTGATGCTAACCTGGTCATCTTTTGCTTTGGCATCAAGGTCTCTTTTGCAACTATCCATCAGCTTTATATCATTCCAGTATTCCACTTCACCTTGCAGATTACACGCATATACGAATGTAGCAACACTAGAAAGTTATATGCAATTATAAGTTTTATTTGGTCCTTGACTGGATGCCTTTTGAAGCCGTGTTGGCTTAGTTTGGGATGCAAGGTTGGTCATCAGTAATTTATTCCTGGTCCACAACACCGGCTAGTCTGATCAACCATAAACAAAAAAGGGCAATGACGTCGACTCGTAGTTGTAAATAAAACTTTCGACAATGGAGATTTAAGCTCTTTACTACCTATGAGGAAATTCATTAAGACAGCCCCAACAAGTATAGCATCCAACGGAAAGCAACCCATGAACTAAAAACACTCCATAGTTGGCGGCATCCTTAGGAACACCAACCACTTTATAAGACAGATGCCTTCCATCTCCGAGTTTGACCCTTGGAGCAGTCACAGGTTATCCATTTGGTGTCCCACAAACTATGGGTTTTTTGGGCATCAGGATTCTACACGCCCATATCATCATCAAGAAAACAACCAAAACTAGACCTGCAAATCCTATCATTACTGTAAGCAAGATTTAAAGAAGGAAAAAGATTCTTATTGTATAAACAACTTCAATACAGAGACTGAATTCATAACAATTGTCTGAACTCTAGTCTATGAACCTTTCAAATGATATAAAGGATCTTAGAATCGCATGTAGACATGGCAAATACAAAGTTTCAACTGACCTACCAAGTACCAACCATGTATTATGTCGAATCTCATATCTAACTTTATCTCTTATTTAGAGTTTACAGTAGCATTACCAAAAAGCTACAATGTTCGGCCATTCTATTTCTAGCTAGGTAGATATCACTCATATCAGTACAAGCAACACAATTCGTGCAAGGCTAATCAATTTTTTGCTAATGTTGTTAGAGCATAAAACAAAGTTGCAGAACTCATATTATCTAGTTTTTCTGATAGGAAAATCTAGTGGTTTAGCCGTCACAAACTTTACCAGCTTATTGACAGACCACATATATCTAATACAAGGTACCTGTCAGGTGTTTAAACTCGGTGTTGAGCCGCTTTGGTAATTATGCATGCCATGATTTCAATTTCCACATATCTGCTGGCTTCTTAGAACTGACAGCATAAAAGCCAGTTGAGGTTAGCACTTAATAAAACAGAAAATGACGCGAGCAGCCACCAATAGGCTTGATGCACACTGTTGACATGGCAGTCTTGGGGCTTTACAAAAGCATATACTAATAAACCCGCATAACATACTTACCCTTCCGCTCCCATGCTTCATAGATTCAACATTTTAAATCAGTGTAACAACCAACAAGTCAACAACAGTTAAAATATCATGACTTAAAGAGGCACGTGAAGTTATCAAAAATAATAATGAGATTTTTAGTCAAGGGAATTGTATCTTAATTCTTAAATGTAAAACCCAATACGCACACAAAACTAGAAACTGTTTTGGAGACCAATAGTGTTTAAAAGCTCAAATGGTTTTCAGAAGCATGTTTGGGTTTGAGTCAGTTCTTCTTAACGCTGTCCTCAAGTTCTCTTCGGAGCTGTAGTGAGAAGTCATCACTGACATCGTCATCATCCCAATCATCCTCCCACTGCTGAGTGATTTCATTGCCTTCTTCCTTGACATCCCACTCTGAGATTCATCATTGTATTCAGCATTTGAATGATTAAAATAGAACAAACGAACAACATAGTAATGCTACAGAGCAGCAACAACATACACATTGACGGCTAATGAATCAAATTCTTAATCCAGGACTCATCTAGTACGCATAATATAACATAATAATTAATAACTAGTACCCAGTTCCTAGGTTTGTTACATAAATGTGCCGCTAGAAACATAAAACCATATCTCATGCTCTGATAATCAACATCAATCAGTGCAAAAACAACACAAATAAGAAGTAAAATAACCTTCATTAATTTCAAACTCCTCAAACTCATCATCATCTTCAAATAGATCCATCTTGACTTCCTCAGTTGGCTGCTTAGATTCAGTGGTTGCCATAATCAACCTGAAAAAACAGTGAAACAAAATCAATTTGGGTCCATTATAACCCTAATCAATTGAGTCACACATTCTAGGGTTTCCAGAAACCTCTGGAAACATACAATCAAACTATCGAAGATTGAGATTACGTTTACCTTTACGAGCTCTGATCTCCTCTTCTCGATTCTAGCGTTAGCGATGCAATGTGTGCTTCCGGAGTGTTTCTTTCTCTCCAAGAGACCTTCATCTCCATTATTAAACGACGTCGCTTTGGAAGAATAATCAGTCTTTCGCGTCGGTCGGTTCAATTTCTGCGCAATGTTCTCGGACTCGGTTCGATTCGGTCCAATTGAATCAAGTCCAAGAAGGATTTTGTTTGTTTGTGGATAAAGAGTCAATTTTTATTGTGTTGTGAAAATAGAGCAAGAAAAGCATGGAGACTGAAAAAGCTTCCACCTTTACGATACCCACTTCCATTTTTTCGCTTCTAAAAACCTAGAAGCTTTATATATATAGAGTGTAAGCAACCAGAGAGGAAATAAGGTTGATTCAGTGGTCGCTCATTTTACATCAAGCAGGTTGGTGTTTACTGTTTAAGTTTGTCATTCTGAGATTCCTTTAATGTGAGTGAGCTTATTTTTTTAGGATGATATATTGGATTAATGAGTCGTTGGTTTTATGGGTATGTGTTTTTGGTAGGATTTTTATGTGTTGATGGTGGTGGTTTTTTAATAAGTTACATGAGGACTAGTAGCTGCTTTGTTCTTGTCTTTGAGGGTTGAGTGAGTTGGTTTATTCCTCCTGATGTTTGAAAGCTTGTTTTATAATCAGATGGTGCCATTTTGTTATGCATTAGAGCTACAGTTTGATGTCACACTGATTTTTACGTATGGTAGACTGTAGGATGCTTGATTTCCTGGTTTCATTTTATTAGGATTGTCAGCTTGAATCTGTGAATTTCAATACTTCTGGAGGTGTTGTGTGCACTGTCTGCATCTATTATACCTTATTTGCAGTTGTTTCGAATGAGATTGTACCTACGGTTTCATTGATTATTGGTGTTTATTCTCTTTGGCGAAGGAATTTTTAAGAAAAAGAGAGTAAGTTATGGCAGGCGCAGCACCAGCACCAAAAGGTGACCCTGTACCTCACCCAGCTAAAGATCAGCTTCCGAGTGTCTCATATTGCATTACCAGTCCACCTCCATGGCGTACGTGTATCAGCCTCTTAACACTCTTAATATTGTTTTTTTACTCACCACTCTTGTTTAGATGATGATGGAATATCTTAGCTAATTCTAAATTTCAAATTAGGATTTCCATTTGAATCAAATTCTAACTTAATGTTTCTGATTTTGTTTTTTGATGCTCTTTGTGAAGTCATTGATGGGGCTTACAGAAGATATATTCTTTTAGAGAGTTGTTTTCATTCTTTATTATATTCAGTTTCTTGGTTGGTTCCAGCTTATGAAAGTAGTAGCATCAGATTCTACTGTAAAATGACTTCATATGCCTTATCTAGTTTGTGGGGCATGCAATTTCTTGATTGTCTGACTTGTTAAGGATTTAACAAATGCTTCTTCACTACTTAAAACAAGTACCCCAGATAGTAGTTTTCCTGTTTTTTAAAAGGATGCCATCATTTTAGAACATTCAGCTTCATAATTTACATTGTTATTTTAAATCGATGCAGCTGAGGCGATGCTACTTGGTTTCCAGCATTATCTTGTAATGCTGGGGACAACAGTTATAATTCCAACTGCTCTTGTTCCTCAAATGGGAGGAGGGAATGTAAGACCTCAGACCCCTAAAGTTCTTATGCAAATCGTGTAAATGTTTTGGTTTCTGCAATTGCTCTTTTGAAATATGTATTACATTGATGCAGGAGGAGAAAGCCATCGTCATCCAGACATTGCTCTTTGTGGCTGGTTTGAACACATTGCTCCAAACTATTTTTGGCACTCGATTGCCTGCTGTTATGGGTGGATCATATACCTTTGTGGCTCCTACAATTTCCATCATATTAGATAAACGATTTAGTGACCCTTCAGTGGACCCTGTCGTGGTTATTTACCTTTATTATCTAATTTCAGGACTTTCAATTATATGAGAATATATATGCAAATGAGTCTGATTCTGAAAGTTCAGTCTTTGATGCTGCTTGCAGAAATTCAAGCGGATAATGCGAGCAACTCAGGGTTCTCTGATTATAGCATCAACTGTTCAGATTGTGCTTGGCTTTAGTGGACTCTGGCGTAATGTTGCAAGGTTTCTGTTACACTCATAATCCCCTATGGAAAATTAGTTAGCCTTTTTCCTAGTCAATAAAATACATGAATTGAGCACCTTTTTCAGGTTGTTAAGTCCTCTAGCTGCAGTTCCTTTAATTTCTCTGGCAGGTTATGGTCTCTATGAATTTGGTTTTCCTGGGGTATGCAAAACACGCTAAATCTGCCTAATGTTAATTATCATAATGACATTATGTGATGACTTCAATCGCGATTCTTTCATTCTGTCTTAAGGTAGCTCAATGCGTGGAGATCGGGTTGCCACAGCTTATAGTTCTAATATTATTTGCACAGGTAGCAAATTATCACCTTTTCGTAGTCATGTAGTCATTTTGTCTATAGTAAGACCAGTGATCAATTGTGTTTCTGCAGTACTTACCTCATGCCATAAGCTCCGGGAAAGACATCTTTGATCGTTTTGCTGTACTTTTCTCGGTGGGCATTGTTTGGCTATATGCTTACCTGCTAACAATTGGAGGCACTTACAATCATGCACCATTGAAGACACAACTTAGCTGTCGTACTGATATATCAGGACTGATAAGTTCTGCGCCATGGTATGTGCTATTTGGGTACCTTTTTCATTTGAAATTATGTCCCTAGATTTATTTTGTGTCCCCAAGCGCTGACTCATTTTAACAGGATCAGAATTCCATATCCATTTCAGTGGGGTGCGCCATCCTTCAACGCTGGCGAAGCCTTTGCAATGTTTTTTGTTGCATTTGTGGCGCTTGTTGAGGTTTATCTTAACTCTTGAGTTAGTTTTTGCATTATCATGTAATGCTTGCTCAAGTCTTGTACTAGTTTTTATTTTTCTTGAGGTTTGATTGTTTTCCATTAAAGTCGTTTGCCATCCATAATCTTTACTCTCGCCCCTTTTGCATTCATGCACGCAGTCGACAGGTGGGTTCATGGCAGTATCAAGGTATGCTAGTGCGACTCCCATACCACCTTCCGTCCTTAGCCGTGGTGTCTTTTGGCAGGTGATCCTTTTTTGTTATTTTCAAATTGTGCACCAGATAAGTTTACAAAATGGTCACATAAATCATTTGCTGATCTCTTCACTTGAAATGAATTTTTTGTTAGGGAATCGGCATTTTGCTTTCTGCCGTATTTGGGACTGGAAACGGAACATCAGTGTCTATGTAAGACTTTGAAACTGCTTTTTATTTAATTTTTTATCCTTTCAACCATTTGCAGCAAAACATTATCTCGTAGCATTGCAGAGAAAATGCTGGCCTTTTAGCTCTAACCCGGGTTGGTAGTCGAAGGGTTGTGCAAATTGCCTCAGGGTTTATGATTTTCTTCTCAATTTTGGGTGAGCTATCCTCAGAAGAAGTATTCCTAAAGTCCATGATTAGACTCATTCAATTTCTTTGTTAATGTCAAGTTACATCCTTGAGCAGGGAAATTTGGAGCAGTTGCTGCTTCGATCCCTCCTCCAATTGTCGCTGCTCTATACTGTCTATTTTTTGGCTATGTCGGTATGCATTTAAAACTCTAATGTGTCATTCAGTTCTGATCAAGCTCAACCAGAATCTTACACTTTCCGCTCTGTTGTCCAGGGGCCTGTGGCTTGACTCATCTTCAGTTCTGTAACCTCAACAGCTTCAGAAACATGTTCATTTTGGGATTCTCTTTTTTCATGGGACTTTCCGTGCCACAATACTTCAATGAGTACAAAGTTATCAAAGGTTATAGTCCAGTTCACACATCTGCTCAATGGGTTAGAACCTAAATCTCACATTCAAGCTCCCTGTGCTTTCATGAATTCTTACAATGTACCACATACCTTAAATCTACTGACAATTTATGTCTTGTTATGATTTTCAGTTTAATGACATCATCAACGTCCCGTTCATGTCTGAAGCCTTTGTTGGCGGAGTAACTGCTTTTATCCTCGATCTCACTCTGCACAGCAAGGATGCTGCAGTCAGGAAAGACAGGGGGAAGCACTGGTTGGACAAGTTTAAATCATACAAGACTGATGCAAGAAGTGAGGAGTTTTATGGTCTGCCTTTTGGTCTGAACAAGTACTTCCCGTCTCATTAAGTTCCATCGATCCAAACCCAAACTGAAGGTTGCATCACTCTCAGAATTACATGGTGACTTTCTTTATCTAGATTTCATCATACTAAGTTGAAAAACTTAACCAAAACATATATGACCTTTTCATGGCTTTAATTTTCTGAACTGTAGGCAAACTTGTACCCTTGTTTCAGTTTCATTTTCTAATAAAAGGGGAATTTTTACATGTTCATGATTCATAATAGAAACTCGAGCAGAAATCTTATTAATAAAATCCCTGTCATGAAATCCACAACTAAAAACTGGGAGGAAATTGTGCCATGTACACGCGATAAAATTTAGAACACTTGCAACAGACACGAAATTGTAGTAAATTTGCTATGCAGAATCCTGTGGAGTAAAATTCAGTTTGCGCAGCAGTTTGTGAATTTTAGACACTGCTGTTACTAGTCTCTTTGTAACTTTCATGCTGTAATTCCTGCATTTTCAATGGCCTTATTATTATCAGCAACAATTCCGTTCTGGGTCAGCTTGCCATTTTCTGTTGTGCCATTATCATTTTCCTTTTTGCCGAGCTGACTGAAATTTCCTTTTTGCTTGAAAAGCTGGGTGTGGTGGTGCCTGCAGTAGATGTGCTGTTCATGAGCTACATAATTTGATGGGCTGATGACACATCCACCGTGAGCGCATCTGAAACAGGGCTTGTGATATGAAGTTCCATCCACAGTCACCTGAAGATATTAATTTATGAGTCACTATATGAATCATTCAGCTGTATGGATCAGTGAAATCCTTCTATTTTCCTTTCTTTGAGTTGTAAAGATTACCTTTTCGATTGGGTAGACAGTTTTCTTACAGGCTACACATTTATCCTGAGTTCCGCCGAACATGCTTGAAAATCTGGTGTTAGTGTATGCCTGACAAATGCAAGAAGGATACAATTAGCAGAGCAATTCAATTTTAGAATCTGATCATTTTACATGCTGATACTATATTTTTAACCCTAGACGGGAAATAAGAACCTGATCCTTTTCGGTCCTGGATGCTCTTGGAGCAGCTAAAACATGAAAAATACAAGTATGCATCAGCAGAATGAACACTTGACTCAAGATCTTTGATATTGAGGAAATCGTCAATTAAAGAAGTTAATTATCTTACCATCAAAGCTTTTGTTGAGGCTGCCAGTCATCTTATAGAGCTGATCATAGTGAGGCTTGCAGTACAACACACCCTCAAAAGAGTTGTAATTGAATAGCTGCAGCAAACAAGATCAATTCAGTCAAGGTGTAAGAAAAGGTCAAAGGCCATGACTAATTCAAAACAGATCCAAGAAATGAATGAATTCAGCAAGAAACAAAAGATCAAAGGGTCTTATAAAGCAGCTACCTTTAGGGTGTTTTTGCAGTGTTGGCATCTGAAACAAGCCCTGTGATAAACTCTATTATCAGCAGTGAGCTGATCCACCAGGTAAACAGTCTTCTCACAAGCCCTACACTTCTGGGTAGTCCCTCCATAGATTCCAGCCATGGATCAATCTATCAAAAAACAACCCTTTTGTCTCTTGATCTTCAACAGCAACAACAACTACAAAAGATCCAAACTTTCTATCTGGGAAGTCTAAAGTTTTGATTTTGAAAGCATGAGAGGGCTGATTTGAATAAACAGCAGCAAAGATTGAATCGCTGTCAAAGGTGGTGGGACATGTCAAACAGAAACAGGGGCGTTGCTTCTTAGTTCTACAAATTTACAACTGTGTTTGTTACTTTGTTGTCATGCTCATTTCCAAATTTCAATCCCATACCAAATTACAAAAGAAAGAAAAGACAGTTGGAGTTGGACATGAACAACCCCACTACTTGATAATATTAAAATATTCTCTTCTAATGCTCCAAGCTGGCATGTTCCTTTTTGAGCTATGAAACTCAAATGAAACTTTGCAAATAAAATCAACTCTGAACCCATTCTTGGTTCAAACAACTTCAACATCAATCTGAAAACTTCAAAATTGTCAATAATTTTGGGGTTGTAAATTTAATGGAAAACCAAAAACAATTGCCAAACTTGACCAACATCAACTTGACTTGTCTTTTTATTCATTTGTCAAGAAAATAAAACAAATAAATCCATACAAATGATGGGATCTCCTTGACTCCTCTTCAGCACAAAATGGCAATATGAAGACAACATATACATGATGTTCTGTTGCATCATCTGCTCCTCTTCGACACAAAATGGCTACGCGTAGATGTGAAAATGTCTTGCCTTGCAGATCAAGTCTCGAATAGATTAGTACTTCTGCACTTAAGTCCACCTGCCTTTGATTTGTAGTTAATTCTGCAATGATAAAATACATCTATAAGCAAGCCTGAACCACTGGCAGGACTTGTTCCTTTATAGACAAAATCGAAACACTAGAGTATAATTCAGTTCTCAAATCCAAACATCTTTACAATCTAAAAAATACATGGAAATATTTCTAAACCACGCCTCACCACAAACTTCCATGGCATCAAACATAGCAGCAGAAGCATTCAAGATCAGAAACTTGAAGTACAGGCAGGGACATGTTTCAAATATATCCATCTTTTAAAGTACTTGATTTCTTACTAGTCGATTATAATGTAATGCAGTTCTTGCTGGTTATGGATTGAAGAACACTGAGTGGATCTGCAAGCAAGACCCTTATGTTGTTGTTAAATACAGTGACCAAAAATATCGCACTGAAACCTGCAAAGGTGCAAAATCTTCCAAGAAAGCAAATATAGGACCATTCTCGGTCTATTCCGAATAGCTTTTGCTGAGTATATGGAGGAAGTCTCTCTTAATGTTAGTGTAGGTGGTGGTAAATCCTATTCAACCTAGGAAATTTCAAATTCAAGCTTGTGGAGGCATCCGCGAGATCAAAGTAAAAGTTTCTAACAGGAATCTCCTAGCGACACATGACGCATTGGCAAAGGAGAGTAAGACTTATTTACAAATCTTAGATTGTGTTTTTTGACTCAGTTCAGATATTTTGTTCATGAGTTTTTCAACTGATTACGGTTTCAGAGTTGATCTTGAGGAGGTTTTGTCCAGTGGCTACCAGGAATATTCTTGTACCCTGACCAATGGTGACAGGTCCTGAATATCAATCTGAACCAGAGAAATAGCAGCTGAGTCTGTTGATTGTGTTAAATATTTGATTTTGTTGTTGTTGCAGGAATGCCGGAGAAATTAGGCTCATTTTGCGCTACCCGAACGAACAGGTAAGCTTGAACAGACAACAGACTCATACCAATTATGCACATCAGCCCTACCCAAACATGTATCCTCCTCCTTCACCAAATGTGTATCCTCCTCCTTCACCAAATGTGTATCCTCCTCCTCCACCAAATGTGTCTAGTAAGTTACTTGATTTCCAAGTTAACTCATATTTGATTTACACAAAAATGATGAATTTCAACTAAAATTATGAATTACTTTTCGTGTGCGTAGGTCCTCGCCGCAACTTGTACCCTCAACCACCGTATGGATAATGTACACATTCATGACCAAGCCATATTTCTTACTACAACATCTTTACTTGTGACATAAGTAAGTGTATCTATAAACTAACTGTGTATGCTGCTGTGAACATCATCTTGTCTCCGCATCCATTCAAAGTAAAACAATTCTTAATGAGGTTTTAGCCTCCATTGTTCTACAAAATGAAGTTTTTCCTTAGTGTCAATGTCATCAATTGTTGATGCCAATCTTCAATTTTTAACTTCTCATTTGTAAGATCATGTAACTGTTGATAAGATGTTGACCGTCGATTATTATAATTTGAAGGATGAGATTTGAATAAAAAATATTCTTCATATCTAACCGTCATGTTTTTTTGCAAATTAACGCACATTTTAATTAAAAATCAACTTTATTCAAAACGTTTAGATTAATCAAAGAAAATATACAGTTAACAATAACAGCATTTTTAATTGGGCTGTTATTTTAAAGCCCGAAGAAAAAAATCTATGTATAAGCCGGCCCAAATAGGCTTAGGCCAAAAGTTGTACCGTATTTCGCACGTTTAGCAAAGCAAGCGTCCGTCGGATTCCGCAATGGTCGCCGGCACCGGTGACAAGTCGATAATAGCGATGACTGTATCCAGGTGAGAACGCGCCTTAATTATTTTCTTCCTGGTTTTCTTTATAAAAGAATCGTCGATTTTGTGGCTTAAAGTTTCAAACGTCTGATTCTTGTCGATTGAATAGCGTGAGTTTCACACTTGATCGCATCGTTCTTTACAAGGATATAAGCAATTTAGGGTTTTTTCTTTGTGCATTGGATTTTTGAGGATTGTGTTCTTTTGTAAATTGTATAGTAAACCTTTTTCAGTAAATTAGGGTTAAGCGATTTTTTTGAATCATTAGCAGTTCATTGCATATTGCTAGTTATTGATTATTTGCTTGGATCACACAGTTTGGTAGAGTGGATAGAATTTTGATCGAATGATTAGAAGCTCTTTTGTATAGTTATGATGTTGATTAGAAAGATTACACTCTATGAATTTATGTATTATGTTATGTATATATGTAAGTGATGATTGCCGATTTTAATACTGGTGAATTTGCAGTCATTTAGGACTGTAGCTTGTGAGCGTTTGCCTGGTGATATTTTGAAGTTTGTTTGAGCTGTAGGAGTGCTGAATATAATAGCTGTTAAAACAAGAGATAAACGGGGTTTATGATATGGTAATAGATTTTGAAGAATCAAGGTTCAACATTTTAACCCTTTTGCATACATTGATATTGCAGCGTAGTATGCATATGACTACTGATATGCTTCATGATTTATGTTTCATTTCAATAAAAGATTGTGACATTATGTTTATGTTATCCCACAGAGGTCAGAGGTTAAGGAAGCTGACATACTTGGCAATTGAGAAGCTATTTCATAGCCAACTTACCCGATATATGTTAGAATGCTGGATTATATTGCCATATGGTGTGCAATACTTTGGGCATTTTAAGTCTTCAGAGTAAGAAATATGGATGAAAACAGAAAATGGTGTGTGTTTAATTTGTCCGCACTTTCTAACTGCCTACCGAAGCTAGAAGTCACCATCTATGTTTATTCACAAGTGACCAGGACGGAAGAAGTAAAAGCTAATGTAAGGACGTATGACACAATTGCTTACAATGTTTCCATTAGCTACTGTTCTGCTCTTGTAAAGTAATTTATTGGACTGACTAAACCATTTTAATCTGGACACAAATTGATCAGGCTTGACAGGGGAATTGATGTTGGGAATTCTGTCTACAGTTCACCATATCTGCCAGAAACAGTGGTGTCGAATGTTCATCTGGCTGCATTTGCAGAATGCTCGATGTTTCTTTCTCGGGGGACAACGGACAAGTAACCAACTTTGGCAAAAGGAAAAATAGAAGTAAGTCGATCGCATCAGTTCAGCCAGTCTACCTCATGCCATGGAATGTAGCTGACATCTAATACCCATTTGACTACACTGCACTACAAAGAAGAAAATGTTGTTTAGGTAATCATGCAGTTTGTTTCTTTGCCATTGTAGTTTGCTAATCATATTAGCCTGACTTGCAATTTTCTAACAAGCAATTCTGTGTAGCATCTCGTGAATGAATCTCATTTGATCAACAACATGGATGGAATACAGTATGTGGTCGCCATTTTAATGAGTCTCTCTACACAATTTCAGTTTTCTTACTTGTAGCAGAAACTATTAGTGTAAACAAAGACATCAAATATGCAATGAAGCAATGCAAATCATTTATCTGATGCAGATTGGAATATGAAGATTGCTGTCAGAACTCCAACAAGCGCTGTCACCCCCAATGCCACAGTAGGCAGAGGACTAGTCAGCCCAAAATTCTGCAAGAAAAAACCGGAACAGCTTGAATCCAACTTCCTAATGTATTTCAGAAGAAAACAAGGCGCAATTAGGTAGGCAATTTATACCTCAAGAAGGCCCTTTCCCGTCCCGACTTCTATACTGATAGCAGCTGCAAATCCAATCATGGCAAGTCGACCAAGCCACACATCCAATCCAGTCCCCTCATTGGTATTCTGCTCACACCTAATGGAAACTGAGGCTGCTCTTCTGCTGTATGGCTTCCTCTGAAGAGTGATGCTTTGCGTCACTGCAAGTCCAATTGGTTCAAAGCCTTCAGCACACACTGAAAACAGTTTATCACAATAAAAAGAGCTTGCTTACACAACGGTGTCCCGGATGCAAAAGTGGAGGCGATTCCAAACGAAACCTTAGGAAATCCTGGAGTTATCCGACCGCTGCTGACGTCTGCAGTTGACCCGAATATCAAACAATGAAAATATTAAAAAGTGTTTGTGGAAAAGAGTCGGACTTACTGGAAATCGAGGTGTAGAAGGAGGCAGTGATCTGAGAGGTCATAGCCATCGTGTTCCTCGTTCAGAAAGTCTGTGTATTGAATCCATTCCATTCGAATCTCGTACCTTATCAAGTCGATAGAGTGTGTCAGATTCCAACACGTGTTCTCTTTGGATGAACGGATCCGGGTCAGCCCACATAAGCGAATTGGCTAACGCAACTTCCACCGTCGCTCTTTATACAGTAATGCGCTTGCTGAAGAGAAGATCGTCGGTAGCAGCTCGGAATCAAGATCAGTTTTGTCAGGTTTTGATAGTTAGTTTTAGAACTCTGTGCTGCCATTTTTCTAGTGTCAGATTTGTGGTTATTCCTTTATGGTCATAGTTGCATAATTCTCGAGTGTCGCGCATTCATGTTTCTATTATGAAGTTTGATAAAGATCCGTGCTCAGTCGCAAGTTGAATCTTTAAGTGAATGAATACTTTCCTTATTTTGTTCAGGTGAGCAGAGTTTCTCTGTCAGGTTACCCAGCCAGGATTAGTGCATACTTAGCTTTTCACAATCTGTAACTGCCGTTTCCTTCGACACTGGCTCAGGTTCCATTTATCTCTAACTCCCTCAATGGTTGCGAATTCCAAGCTTTCAGTGTAAAGGTAACATCTTAAAACTAGAAGTTATTCATATAATCACAACCTGATACTGTGAATTGTGGATGCAGCAGTATCAAGAAACTTTTAGTAACCATAGTGATCTACTTGACATAGTAACTAGAGGATTGCCAACAACTTTTATATTATCAATTACTGTAGAAAATTGGTTCTTTACTTTAGAATTGTCCTTTTGCAGGCCAAAGAAATCTTAAAGCTAAAACAAGAGAATATGTCTACTAATAAAAGCACACTTAACTTTCACTCGGGCTGTTGAGAAGCTTCTTTGGCTCTTAAACGTTCACAATTTGTGGTGAAATGGTGATTATTTGTATTCTATAATTTGAGGAAGACAAACTCTTCTATGGCGGGAACTTCTCCAATCTTTTTCAGGGCCTGTGTGCTGGGATGATCATCAACCCCAATTGCCATTATAGCATGCTTCCTTGGGGCAAGCCTTCCGACGCTCATGAAACTGACATTGACATTCTCCTCACCAAGTATTTTACCCACTCGTCCAATCATACCTGGCTGATCAACTTGTCTGCACAGGATAATGTTGCCATCCAGACTCACATTCACATCGAATGATCCTACTTTCATCAAATGAGGAACACCGTCTTTGACTCTACCTTGAACCTTGATTTCTCCAGAATCTGAAATGGCACTAGCGAATTTTGATTGGACATTGGAAATTTGAACCTGGATTGATTCAAGTGGGTTCTCAGAGTTGCTGTCTGCAAGAGTCCTCTCCTCTGTTATACGGAGGCCTCTTTGTTTCGCTGTGAAGTCTGCATTGACTAAGTTTATGAAAATACTCGAAATTGGCTCAATTACCCCCTTGGTAATCATGGCTCGAAGAAGTCTGGTGTCCAGGTCATCAGGGCTTCTAGCTGAAGCATAAGTCACCTTAACAGATTTCACTCCACTTCCGCCAGCTACAAGCTGGACAGCCAACCTTCCTAGCTTCTCAGCAAGTACAACATATGGCTTCAGCTCAGACAAAACCTGCATTTGGTGAGAGTCATTGTTTCCGCTCATAATTAGAACAATATGAAAACAGGCTAACACGAATGATACCTCAGCTGGGACCATTGGAGCATTAACTGCGTAGATGCAAGTTCTCCTTTCAAAGCTCCAACCACAGCTTCAGCTATTTCAATGGCCACTCCTTCCTGTATATCATACCACATGACAAGATATTTTAACTGTCCACTGCATCGCAAAAGCTTGAATTTAATATTGCTTCGATGGAAGCAGCATACCTGAGCTTCCATTGTACTAGCCCCTAGATGGGGAGTGGCTGTTACTTTTTCGTGCTTGGCCAGTTTGCTGTCTGCTGGAGGTGGCTCTTTTGAGAAAACATCAAGTGCAGCCTGTCATTTCGGATAAATTCCTTTCAGTAAAATCTTGATTTGGCAATGCTGTCTGAGAAAAATGAAGAAGGAAAGTGTACCTGAGCCACGATGCCTGCGTCCAATGCCTTCACTAGTGCATCTTCATCTATCACTCCACCACGAGCAACATTGATAATCCTGACTCCTTTTTTCATCTTTGCAAAAGTTTCATCATTCAGCATTTTTGACGTAGTGGGAGTCAGAGGCATGTGAAGCGAAATGAAATCCGCAGTAACTATTGCTTCCTCAAAGCTCACAAGCTCACTCCAACTGCTCGAGCTCGATCCGCAGATGCATAAGGATCATGTGCAATCACTTGCATTCCCAGCCCTTTTGCTCGCCTCGCAACTTCTGAACCAACCTTTCCGAAGCCCATGACTGCAAGTGTCTTCCCAACAAGAGATACTCCAACATACTTGTTTCTTTCCCACTTCCCTGTTTCCACAGTTTAACAATTTGGGTCAGATTTTGCAGTTTGAATCCTTAAAATGTCACAGAGAAGAAAGTAATGTTGGATTTACCAGCTTTGATGGATGCATCAGCCTGCGCAACATTCCTAGCCATGCCAGCCAGCAAAGCAATCCCATGCTCAGCAGCAGCCACAGTATTGGCCGTTGGCGCATTGACCACCAAACAACCATGCTCAGTGGCAGCACCCAGATCCACATTATCAATCCCAACCCCAGCTCGTCCCACAACCTTCAGCCTCCCACCAGACGACTCAAACACCTCACGCCCTACCTTGGTCGCACTCCTTACAATCAACGCATCACACGTTGAGATCTTGGAGCACAACTCCTCAGGACTTAAGTTATATGAACAATCCACGTTCGCAAAGTCCTTCAACAGCTTGATCCCTGCCTCACCTAGCTTCTCTGCCACCAGCACAGTTGGCTTTGAGTCCATAGCTAGTATAACAAACCTCCTCGGTTGCGCCATAGTCACCCTTCGCCGTACAGATACCGAAAATGCAGGTGACATCGGCTGTTTCCATGTCCAAGTTGACGACTTTGATGATGAATCAAATATGCTGGTTGAAGAAAATGCTAAAGCTGCCATTTTTACAACTTTTTACAGAGTACTAATCAATGGGTCCTCCTGAGTTGCGAGGGATTGGAAGATATGTAGAGAGCCTGTGAAGTTGAAGTCTGGTGGTGCGATTTCCATGCCGAGAGACGTGGGGGTCTTATATAGAAAGAACTTTGTGGTGAAGTGATGGATGAACGATCGATGAGATCTAGCAAGCAGAATGATGGAATGGGTGCGTGATTGCACGCGCTTCTGTACTAACGCGAAAATGTGGGAGATGGGGATGGGCGCGTGGGTTTATTCTCAAGTTGGAGAGTCAAAGTGATTAGGGTTTAGGGTTTACGTTGTTTGATTAAGGTCGTTAACCTATTCAGATCAAAAGTTTATGTAAGATTTAATGTTTGATTAAAATATTCTGTTAATGTGTTGTGTCTCAGTTTGCGGAGAATCAATGAATCTAAGTGAGAATAAAACGTAAGATTGTAAATTAAAGTTGTTTTGAACACACTGACAAAAGTTGGTGGAGGTGATGGTGACCTTGTCTTCTAGGGTAGGTATGCCTTTATTATTGACAAGCAATCCAACCACTTTAATATCATTTTTATTCTTTAAGAATATTTATAATTTTGGTCAAACAATGTGTAAAACAAATCAGTGCCGATGGCAATGGCAATTATTAATCAATCAAACAAACGTTACAATTTCAAATAAAGTAAATAAAAACACTCAAAAATTAAAATATCAACAAATTACGTTCAGAGCTTGGATTGATTTATATGGGCTTTTATTGGGCCTTCTAACATTGGGTAACTTTATCAAGCACTTGAAGAGCCTCTTTCATAGTTGGTCTCTTCGCTGGGGATAGATTAGAACAACTAAACCCAAGTTTGAAACACGTCAACGTGGCATCCTTTCTAACCGCCACGTCATCTCTTATTGCCACGTCAACCATTCTCAATAACCTGTCAACTTCCTCCGCCGTGAAACTCGCCTCCGTCCATGGCGCCAGCTCAAATCCATGCAAAGCTTTTCCAGTTAGCAGCTCAATCAAAACAATTCCAAATGAATACACATCCGATTTCAAACTCGGCTTCACAATCTTCTTCCACTCCGGCGCGTGATACAGCAAAGAAGAGTCTGCTAACGGACTGCCGCTGCTGCTGGCGGTTGAGTCGAGTAAACCCTCGTAAGAAGCAGATGACCTCATGCTGTTTCTGGGTTTAAGAATCAAACGGTCGAGTCCGAAGTCGCTAATTAGTGGTTCGTAATTTGAGTCCAACAAGACATTGCTTGGTTTAATGTTTCCATGAGTTTGCTTCTTGTCGTGAATGAAAGCCAATCCACGCGCCAACCCTTTTGCTATCCTTATCCGCGTATCCAGATTCAGATGAATCACCGGCGTCCCAACCTTGCCTGCTCAATTTTCGATACATAACGTATCATAACGGTCAGTTTAATTCAGTTCAGTTCAATTTAGTTAATTACGAGTCACTAACAGATTTGATGCTATCATTTAGTCCACTGCAATTTAGTCTTGTTTGTTTTTATGCATTTCGGTTTAGTTAAAGATTAAAATGAAGACGCAATGGGAGAAAGCAAGGAACTTACGGTTGAAGAAGGAAGCGAGGCTGCCGTTTGGGATGAAATCGTATATGATGAGTTTCTCATCGTCGCCCCAGTAGAATCCTAGTGTGCGTACTAAATTGGGATGTTGTAGTTTGGTAATGAATCTTATTTGGGTTTCGAATTCCTTCATCTTTTTTAAGCATCCTTGGCTGATTCTTCTGACTGTGTAGGATCTCCCGTTCTGCATCACGGCTTTGTAGACAATGCTAGTGCTGCTTGTACCTAATATGGATGCGGTGGCCTTGAGTAGAGACTCCATTTCAAGGAAAGCGTTGTCTACACTGACGATAACTCCACTGCGGCCAGTTTGAGGCTGGTGCTCGTGATCGGGATAGGAGCTTGTGTAGTATGAATTGTCGGTTTCTGATTGGCCTGTCCAGCAACAGCAAGGCCAAGTGGAGAAGCCTCGGCGGTGCTCCGGAGTTGTGGACAGGTTTTGAACAATTGTCATTTGATGCGTATCAGGAGTGTTCTTCATTGGACTTTCTGTTAGGGGTGGCTGAGTTATATTTGGCTTGTCACTCATCTTTCGTTTCTTCAATCGATGAATGAAGAAGATGACAATGGCTAGAAGAGCAAGACCAGCTATACTGCCAGCCACTATTCCTTCAATGACCACTGGCTGCAGCCTCCTCTGCGTACTTTCATTCAAGCCTTGGGGTGAGTCAAGTGCTGGATCTGAAGTTATTATGTTCTTCGGAATGACAGCGATGCCGGGAGAAGATGTGTTGAGCTCGGGTAGGAGGGATTGACAGAGATGGAGGAATGGAGCAGAGCAGCGGCAGTGGCTTACCACATAACCCTGCATTGCCTACAAATGCCTCACTTTTCTGCTTAAGAAACAATGGTGTTTGTGGGATTTCTCCAGTGAGGTTGTTGAAAGACACGTCAATAGTTGCATCTTTTGAAATGTTAAGACCAAATTGAGCTGGTATGGAGCCGGAGATATTGTTTCTAGAAAGGTCTAGAAGCTTTATCTTCCCTCCCTCGAAATTAACAGGAATAGAGCCAGTAAATGAATTGGACGACAAGTCAAGAACTTCCAAAAATTTGAAACCACTAGGAATTTGACCTGTTAGCGAGTTCCTTGATAGGTTCAGAAGCTTGAGATTCGGGAGATTTCCAATAAGAGCTGGTATCCCACCAGAGATTGCGTTGTCGGCAAGATTCAGTTTTTGTAGATTAGGAGCATTGAGGATGGTCAAAGGAAGTGACCCTTTGAAGGAATTACCAGATAAGTCGATTTTTTCTAGACTAGAGATCAAGCTGAGGTAAGGTGTAAGAAAGCCGGAGAGCTGAGAGTTGGGTAATATCAGGCTTGTGACTCTCATTTCATCCTGTGACCCGACAAGGCTGGACTTGGTGCATGAAATGCCAGTCCACGAGCATGGAGTGATATCATTATAGTTCCATGAATTGAGGACTGATAACGGATCATCAAGGATAGTATATTTGAACGAGAGTAGAACTATACCATCCGACGTTAAAGCAAGCGATTGCCGAAGAGCTAACAGGTTTAAGATCAAACATAGGTGGTGCAATGGGACAAAGTTCATAGTGAACTTCATTGTTGATTGTGATTGTGAAGCTGGTTGAGCACAATAGTGGCTGACATCATTGTATGTTTATAGTAAAGATAGTGTTGGAGTGGATGTGAAGATGGAGATGTTGAACTAATCTTAGGCTTTACAAGTGTTGCAGGTGGCTCAATGTTTTTTATGGAGCAGGTAGATGTCGGAATCCGACATGGCCGGTTGCAATCATTTATCAAAACCAGTTATTTTATAACACTTCAAGGAAAGCCCATAACAACAAACTGGGCCATCAAAAGACGTTTACAGGCCCATATTTTCGGCCCATCCTGTCTGCCCACTTTGATGATAGTCCGATTCTGACCATCGTTGACTCGTTCTCTACTCGTTAAACCCTAAATTCTGCAGCAAACGAAAAGCTGTCACATTCCCATTTTCGATCACATCGCGAAAACTTAACGACAGGATTAACAAAGCAATGGCTTGGCGCAGTGGATCGCTGTCAAGGTCGATAATGTCCGCCGCAAGAACGTCCTCTTTCCGCTCCGCCGCTCCTCGTCTCCGACCTCCATTGACTCCCTCCGCTCCGCGACTCACCTCTCGCCGCCTCTCATTCCTCACACCCAGGTTTTACAGAATCAACTGTTGTGTTGATATTATGTGATAAAGATTTTATCTTTCTATTCTTTTTGTTGCTGTTGTTGATGGGGTTTGTTGTGTTTTGTAGGAATGTGAGTGAGCTGGGAGGAATTCAGTCGCTGCTGCCTCTTCATATCACTCCCTGCCTTGCGTCTCATCTAGTGGCTGATGTGCGGGCTTTTTGCGAGCTGTCTCAGGGTACCTTTCGCCGCTCTTGTCAGGATCGCTAGTAGTGAGTTGTTATCTAGGGCTCTATTAGGACTATTGCACTGCTTGCATGATACCCCAAGTGTTTGTGTGTGTGTGTGTGTCCAAATTTTGTTTGTTTAGCATCTTCATACAGTTTTTACCCTCATTTTCAATTTTTTGAGTGCCTTCATGAAGTGTTCAGTTTAGTTGTTGCTTTGGGTTTTCTGTTTGATTGGATTTTTAGTTTGTGTTTTTCCTAAGTAAATTAAAAATAGAATTTGAAGGAGTTATGTAAGGGGAGAGGATAATATAATAAGTCATAACAGTAGGTTCCACTTTCGTAGGGAGGAGTGGGAAAGATGGTTGACAGCATTTGGAATTCGCTCACCTGAAGCGGAGGGGATAAACACAGTAGGTTCCACTTTCATCTTAATTGTAATTAAATACTACTTTAAGAATGTCATTTTGGAGAACCTGATAAGATTAGTAAGCATGGTATTTACAGATGGAGCTTTGTGCATATTCGACACTGTTGATTTGTTTGTCTTGTATTTTCTCAAAGTTTTTTTTGGTGTTCATAGGAATAAGTGTTTAGTTAAATTTCTTTAATTTGTTTTTACATTAATATGAAGAAACTTTAATTGGGATTTTTAGGGAGGAATGGGAAAGATGGGTGACAGCAGGGGGTAAAGTTTCTTCATCCAAACCGGAGGGAAAATAATACCAGTAGGTCCACTTTAATTTTAATGCCAATTTGAAAACTTTGTACCTTATGATAATAAGAAAAGCACAATTTTAGAAGTATGATAACCAATAATATAGATAAATAAAAATATCGGTGCGTTTTTGGTATTTATGTGCAAGAGTAGTCGGGTGAGGCTTCAACTTGGACTCTTTTTGGTGGTTTCTTGTGTTGGTATCAGTAGCGATATTGTTTTAGTCGGCAATGCTTTTATGTGCAGTATACATTTATTTCAAAGCTTTGGATTTCTTGTATATGTAAACAAAAGGTGATTGCTGTATTTGATTAGTAAACAACTTATTTTTATACTCGATATGAATCTTATACTCTTACATTCAATAAATGAAGACATCTTTTCTCACTCAAAAGTTGGTATGGTGAAAAACTAGTCTGACAATTGTTAAGTACATGATGGATTGTGAATTAGTGGTTTGAAAAGCTGTGTGGTAGCTATACAAAGGTGGATGGAAATGGATACCTTCTACTATCAAACTTGTTCCCAATATGGTTCAGATCCGATTATTTCAGCGAGCTTGATTTTTTTCCTGTTATTTTGCAGGTACTTGAACTTCCATAAATTTGTGCTATAAGTCTTGGGCGTCCAATGGTGCAGTTAAAGTGGATAGGCATGTCTTTGATTTACCAAAAACTGGGAATTTGGATATTTAATAAAGCAACGTCCTTATCCTCTCCAATTGAAGTTTTGTATTTGACAACTTGTTATCTCCTATTGAGGATTTAAGTACAACTTTTTGTCTGGAATACCATCTCCAGAAAATTTGTCAATGCAGTTTGCTGTGCTACATACTTCAAACATTTTGGAATCTGAAAATGTAGTTGGAATTTCTAGCACAGCCTAGGATTTCATATCTATGTTCTCGTGGTAATGTCTTTATCAGGCCATTTGCACTGAATACAGATCCTGAAACTGCATCAGTTGTGTAATGTGTAAACATGACGAAAAATGGTCGTTCATTATGCTAATTAACATTTTAGAGAAGGCTATATCACCCCACAAGTAGAACTTGGCATCCCTCTCAAGAGTGTAGTACTCAGAGTGACTTGGTGATCTCTGTCCCTTTTGCGTACATGTTTTCCATTTTATCAAAATACAAAAAGTCCAACCTGGTAACCCACTTAGATTCACTTGTCAAGAAAGAATGACAATATCTAGCCCTTCACCACACTTTAAATCCTACTTTAGCTACCATCCATTATAAACATGTACTAGCTAATAGGGACTTCCAACAATCACAGTAATTATTCACAATTGTTAAGATCCAGACATACTCCAGACTCAATAGCGCAGTTGCACTAGCTCATTTAAGTTTCTTCATCAAGGCAAACAATGACATTCCCACTAGGAGGAGAGATGGAGTCATCTGCGGGTAATGGCGGAGAAAGGGAGGGTGACACTAGACCAACAGACTGGCTAAATCTGAGGATATGGACTTCTACTGAAGTCTCTAATTCAAGAACTGACTCATCTAAACTATTCTCATGCAACTTTTGTATGAGGAAATTCTACAGCTCACATGCATTAGGAGGTCATCAAAATGCTCACAAGAGAGAAAGAAGAGCGGCAAAAATATACCACTCTCAGAGGATTATCTCAGTGTCTGGGTTCTCTGTAAACAGTCCTATCTTGAGGTCATTAGAAGCTCGACCACACTCTATAATTCATAAAGTCATAGGAGTTGAAGGAGAAGAGGTAAGTAGGACTAACCAGGATTATGGAAGTTTTGGGATCAGTTATACACCAGTGGAGCAGAACCACATGAATTTTATGTGGCCCGGAAGTTTTAGCTTTGTATCAACACAAGGAAAATCACAATCGGATCCACTGAAGGTTGATCTGATCCTACGACTTTGAGTTGTAACTCGCAGCACTCTAGATCATAGGTCATGCATTTAGATATACATTTTGTAGCTCAGTGACAACTTAATATAGCTTTGAGTATCCAAATTCCAAAGACTCCGAAAGGTGAAATTGTTACACCTTAAGAATTTTCTTAATCCTTCGAGTACGTACCTGTCTTATAGTCAAAATAAATTCTTTCTTAATGTGATTTTCTTTGCAAGTGAGACAATCCACAACAAGAAATGAACTCATAGCAACAAACGGTTACCGGAAAATTTGAGCATCTGGCTATGAAGCAAAAGAACTGGATGCTTCTGACTTGTGATGCTAGGGTCATTGCATACAGCAGAATCTGGCAATCCCTTCTGCAATAGACGAACATTCCAAAATTCAAATCAAAATCCAATGACTGAACATTGAGGAACCCCCAGAGAGCATATTAAAAAAAATTAACAACAGGCTTGGGTGCAGCATGATCTGCATATAAGCAAAGGTTTTCAGTACAGTATAAAATAGATGCTTACGAATACCTGTGTATATGCACTAGGACGAGAACCCAAAAACAACAGATGTGTGTAGCATTCCTTTCATTCCCTCATCGAACAAAATTTCCTCCAGGGTGTCGTAAAGTTGTGGTAACACATGCGAAGGTTCAACACAAGTGATCCAACAACAAATGCCTTATTCCATTGGCTTGCATAAGGTAAGTAGAATGTGAGGACCAGTCCATGCATCCCATTACATCATCAAACACACAAAAACTACCTCGATTACAAACCACTCTTTTATCTCAAAAACAAAACATAAAGGTGATAGCAAAAGCTGTGCTCCAGCTTTTTTCATTTACTGGATAGCAAGTAGTGCTTGCTCTAAGTTTCTAGTGGATCATGTCTCATGACTCATGGTGCTCATCCTCATCATCAAAATAAACAAGTGGTTTCGTATTGACTCAAAATACACAATGTTAGATTAGATTAGGCCAATGATCAATGGCTAATGTGCAATAACATCAACTTATTGCTCAACATTGATGCCACACTCTTAGTAGTATTCCACAGCTTCAAAAGTCTCAGACAAAGAGTCTCAGAAGCTTCACCTCATTCTTCTGAGAGCACATGTTATTGGAACTGCTTTCAAAGGTGGTCGTTTCGGACTCATCTGACAATGCCACCTCCCTTACTCTCCGCCTCTTCGAGTTCTCAAACGTCGTTTCATGAACTTTCTCAGCTCTGATTGTCTCAATCTTCTGAAAACTTGCGTTGGGTTTGATCTGAGAAGTCATCCCTGGTGCATTGAAAAAGTCAATCTCAGCTCCTTGGAGATACTCCGGAGACAAGGTACCACCTTGCAAAACAGTCTCAACTGCTGATTGACACATCTTCCAGTTTCCAGTCCATAGCAGCCCTGTAGATCCACTCACCGGATTCACTGTCCTTCCAGCTGCTTCAAACAGCAACGACTGAAACAAAGCTGTTGAAACAACAACAAACAAAACCCATCATCATCAACACTTGAAAAATCATGAAAATCTCAACTTTATGGAAAACAAAAATAGAAGAGAACTGTACGCACCAGATCGTTGATGGGGTTGAACAGAGGAGATGAAAGAGAATAGCCCAGCTCGGCCAAAGAACTTGGCGACGAAGAGAGTAGCGTAGCCTTGGGATTGAGGGTTTTGAATCCATTGCAAACTGTCCCTTAAGATACAGTCCTCCTTGCAGCCCTTGCGGAGGACTCTACATCCGTTGCAGCTCATCTCAAATGATGAATCTGGGTCGGTTTAGTTTCAGAAAGTGATGATAAAGTTTGAAACTTTGGTTGAAAAAATGTGGAAAATTGTAGGGGTTTGAGTTGATGCGGATGACAGAGAGTTTCACTTGATGCTTATTTATAAACAGTGTTGATTGAGGAAGTGGATGATGATGATGGAGCTGCTGCTAGCTAGTGGAGAACTTTATGCATAATTTGGTGCCGTTACCAATGCCCCATGTATTGTAACTAACCATGGTTAGTTAATTAATGATATATTTATTCTGTTTTATTTTGTTTGTTTAAAAGTATAATTTTGTCAATTTTTAAAAATATAAAATATGTGTTTGAAAATGAATTTCTAAAAAAATTGAAACTAAAAATAAAATATGTGTTTGATGGGTTGCAAAAGAAATGATAAGTATATGTGAGATCGAAAGACTTAATTTCAATTGTTGATTTTGATAATCTGACGGTTGAGATTTAAGTTGGTTTTTATTAAATGAGGGCCTTAAATTTTTGAAAAACCATAACTATTGAGTTCGGCGATTTTATTTAGAATTAAATCTCATCTTTTTTTAATTATTGAAAAATAACGATCGAAATTCGTATCTTACGATCTCACATATAATTTGATATTCTTCTTAAATTTTAATTTGTGTTTGATAAGTAAACAATAAATAAATTAGGAACAAATATAGTGAGATAGAGAAAATGAATAAAAATGGAGTGGTATGATTAGGTTTAATAGTTAATCATGGTTGAGAAGTGGATTGGGTAGGTTCCAAAGACATTGGGGTATTTTTTTGGGGGCAACATAAACTAAATAAAAAATATAAAGCGGCTCCTTGTCACCGCGAACGGTCGCTCATTGGTTCCTCCGGTGTCACTTTAACCTTTTTCCATCTCTCCATCCTTTTTCCAACTACAGTTCATACCTATTTTGTATTTTCATTATTTCAACCTAAGCAAAAAATATTATTTTCTTGAAAATAATTTGATTTATTCCTTATTATTTCACATTTACTGCTGTCATGAAAATTTTCCTAATTTTAATAAGAATATTACGCCTATTAAGTTAATGAATTTTGTGTTCTCTTAAGATTTAACAATCAAATAAAATCGTACCCTTTTCAAGGGGTCGGATTTCGAATGAGGGGCATTGTCTCGGACTCTTACCACTCGATACAATCTTGATTATTCAATCAATGTTGTTTTAAGCATTAGCGCAACTATACATACTGATTAGTTTCATATATTTAGCAGTTTGGCCGGGAGTTGCAACTCGCCAAAAGAAACATCTGGCCCTTATGGAGGCGCCTCCTAGATGAGCTGTGGAGGCATATTGAATAAGATTAGTTTAAGATTCCGAATATACAATTCTGGAAGGATATGGTTGGTTAAATCTCCATACCTGTCTCGTTAGGGTTAGTTTCCTTGGAATAAACGAGCTCGATCAAGAGTTGACAAACAGCTAATTAACATTATAATTGGATATACGTGTGCATGCATGCAGGAATATACGACGTTGGATCATCTCGTACGACATGCAGCGTGGAAACATAACGTTATGCGGTGATTAGGGTTTTTTAACTGTTGGTCTATGGTTTCAAAGTTGACATGCAATAGACTGAAACTAAAATGCTTTCGTTGTATGTATCTCACATGGCTTTAAGATATCGGGTGATATGTGCATAAACTGGATAAGGGCTATAAAAGGTATGATAATAATGCGTACAGTTTGTGGACAAGCTTTGGGCAGCATGATATGATGGTGTAAACAGTAGTGCTCCATTGGCTTTTCCTAAAGCTTTTGTCAGCAAAAGTTTTGCTTAAAATTAAGAGAATGTTATAAAATGGATTGTAAATCTACTTTTTAATATAAGCATATCTGAGGAAAGCTCTTTTGAGACCTTTACTATTGGATGAGACATTGAGACCCCAATCATGGCCATTGGTTGGATTTGCTTTTAGGGTCCGGATTGTGCCACGTGGAGGTGAGAGAACAAAAGTAACAATTTCTCTCACCTCCGATTTCTTTTGTTCTCTCACATTCACGTGGCACAATCCAGACCCCAAAAACAAATTCAACCAACGGTCATGATTGGGGTCTTAGGATCTCACCCAATAGTGAGGGTCTCAAAAGAGACCACCTCAAGCATACCTTAGTTAACAATGGTTCTAGCTTTTGCATTGAGTTGGATGTTGTAAAAATAAAACATTGGAAGAATGATTTAACATGTACAACTAGGGAAGAGGTTCATTTGCGACCCAGGTGTTAGCCTGCGATCCTTGCGACCCAGGTGTTAGCCTGCGATCCTTGCGCTAATGACCGTTGGATCAATTCCACAATTCGCGCTATCTGCATTTTTGTCGTTTTATGCAGATTGTTTGTCGTGTAGCGATATGCACAAATGCAAATGGAACGTGCATATAGTTAAGTAAAAATGCAAATAGTTAAAAAGTCAATCTGCACAAATGCAGAGGATCGTAAAGGAACCAGACTCTTACACCAAAAATAACTAGACACCAAAAATGCTGACGGGTGAAGAACAAAATTAAATGAAAGGAAGGATATTTTCAGTATTGCAAAAAGTTAATCGATCATAATGCCCTCGATCATTATTCTTTTCTATATACAGGATTAGGCATTATAGTATTTTTGATCCTCGATACACTCGAAGGACACTCGAAAGACAGATGCATTGGGTATTACTCAAAAACCAAACTCTAAGCACAACCAGGGAGCACCAGAAATGGTTAAGTATGTTCTATTAGGTGGACCGATTCGGTAAATTAGACATGTCAAATTTATCCATATCCGTTTAGTGTCCATCATCCGTCCATTTAATTCAATCCATTAACCATCCGTTTAGTTAAACGGATAAAGTCATCATATCCATTTATCATCCCTTTATTAAATGGATGGAACGGATGAACCATATCCATTTACCATCCGTTTATTGACGGATGAACCACTATCCATTTAACGTCCATTTACCATCCGTTTATTATCTTATTACCATTCATTTACAATTAACTCATAAACGGATAAACGGATGATAAATGGATAAACGGATGGTAAATGGACATGATGGTAAACGGATAAATGGATTATCCATTAATCCGTCATCCATTTACAATCCATCCATTTAATCCATTTAAGTTTAACGGATTAAACGGATGACAACCGTTTATCATCCGTCCATTTACCGTCCATCCATTTATCACCCGTCCATCCATTTGACGGGTCTACGGTAAATAATCATTGACCTGGTTTGCTTTGGCCTCATTAGTCACACATTCTGTAAATGTGAATCACCCACAGTGCATCAATACGACGTCGTTTGATCGTCAAATCATCAAAATAACAGTCTTAGAAACGGTGTCGCTTAGGCTGACAGTTCAACAAGCCGCCGTCGACTCTATCATTCAATCGACAAGCGCAGTTATATCAAACGAGTTACTAGGGTTTCGGAAGGATGAAATTCCGATCCGTTTTCGACGTATCGCAGATCCGAAGCGAATTAGAATCGGCTGGAATCAACCTGAAATTCATCCCCATCATATGGAAGTAAGATTATAATTTCAGTTCTTACAATAATCATCATATTTGTTTAGGTTAAATTGAATTAACTTATTGAAATTTAGGTATGTGATTGAGAACCCTAATTGTTGTTGGGATGAAATTCCATCATTGCCATCTGCTGCTTATAAATTGCTCAACTCAAATTTCAAGCCGTGTACTTCTGTTGTTCATTCTGTCTTTAATTCCAATGACCAAGTCACTACTAAGCTCCTCATACAGTTGCAGGTAACCCTAGTTTGATGGAATATGGAGTATATTATGGTTTATTTAGATGTTATGTTATGAGCTGATTCTATTTTTTCCACACAGAATGGCGAATTTGTTGAGGCGGTGATCATGAGGTATGATTCCAGATTGGGGGTTTATGGAGGAAAGCCGCGCCCTGGTGGTGTTCGTTCAACACTCTGTGTCTCATCTCAGGTATACCATTTACTTATATGTAGATTCACCATGACATGTTAGTTAATACTTGGTACTGGTGGCGGCTAAGCTTGTTCATCCGTCATTTTCTCATTGTGTTCCTCAAAAGTCTCAGTCTCGCGACTTCTAGTCATAAAAGTCTATTCAAATCTGGTGTGGAGCTTTGCACCTCTTCTGCTTATGTTATTATAAGTCCATATTTCCTTTTTGAAACAGGTTGGATGTAAAATGGGATGCACATTTTGTGCAACCGGCAGTATGGGTTTTAAAAATAACCTATCATCGGGAGAAATTCTAGAGCAACTGGTTCATGCCTCCCGATTTTCACAAATTCGCAATGTCGTCTTCATGGTATTTACATTTATGCTGTCGTGTGTAACCTATTATATAGCTACAAGTTTGTTCAGCTGATTATTTGTTTTGCTTGTTAGGGAATGGGGGAGCCGTTAAATAATTATTCTGCCCTCGTGGAAGCGATTCAAAGCATGATTGTCTATCCATTCCAGTTATCATTTAAGAGAATAACTGTCTCGACGGTATGGGCTCTCTATTTTAGCTTTTAAAACACATATGGCTAGCTGATTATGGTTAGTTACATTTATGATATGTACTTGTATTACAGAAGGTTAATTTTATCCTTCAAATTATCGTTAAGAATTGCACTTAATTTTCATAGGTCGGCATTATTCATGCTATCAAAAAATTCCACAACGATCTTCCAAATGTGAATTTAGCTGTGTCTTTGCACGCACCTGTTCAAGAGGTTCGCTGCCAAATAATGCCAGCAGCTCGGGCTTTCCCTCTAGGTAAACTTATGGACACTTTGCAAGACTATCAGAAGAATAGGTAAAGTTTTCCTTGAATGTTTCTCAATAGCCAGGCATTTTTATAATCCGCTTAAAAACAATTCATCCGTTTACTGAGTATTTTTCTCCTGCAGCCTACAGAAGATTTTTATCGAGTACATAATGCTTGATGGGGTCAATGATCAAGAGGAGCATGCTCACCAGCTCGGAGAACTTCTAAAGACTTTCGACGTGGTCAGCATTTTGTGTTTCTGTTACCCTACCTCTCTTACATTATAAAAGTGAGGTGGTAAAATAACCATTCATCCTAGAATGGCCTTTTCTTAGTATCTCGATTCTTCCATGGCTAACAGGTTGTGAATCTGATTCCTTTCAATCCAATTGGTATACTAAGCCAGTTTGAGACCAGCCATGATGAAAAAGTTACGAAGTTCCAAAAGATTCTAAGAGGTACGTTTAATATCCGAACAACTGTCCGTAAGCAAATGGGCCAGGATATAAGTGGTGCATGCGGCCAGCTTGTGGTTAGTAAGTCTGATGGGAGCATGCGAGTTGTGTCCGACATAGAAGACCTTCATATATGACAAACGGGTTCTCTGTCTGGTTTTAAGAATATTAGGTTGCAATTGTGAGATAGGGGAATTGGTGTCATTGTATACAAATTCTGGAGTAATGGTTGTACTTATCTCAAGATCTAATTCCCATGTTCCTAGCGAATTCCAGTTAGGTTATCTATACAAGTTTTTCCTCTTGTTTTGAGCAAACATTACATTACTGTCAACAAAAAATTTCTCTGTGAAGCACTTGTGTACTAAAACAGTGTTTATCCATTGAATCACACAGTTTAGTACTAAAACAGTTAGCTACTAAAGACGATGGTCCATAATTTGGAAAACCAAGTTGGCTTGGATGTGCACTCATTCTCAAGAAGCTAAAAGAGCTTCAACCTTGGCAATTTGATCCTCTTCCTTCTTTGGAGTAGGACTTCTGTTTGCGTCACTGAACATATCATGCTTCCACTTGTCTGAAAGACCAGTTGTCTGAGGTCGTTGGCCACCATAAGTTCCATCTCTTGCTCTGTTGTTTACACTAGAACCACCAAACCTGTCTCTGGAGAGGAATTAAAGCCTTGCTGCTCTCCTCTACTAGTAAATCCTCTATCACCATTAAATGGCCTTCGCATACCTCTGTCTCGCTCCAGATGCCGAGGGATGCGGCTGCCTTTCTCGTCCCTCTCACTTCTGCCTGGCAGTTCTTTTTTATCATCCTCGACTGCAATTTTCTGCTCACTAAATGCTGGGCGCTTCCTAGAAGCTGGCTGAGAAGGATTTGCTTCCAACTCGAAAAATCCATCATGACGCCATGTACGATCATTGTTTCCTCTGTCAGTAGCTTTAAACCTACTCGACTCTCTATCACCACGATGATCCCTTGAGTCTTTCCCCCATGCTCGGTCTATAGATGAGATATAGAATTTATTATCAGAAAACATTACAAGCTCTCAAAAGACCTCAAGTGTCAATTTAATATCATAAAGCTTTTGTCCCTCAAACAATCCATGTACTTGGCAATTGGCATATCCAGCCCAACAATGAAAATAACAAATTGAAACTTAGGGGACTGCTCAAAGGTCATATAAGACTTACCAGAAGAAGACTCTGATTGGAACTGCGGTCAGATTTCTGTGCATTACTACGGTCATCATTCTACAACAATAACGATAAATTTACACTGATAAGAGGGCAACAAGATTAAAATAGAGAAAAGAGCAAGAATAAGAATCTGATTCCTTTCCACTACACTTGAAAAGAAGCCTAAAGTATTAACTATTCAATTTTTACTGGCTACAATATCAACCAAACCTGAAAATGTGAACGACTTCTTGGCATCTCCGCAGGCTCCGAAGAACGTTTCTTTTCAACCTGACTCCATTTTCTTTCCTTTTATCAGAACCATCAAGTTGATCAGTTTTCTTATCCACCCCTTTACTCAGCACTGCATCCTCATCCTTACTAGAAGGCGCTTCAAGAGGCAAAATCTCTTCATTTCGACGCGAGCGCTTCTGATCATAATCCCTATCACGCCTAGCATCTCTATCATCATTTCACGCCCTTTCTCACCATCATCCCTTCTAGACCTCTTTGGACTATCAACAAACACAACCGCCGCCACAAATAACATCACATTAAAACATACAAACCAAATCAGAAGAAGACAGTCAAAGATTGAAACTTTATAAGCAGTGAAGTCGATGGTACCTGGGGCGGCGGTCGTAGTTGGATGAAGAGTGACGCTTGGAATCTGATTCGCGACGGCGTGTCGACATTACGCAGCTCTGGACAGTGGACACCAGATGAAATCTGAACCAGTAAAGTTAGGGCACTTCCATTTGTTGTTACTGATGGAGTCATTAATAGGTATAAATCTAACTATGAGTTCTGTTCCAACAAAGCGTTTGTAGTCCAACGGTCAGGATAATTGCCTTCCAAGCAATAGACCCGGGTTCGACTCCCGGCAAACGCATTTTTGCAGTCCTTTCAAAGGGCATAGGATAAATGGGCCGGATGTGTCTACTCGGATCGGCCCAATAGTATCTGCTGAAGAAGTTAGTTGATCGGCGAATGTCTCGGTCAACTCGCTCGGCGGTGACTCGTCTTCTCCACCTCCGCTCAATGTCGTCGATTCCTCAACTGCCGTCTCTCGTAATCCGTACAAACTCCGCCGTCAACAGACGCGATCGTAGATATCGTTGTATAATTCGTTTTGGGCATAATGATGTGCCGATCAAGGTCAACAGATCAGTGACTCGTCTCTATCCGGTTCGGTATCTATCTGTCTAGCTCTTCCATCCCTATGCTCCTTATACATTAAGTATTGAGTGTTGCTAATTAGGAAGTGTTTTGGTGTTGACTAGGGTAGTGAAAATCTGGCTTGGAGTTTGAGTCCGAGACATCCGGTTTTGTCAAGGGAGTTTAGTGGATTTGGAGGAATTGAAGATGAGAAAGGAGTCGATAGGAATGTAGAGTTGTTGGTTAGATTTTTGCAGAATATGTTCAAGAAGATTACAAAGAAGGCTAGGAAGGCTGTGCGGTCTGTCTTACCTCTTTCCATCCCCTCTGAATTGGTAGTGCTTTTAATCTCTTTGTTGAAGATTTTTTTAATTGTGTGGGTGAAGTGCGAAATTTCTGGATATTGCTGCCGCATGCTGACAAATGCGGAGATGCCATTATTGAACAATTACTCCTGATGATCTTGAGGTTAAATATGTTGGCTACCTGTTTGATGTCATCATATTTACTTTGTATGGTCTATTATGATGCTTGAATATGATTCTGTCATTTGTATGAAAATGTTGTGATGAAACTTACTCAGTGTGTGATTTCTTTGCTGTATGAATATCAATATGTTGAACTAAGTAAGACCTACAATCTACCATTTTAAAGAGGCTAAATTGTTTGACTCATTTATACATAATGCTTTGCTGGATGATTTATGATATGAGTCAGCGGGTGAATATCTTTCATGGAAATGCATTTATGCACTGGCCGTGTATGCTCCATTTCATTTTGTCCATCATTTGTAGTTTTATATTCTTTTGTTGAACAACAGGTATGCTTCTCTGTAGATGGCGCCACCATGTTGGCATTTTTGTGGCTGACCAAGGCGTTCCTCGAGGTATCCTCTTCGAAATTTGATTGAAGATTTGTGCTAGATTCTTTTCAAAGTACTTATCCAAGTTAGCTGATAATTGGATTCTAGTACTTTCCCATCCCTCGGTTTTTGGCATACCTTAACTGGCTACAGTTCATAACCTGCCACAGTTCCTGCAAGGAGGCATCTCAAATGGGATGTTTAGTGATCGTTATGATGACCCTTTCTGAATTGGGGGGGTGAAAATCATCACAAAGTTATTTGTTCAATATTCTCACAACTCAGATATGATTATAGGCACATGTATTCCATATATGGATTTTATAGTTGACTTGAATATGCATTTCTAACGTCTTAGCTTATAAACATTTAAATGAGAGTCTCATAAAACTGAGATTCTTGTACTGACATCTACATTTGTGTTAGGTAATATGCACTGTGGGAAGTGTGGTGTTTATAAGCATCTTGCTCACACGTGGCTTATGGTACGGTATCGCCTATGTCAAGGAAAGTGGCACAAATAAGCTGAATATACTCGGTGATGAACTATTGTGGAGTAGAACTCGTCATGCAGTATGAAGTTATCCTCACCAAATACAAAGACAACAGCTTAGGACAAGCCCATGTACCATTCCAATCTCACAAAAATAACTTGAAATATGATGTCTGCAATAAGAAAGGCTGCAGCAGTTTGGAGTTACTTGTAAATGACTGTGAATGCTCCCCCTGTTTGGCAATTGTTAGTTATCATAACCACATGTTGTATCACCGTAACTTTATTTCATAAAAGCTGCTGACTTGTAAAGTTGTGTTTCAAGTTGGATATTAGTTAGCAATTTCTCTTTGAAAAGAATCAGATGCAAGCGAAGTTCTGATTCAAATTATGTTTAATGTAAATTACAAACTACAGAAAACTACTTTCTCAATAACACGCTCAAAGAGCAACTATCTTATCGTTACTCAAGTTAGATTAAGCCCCCCTGATCAGCCAAGAAAACCCAATCCCTTCCTAGTTAGCCTTATTTCCCTTCATCAATCAAAAGATTCAAAACATGTCATCGGCACAAGTAGCAGCGCCTTTGAGTGGTTGACAAAAGTAAGACCAAGTGGTTCACATGTTGCACCCAACTTGATTTTGATCCGACCCATTAGAATCTGGAAATATCCAGTGTCTGAAAACCCCTACCTGCATGCACATCAAAGAGCACAAACAACATTAACATTAGCATCCCTTCAACAAAAGGTCTGTATATACTTGATGATCTCTTCCTTTATATAAATTTATAGTAGTTCGAATGAAGTTTTAAATATATGTTGCACTGCTGCTTGCGACATATACTTCTTAGAACCTATCCAGTTTTCCGTCTCTCTAGATAAGAAGTTTTATAAATTGTGCAATGAAGAGCCAAACAAATGATAATTACTAACAATACCAAGTTTGATGCGGAAAACCAAACCAGTCTTCTAAAGGCAAATGATTATTGATGCAACAGATACAAGATCATTGTAAAATTCTAAGTTTTGTAAGCAGCTATGGCGACATTAAGAATCTAATGGAATTAGTACAAAACTTTTTTTTTTTTTAGTACACATTAGAAACTTTAGCTCCAAGATATTAAGATTGAAAGAAGTTATACTTTGCGTAACACAGAAAATAAAAATCATCCAAATCATATTTTGAAATTTACAGTACAATTTACCTCTTTAATTCAATCCTATATGAACTAGTTCCCAAGATATGATGAAAGAAATCTTACATCTAAGACATTCAAGCTGACATACGTTTTGAACCACACGCTACTATGATAATTAGCTTACTCGTGTCAAATAATGCTCGTTTTCCATTAAAGTGATCTATCATCCATAAATGATACTACCCTGATAAGGTTGCATTTATTCCGATCCCCAGAAAAAGATTTACTGAAAGAAAACTTTGCAACGTGGACATAACTTGGTCCAAAACAGTAACGTTAACATGTTTAATAGAAAATGAGTAAATTACCTTCCTTTGTATACATCTAGCCATTTGTGACTAGGTACCTTATCAAAACACATCACACTGGGAAATATAATATCTGGTGGGATTACATACTAAAATTGTCAATATCAATTCCTAATCTTTCATGCATTTCAAAATCCATTGGATAAGTATTCTGACTCTCCTATCACTCAGATTTCCTCATTCAAATTAATTGACCCTAATGCACTGTCTTACCAACAATGGCTAACAATTTATAAATACATTTCATGAGCGATTTCCTTCCAAATAACAGGGGGAGAATCTATAGATTTCCCCTCAAGGATTGGAAATAATATGTGATTCACTTTATACAACACGTTTTAATTCACTAGAAGATCTGAACCAAAAGATTTCAAAGAGATTTCTCTTATATGGATGAGGACCATTCAAATGGTTACCCAATTATTAGAACGATTAAAGATTTACACGGGGAATGATTTTTTTTCCTTACTACCATCAAACACTATATATGTTGAATGACTTTTCTTCAATACACACTCACCATTTCTTCCCCTAGAGAAAAGGAAAAGAATACACAAAATTTGTGTCCTTTAGCAACATGGACCAAGTTGAGAAGAAAAACAAGGGAAGGAGAAAGATCAAGATGGCAAAAATGGAGAAGGAAAGCAACCTATTGGTAACCTTCTCCAAACGTCGTGCAGGCCTTTTCAAGAAGGCAAGCGAGCTTTGCACTCTCTGTGGTGTGCAGATTGCAGTCATTGTGTTCTCCCCAGGTAAGAAAGTATTCTCTTTTGGTCACCCAAACGTGGAGACCATAGTAGATCGCTACCTCACTCGAAACCCAAATCCCAACTTTTCCGTCCCACCACCGAATAATAGCAGTAACAACGTTATAGTTGAGGCCCACCGAAGTGCTAAGATTCGTGATCTTAATGCCGAAGTGACGGAATTGACTGCTCAACTTGAGGCAGAGAGAAAAAGGGGAGAGGCTCTTGACAAGATGAGGAAGATGAATCAGAAACAGTTCTGGTGGGAAAATGATATAAGCGAACTCAACGTGGTGCAGCTTCAGCAGCTGAGTAATGCACTACAAGGGCTAAAGATAGATGTAGCAAAAGAAGCAGATAAACGCATGGCGGTGGCATCGACTTCCAACCAGGTTGTTCCATTTACAGGGATAGAGTACAACCATACCCATGCCGTTCCCGACAGTTTTAATAACTTCTGATATCATTTTCCTCATAGTTCGATTCCAAATTACAGCCTAAAGGATATGGCTTTGTTCGCATTCTAGATTCATTACTGTTTCATTTCTCTCAATTCCTAAATTCTTCAGTAATCAGCCGATTGTATCACACAGTTAGGAATAAAACGTTTACTGATTTCGTTAATCTCAACAAATGCAATGTATATCAATCAGCAACGTTACACTCATTGGACCCTTAACTTAGACATAGGAACGAAAATAACATATAAAATCTAGACACACCAAAAATGAATAAGGAAAGAACTTTACCAGAATCAAAATTAAATCTGATTACCTTCTGACATCAAATCAGCAATCCCAAATCCTCCTACTCCATCTCTAATAACAATGCTTCAGTCAGACATTTCATCAAACAGGTAGCCTGCAACCAAACCTTCCATCCTTCAAATCGCATACTGAAAAAGCGGCTTTGCAATACCCATCGGCTGTCTCATCTCGCAATTCTATCGCCGTGGGTCGCTATGTTGCATTCATAGGATTAGGATCCGACCCGGAACAAACTGGTGTTTGCTGTTCGAGGTTTTGTTCAGATCTCATCACTAGCTGATGCTGGAAAATCAGCAACGATCTAATGTTCGTCGCAATCAGCAACTTGTCACTGTCAAGACCTTAACCGTTCAAGTAAAAATTGTATTTAATATGAAATAAATTTATACTTTCTGTCTCTTAATGTTTTTCCACTTTTTATTTTGGGCGTTCTCTTAAGTTTGTCCACTTTCCTTCAACCACATATTCTACTTTTTTACTCATATATTTATAAATCATTTATTCTCAACCACATTTCATATCTTTTTCTACCTTAAATACCGTACAATTCATATTTTTGGACAAACAAATAGGAACGGAGGGAGTATATAACTGCATCAAACAATTCTTTTAAGTAATTATATTAGAATTTTAAAAAATAAATATATAAATCATTTGTTTGATCTCAATGGAATATGAAACCATTAAAATACTGAAAGCTGGGGATAATGACACATGGCCAACTCAGTACTCACCTCAGACTCTTCAGCATTTTTCAATGCATGTATGAAACACTATTTAATTTGTATTCATGATCTGGTGGTGCAAGAAAATGAAAGGATACAACAAAGTACAGTACCAGAAGACCTCAATCTTCTTAGGAAAAAACTGGAAAAAAACAAGCTGTGATGTCATTCTTAAATCCCAACAGATGAGGTCATGATAACCATGGACACCTTTCTTATAGAAAGATGTAAACCAGGTGCAAAAAACCCTCCTGCAAAATTGACATCACAGCTTCAAACAGACTTGGTATTTATTTTACTGATTCTTAAATTACTTGCTTCAGGTTTCGCAGTTTGAAGATGAGTTGAATAGTGTCTTCAGGTGCAGTGTTGAAGAGATATGAACGTTGTCATCACAATATCCTTGATTGTCTTGCAGAATTCTGGATCCATCTGTAGACAAAATCATATAAAAACTGGGTGATCAAATGGAATATGAAGCTTCTTGCGGACTGAGATAATACTTGCTTAAAGATTTACCTGAGCAACAATGGTTATGTTGAGTGACGAAGTTCCGAAACTGAGGACACTGGTATTGACAATGGTAAGATGAATAGTTTTCATCTCTTTCATTACTTGTTCAACAACTCCTTGTTTCTTCTCGCAGTGAATCCTTATAAGGACATTTTTGTCGCAGATTCTAGCTTCAACTTCTGGTAGTGAGTTGTCCAAAGACTTGTGATAACAGTTGGTGTCAGATGATGGAATTTCATCATATGGAAGGAGCTCAAATTTCTTTATAAGAACCATTGACTGCATGGTTTTCTGTTTAGCCTCTTCCTCCAGCGTCTTTACACGCTCCTGCATATGTCTCAAGTACTTGATTGTATCGCCAAGAACTGATGCCTTGTCCGTCTGTCATGTGGAGAAGCAGTTAGCAATTGATCAAAATTCTAACGAGGCATGTGAGTAAATAGTATACCTTCTTTAGTCCTGGAACAATAGCAGACAGCGCGATAAACCTCTGGCTAAGCTTCTCTCTGCGTCTTCTCTCAGCCATGATATGATCTCGAGGATCACAATTTCTACCTGCTGGCAGCGTCTTCATTGCTCCTAGGCTAGTTTTCCGGTTGCCAGGAGCAGGCCGGGACATTAACACAGATCCAGCATCCCAAGACGAAACCTCCTCCTTAGGCCTTTGAAGAACAGCTTGGTTACCAGAACTCAAACCAACAAAAGATATGTTGCTACCGGTAGAAGAAATTGAGTTCTGCATCGAACTGGTCATGTCTGGCTGCCAACAGCCATGATGTCCTTGCAGCTGAATCTGTTCCGCAAAGGCCACGTCATCCAATGAGTTCACCCATTGATTCATGTACCTCCTTTCCTGTCAGTATACATTCACATATCAATAACCGAGCGAAAAAGAAGACAGAAACAAGATTAAATACCTGATCAGAAAAACCATTCGAAGCCGGAGCATCCATGGAACAAAACACCTTGATGATCAGAACTTCAGAACTTCTGCACTAAATAATATATCAGTTGCAAAGACATTGTAACAAGTAGCTTTATTTTATACATGTGTAAACTGTAAACTGCTGTGTCGGGCTGTCAACGTGGTCAGGCAGGTTAGATCAGTCATCATCGCAGTATCCTCCGTAAGGAAAGGAAACAGTTGGTGAAGAGGAGATACTGCCAGAGTTTGCTGATGATTTCTTCCTCTTCATTGACTTCAGGGTCTACTGAATGACACATGTGAATGTGATTCACTCAGCTCATTTCAAAAGTGGTCGGCAACAGACACCTACTAAAATGTGACATTGCAACTCAGCGTCTGATAATCAGCATTTATAGTTGCAACAAGATATTCTCTGTTAACCAAAAAGTCAAAATGAGTAAGCCAAAAGAGAGCTCAACAAGACATTCCTTTGACAAACATTTTTATCACATTTGTTTTGATGGGTCTTTTGAAATTATATAGTGCCAACACAACCTGAGCTCAATAAAATTTTGTGAATTTGGAAGTGTACTGATGATAGAAGTTACAATAGAAGCTGAGCTGAGACCTTGCTAAGCTAGCAACAATGGTTTAGTGAATTTTATGGAAAACCTTGGATCACCCGGTCTTTAAAATGTTGAAGAATGATGGTGGCGTCTTCCTGGAGGGAGCACAGAGTTCCTGAAAAAAGATGCGAAATATTACAAATTATAGACTGAGCCTAGATGTAAAAAGGTATACGGGATAGTTGAGGAATTAGTAGGTTAAGGGAAGCATTGCCTCTATAGCAGAAGCCAAGCGTATAATAGTGGCTTCACCCCATGGGCGGCCTATTAGTTGTAAGCCTATTGGGAGTCCTTGTTTGTCATACCCTATCTGTGGCGGCAATTCAAAATTCAGTTGGACATTCATCTGAGCAACAGCTGAAGAATAAACCAGTGAGTGACACTTACCGGCACAGAAATGGCTGGGAGGCCAAGTAGATTGGCTGATATAATGAACTTCATTAGATGACCTGCAAGGAATCAGCGAAGTGAGTATGAATGAGGTATACGTAAAAATAGACATCGTTGGAGTCTAGGATGCAACAGGTAGAGAGCTGACCTGTGACCTGCATATTGGTCTCCCCATATTCAATAGCAGTTCCAGGTATAATGGGAGCCGTCATACTTTTTTGTTTGATTTTGTAGCAGAAATTAAGTTAGATTATGCAAGTGAAAGTAATCGGATAGATCAAAAAACAGAATACAATGGAAAATAGTTATGCGAGTAGTTCTAGCCGTTGGTTAGGCTGCTCTTTCTTACCCAGTTGTTGGAGTTACGATGATGTCAACCTTCTTGAATGCCTCCATGTGGTAGTGCATTATCCTGCGTCTGCATCAAATAAATTCATGAGATTTATCTTATACGCTTGCTCGTCAAATACTCAAAAATCAGTGAGAGCAGCCTCACCTAAAGCATTGAGCATGGACATAGTCAGCTCCAGAAAATGAACGAAAAAGAGCTAGACTTGTGCGAGAGTCATACGTCAACTGTGTAAGCCGCCTAGATAAAAGCGAGCAAGTGAATCCTTTTATATTAACTAATAAAATATTTACGGGGTACTGAAACATTTTCTATATTCTGAATCAACAAAAGCAGTAATCTGCCGCTTTTCTTTTTAGCTATTATTCATACCCATCCTCCAAAGTAGGGTTCAGTGAAGATAAACATTCACAGCCAATGGAAACAACATGAGCAACACGCATCTCTGGCAGCTCTGGTAAAACAACTTCCATCACCTAGTTTAGTTGATATCAGAATCATTAAATATGATTATGGAAATCGTCAACGATGACAAAGTAGCAAGCAGTGGAAAAAAGATAGTGGATATATACTTTACAGCCATGAGTTTTTGATAATAGATTAAGAATGTCTTCACACTTGTCAGTGATATCTGTTGAGTCAACATCACTGAACCACTGCATTATACAGTCAGGGTAAGGGTTATTTTGGGGCAGACACTTTTGGGTTTGATAATCATATTTATATATGGAAACTGAATTTACCTCAGTGTACTTCCCCAGGCACAAAGATCCGACCAGTTGCGAATTTTCATGGGAAGCTAAGTTTGGGAAGCAAGGACTCTGAAAAATACAAAAACACAGTTAGGACAAATATAGTGCACTTGGCAAGGGCGCGACTGTGAAGAGAACCAAGTATACTTACAGGTCTCAAGCTGATCCTGTTCCCTGGAGCGGATCCTGTTATGGCTGCGTACCTATAAATGAAAACAGAAAATCTGCATGTAACTGCTGACTGGTAGAAATTCCATCGATCCGAGGTGCAAACAAGTTTTGTCATAGTAGAAAGTCGTTTTTAACAATAGACACCAAAGATAAGCTTAAAAATTATGTCTAGTACCCACAACTACAACTAAAGATGTAATATAACAATATAACTCATTAATAAGCCACATTTAAAATCTTGGGAAATGCAAAGAGATACTAAAACTTGCTCAAAGAAATAAAATTCTTACACTAGCATGAGATCTTCAACTGAAGAAGCAATCGGTCCGATAACCTCCACAGTACCACGGCCACACAATGAGCTGAAACCCAACATTATATATAATAAAATCCTTGAGAAATCAAACAGGGCAACTATTTTTAGAGATATAAATACTGAATTGAGCTGAACCTTCAATTTTGTTAATTTCCAGTCAAAACCACAAGAAACAATTTAAGTCATTCAGGATCTTACCCTTTCATGTCAACTCTTCCATATGTCGTCTTTAAGCCAACTACGCCACATAGGGCAGAGGGAATGCGGACTGACCCTGTAATCCACCATGACTAGAATTAGTTAGTGGACACATGTTGCAAAAAGCGCTCAGTTATTATATTTTTTCTTAACAGAAATGTATGTCTCACACCTCCCCCATCTGTTCCCAGTGCAGCTGAACATAGCCCCATAGCAACAAGAGCTGCAGGCCCTGAGGATGAGCCCCCGGTATACCTATCTTCTGCATATGGGTTTCTTGTTATTCTGTAAGAAAACACCATTTAAAGAACACATGGGGCAGAGTTATCGGGAAGCAACATGCTCAGGTGAGATACTTCAATCTTTGCAAATCCTAGACATACCATTATTGAAAACATTTGTATTTACATGCGTCAGTAAGTTGGATATTAATGTCTGAAATACTTGTAACCAGGACGGACTTGCTGAACAATTCTAAATTATTTAGTTCATTATAAACGCAAATGATGATAAGTAAAACTCACCCGTAGTTTGGGTTATTTCCTGTGGTCCCAAGTCCGAATTCATGCATATTTGCTTTACCAATTAGGATGGCACCACAGTTTCGCAATTTGGAAACAGAAGCTGCATCTTCTTTGACAGCGCGAACCTCGTGCATAAATGTTGTTCCCCCTGCCATGAATGTTTTTATCACTTTGTCATAATTCAAAATTTGTGCCCTCGTAAACGAAAATACATTTGCACAGAAACATACCTTTAGTTGGATATGGGTAGCAATCAATATCATCCTTGATTGCAATAAAGATTCCGTCCAAGATCGACAATGGAGTTCCTAATAAATGAGTGGTTACCATTAGCTATGTGGAAACACTGGGTCTTGCATTGCACTATGTGTTATGTTTCAAATACCTTTCTCAAATCTTTGAGTCGAAGCTGCTGCCTGCTTCCTAATATCCTCGGGATCAAAAGAGATCAATAAGGGGTTCTGGGGTTTTTTAATCCGCAGCTCAACTATAGCAGAAATGATGTTCTCCGCCACCTGGACGAAAAGGTTAAATCTACACCATTAACAAATGCATTTTTTGTGGGCAGTGTCTTACAGTGGATGGAAATGCAAGCTTTGAGCGGTATGCGTGTGCATAGTCCTGTATTTTCAAGTAAGGATATTGTGCAGTAGGTGAAGTGTATGGTGGAAGACAACTGATTGCAGTTTCAACACGTTCACGAGGGAGTCCATCTTCTTGTACAACCATCACATTCACCTCTGGGTCTAAATTTAAACGGGAAAAAATCAAATTGGTACAACATAGTAACATTGGCTATCAAAAAAGAAAAGGTTCCAAGCAGACACTTGCGTAAGACCTTGAGGAGGAAATTCAGGTTTAAACATAGGGGTCTCTGGTATGGAAGTATAACGCAACAACTACAGAATGCAAAATAATGAAACACCATCAGTTCCATAAATGAACAACAGTAAAGGTCAATAAGAAATAACATTATTGATCAAACCTGAGTGATGTTGTTTTTGTTTTTCATAAAACCAAAAAACAAAGAGCTAATCAGCGGCATCTCCAGCATTTGAACAGTTAATTTCAGCAGGTAACCAGTTACGTGCGGAGCTTCAAAGAGATACGGTTAATCATAATGAGCAAGGAGCAAAATGTGATAGTATTCACAAACACTGATCATGACCATCTAGTACCTTGAACAACCTCAGGCACATACTGAACCGATGATAGGTCGACCTCATTAGCCGGCAACAAAAGTATCTTCTTTCCCATATCTATGAACACAAGAAGGCAAAATATCAACAATTCACACCGCAGAAAAGAAACTAGCATCATTATCAAGCACAAAATGATTCTGAAACATTTTTTACTTAAATAGGTTTCCAATTGACCAATGTACTTCGACCCCCTCGAAGCAAATATCAACCCAGCAAATATGATCAAGTGTTAGCAAATAACCATAAAGCATTGATATTAGACAGGTATGGAAGTGACAAACACTTGTTCATTCCTACAACTCATCAAATATCATCTACAGATCCAATAAAACAAGCAACACCCTTGAAACTGATACAAATGACAATTAAGAAGAAATCAAACCACAAGTGAAGAATCAAGAAAGCAACAAGGAAACCCAGAAGTTGAGAGACAAAAAACCACAAGGTCAGACTTTCGTAGAGAAGATCTTCTAAAGTAAAAGTGATGCAATTTGTTAACAGTGATGACATCCCCAATAACAACTACTCTAGTTTGTTCACCCAACATCACCTGCTATTGTCCTATATTTTAATAATCATCATCAACCAATTTCTAGCTCATTAATTTCAAGAGCAAGTGCTACCCAATTATGCTTTTACAGCCAAACAGATTACCTAAAGCCACAATCAATACAGGGCCCATTTTTCTAGTCCCAGCATAGCATTTAGTACAACAATGTCATATGAACCATACCCATTACACATGTCACCTTCTCCTTCAGATTAGGATCAAGATGACTCCAAAGTCCAAACAGACCCCAAGAAGATCACAATGAATGAACATCAATCAATTTTTGAACCGACCCAACACACTTAGGCTTGACTCACTCATCAATATTCAACCGCATACGGAACAATGAACTCTAAAGAAACATATGGAAGTGATTATCAATATCGACCACTTACGCCGTCTTCAGCAACTCTGATTCCTCCTCCGACTGCTTTTCCTCCGTCCAGAACTGAACTAGGTTGTCTCGAAGCTTGGTAATCTCAAAACTTATTCAAACAAGTCTCAAAATCATTGCTTTGACATCTGAGCAAACGAAGCTAACCCATATTGTGATTTTGTGACTCTGACAGCGCCGCTGCTGTGTGTTGCTGCTGCCTTCTGGCCGACGGCCGCTGCTATCGGCCTTTCTCTTTGTGCTGCTGATACTCGCGTAGATTTTGATGTCATATTTCATACTTCAGGAATCGATTTGTAAATAATTCCAAATATTTCGGTTGGTGGTTTCGTTACTCGCATTAACATCAAGTTTCAGCATTTCACAATGGCTAGTCTAATTACATGATCAAACGGCACCGTATATAAGTTCTACACCACTGAAGCATACAACATATAGAACCAACTGCCTGCTATCTTTCATCTACATATCAAACTCATAAACCCTCATAAAAGCTCTCAGCATTCCAGTTATTGAGATCCTGGCGTCAACAATAAACTTAAGTAAATGAACCATATAAAAACGGAAAGAAGAAACTTTGCCGAGATTTGAGAGGCAGGCTGTCAAAGTTCATTATTTCATAGCTCACTGAGGTTCAATTCTGGCCACCACATCATTGCCAACATTAAAAGGTGATAATATAAGAGCAACAAGGTTATGAAAAAGTCCACATATAGACTGCCATCAACAGTTTACATGCCATTCCAATCGAAGAAGGGAAGCTACGCGGAACACCACCAGCATTCCCGAACCCTCTTCAAGAAGCCAGAGCCACAAGGACATCTTTAGCTACGATGGTAAGGAACAATGTGTAATTGACCATCATAAAAGTGCGCGTCACTTCATGGTGAACATAATCAGCCATAATCTCTTTGATACTATTGTCCCCGGATATGCTTGCCTTCAGTTTTGCAATGGCAGTTTCAAGAGTCCCACGCTGAAGCTGTATAAAAAATTAATAATAAAATCAGTTTCATGTGTATACATACATTCACAAATTACCAAATTCCAAACAAAAGACTGCAACAAAACATGAAAAATATGAACAATTCAAGTGAAATCGGTCTATATATTCTGGGATTTACCGAACTCTTTTGGGCACCTGAAGCAGCCGAACTGAAAAAATAACAGCCAGTTATTAGGTTTAGTATAAATTATAAGATACCAAAGGCAAGAAACAGAAGGGTGATTTTTTTAAACAAATACCTGAATGACCTTGACGGCCTGACCAAACTTTGATGCAAAGGAGGTGACGAGAAGCTCCATGCCGGCTTACTGTTGCTAGATAACTGCATATCAGTGACGTATTAAGCCAAGAAATATAAATGTAAACCAAAAAATCCAATACAATAGGCTACTAAACCCTTAATTGAGATGGATATTGATGAAAACCTATTCAATTAATAAGGTTCACATTTGAGAAGGTTATAATCAGTAACTAGACACAAAAGATGCATATAAAAAGCTTGGAACTTGTTGAACGAAAATGATATTGAGAATGAGTTTACGGAATAACGAAGCACCACAACACGTCAGACTCATCAACGTGCAGAAAATTATGTGAAGGAAATATAAATCAGAATCAAATAAAGCAACAGCTGAATTGAGAATTGTATGATCCACGAGCCCTAACTCTATAAAACCAATTCAAGAAATTGTTTGGAGTTTCGAGAAAATCTTTAAGACAAACTTACGGATCTGTAAGCAGAAATGGTGGAGGGAGAGAGATCGGCGCGGCGTCGGAGGGTGCGGAGCAGCGTTGTTGTAGCCATGGCGATCGATCGGAGGATGACGATTTTGATGGTCGATCAATTGATGAAGTCTGCCGATTAGATAAAATCGAGTAATACAATAAAATTGAACCGACCCAAACGGTTCGGGCTGAAGAGTTTAACATCTTAAAGGGATGGTAGCAGAGTATTGAGCCCAGGCCCAGCGGGTCAAATTTTGAAGACACGACGTCGTTGCTTTCTCAAATTAATGACCCCAGCCTAGGAGTGTGCAATACCCGAACCGACCCCATTAATTGACTGATTTGTTAATGACCCCATTAATTGACTGATTTGTTAATGACCCCATCAATTGAAATATTGTTTTTAAAAAGTTAAATATATGCGTGTCATTTGTAATTTACCATAATATAGTTGAATAGTGTATATATAATTTTTTTGTTAATCTAAGTATCAGTAAGGCAAACCTAAACATTACAAGTTGTATAAATTCATCACAAACAAATACAACACAAACTATTTTATATCTAAACGTATTTATTACTTTTAATTTAAAGGAACACCATCTTCAAATCTCAATCAACATGTGATTCTGATCAAATTCAGTCATAACCATTACATACAAAAAATCAAATAAATGATTATGTCTTACCATTTTCTAACATATCTCATAATATTTCAACCCTATAATAACAACTTAACTAAACACTTATTGACCCCGTTCAAATAAATTTCTGGCTCCGCCACTGGTAAGGAGCATGTGTTATGTGTGATCTTGCTCAATCACCTGCTACTCTGTAATCTTTATTTTATCTTCGGCTCACCCTTCTTTTTTGGCTTTTGTGTTTCAGGAGATACTTGATGGAGTGACTGATATAGATTTGGTGGTTAATTTAAAGTTTTGGGAGGATGTTATAGTTGCAAAGTGCCTTGGAAGAAGAATATGTAGTGAATGCGGAAAGAATTTTAATGTAGCTCACATTGATGTTATAGTTGCAAAGTGCCTTATAACATTTTTTGTATAAAAGAAAGTAATTTATATTATAAAAATTAAAATTGTATTTTAAAGTTATTCAGATTTTTTTTAATTAAAAAAAGAATATATTAAAAAAATTCAAATATATTTTGATCGGGTCGGGTATGGACGGGTTCGGGTTAACCGTTAATTTATCGGGTTGGGTACGGGTTCAAAAAGACAACCCGAAGATTTTTTCGGGTTGGATACGGGTTCAAAAAGACAACCCGAAGATTTTTTCGGGTCGGGTACGGACAAAGCCAAACCCGTCCATACCCGACCCGTGCACACCCCTACCCCAGCCTGAGACGGTGTCCCTTGCTATTGGATAAGTTTAGTGTTCAAGCAGTAAGTTGTTATGCAACCTGACAAAATATTTTTGATTGGGGAAAATGTTATATGCACGCACAAAGTAATTTGTTTTGAATGTTTAAGTTATAATCACATGAAGGATATCAATGACATCAATGGTTTCAAAGAAAGTCTGGTCACTAAATAAGAAATCATTATATAGACAATTTTAAGAAACTCCTGCACAAGTTTATGAATTGGTTACAGCTTGAGCAACATCATGCAGGGGCTTCTGGAATACGCACAAGGGGACTTCAGACTGTCAATTGAAGTGCCTCCTAATCACGAAGAGATGCACGAGGAACAGCAGGTAAACCAAGTTCATCAACAGCCTGATAGAACCAAATGACAAGCACATAAATGATACAAGTCATTAACAACAATGCCAATTTAGGGGAAACATACTACGAAAGACAGAATCAGAAACAAATGCAACATAATCAGAAAACTGTTTTATATGCCCGTCATCAGCAACAATATAGTCAATTTGTCAAATTATTCTAGGAAATAAATGTATGACGCCTTTTTATGTCCAACTCGCATGGCCTGCGTAGGTGGACTTAAAATTTCATTAATTTTCGTTAATAGCAATGGCTTTGTCTTTAAGAATAGAAACTGATTTCAGTGCTATGGACGCGTTTATACAATATCCCTGCCCTTTTCAACAATATTTTACTGAAACAGAAAAGGTCTTATTTACCTGAACATTGGTCCTTCCTGCTGTCTGTCCTACTGGTGCAGGTGGCAAATTGAGTTCAGAATCCAAATCCGATTCCTTATCGTCCTGAAGATAACTGGGGACTCCTTCACTCTCTGTTCCCATGTCAGCTTCTAAAGCATCAAGCTCTGCAAAATTTCAGCTTATTTAGTGTAATATCAAATATTGAGGCCCCACCCTACTACCACGACACAGTTCGTGAAATACAGCTATCGCGCATATTCTTCAAAAAGTGAATTAGGAACAGATCCAAACAAGGGCACCAAAAATTGAATGTTTATTTTACGAAATGCTAGAGCATACCTCCCATAAGATCGTCCTCATCAATGTCATCAGGCACATTGTAACTTCTACCAAGGGATTCTTGGATCTCATTACTAATATCCATCAGATCCAGCATCTCATCTTGCAGTTTCTACAAAAGGGTGCATTGCATTGCATTGTAGTTCAACAATAAGTTTCAATTCAAAATAAATATACAAATGAAATTGGGTGGATAACGAGAACAGATACATACATCGATATCTTGAATCTTCACTGTTTTCATCATTCCTTGAAGATCCTTGTTGGCAGACTTGAGAGCTGACATCTAAAGGGATAAGCATTGAATCTATCAATTACAATGCCTACATAATGTTCACCCCATAAAAGACCAAAAAAGAAGCAGAATAACACAATGATTTCCTTAAGTGCTACAACCGTGGTAACAATCACCAGGAATCCAAGAACACATTTCTGTTTAACATGAAATGATAATGTATCTCTGTAACATAGATATTTCACCATCTCACGGGTCATCACCAACCAGTTTGATGGTTTTTATTTAAAATTTTAAACTACTCCAAGCAGCAAAAAAATCAAGTGGAAAGACATGTGGCACATCCCCTTCAGAAATTGAACATACCACCACAGTCTAATTAACCCTAAAGCAGCCACACATTTCACAAGCAGGCTGATCATCATATTTCGGCCATGCGCTCAAGCCTTATAATTTAAAGCAATAAACACAATAAACTTACAGTTTGTTGGGCGTCCTTAATCCCTTCAGCAGCAAATGAGACCTGGTCAAGATTGAAAGTCTGGTTGTAAAGCATATCACGCTGTCCTTCATACATTCTTTTCTGCTTGAGTACCCTCATAGCTCTAGCTTTTACAGCTTCTTGAGCAGGACCGGGTCTCGTATTCTTGATTTGATCTTTATATCTAGTAAGTTCAGCATCAAGCTTTTTAATCTTCTCCTCCACAGAATCGCCTCTTTTAGTAATCTAAAACATACAAGAAAGTTAAGCACAATTAAAACATATCAGATAAATTAGGGCACAAAACTGACGAATCCAAAACCTAAACTAACACAAAATCCTCAAAATTCAAATTGAAAATCGAAGAAGAGTGATAAAAGCAAACCCTATCAGAAGCATCTTGAATAGAAGGCGGAGGTTCCTTGTCTTTCTTAGCGCCGAACACTCGCCTCATCGTCCACCGATGCGCACAGATCTCAACAACAGTGAAAAGAGACAAACTGCAATTCAAAAGAATTAGGGCTACGCGATCGACTAGTAATTGAAATCGTCGTCAAGATTTGATGATATCGACACGCAGCAGGTTGTTGTAAAAAGTCAAGATGTTGACCAAGCTGCCATTCCATTCCACATTTTATATTAACTCCGTTTTTAACTTAATGCTTTTCCAATTTCCCATAATTTTTAAAATAAAAGGCAGGCTTATATGCGTATATTGTCGGTAACGGCTGTTAGAAATCAACGATCGAGATCATGTTTGCGGAGAAACTATTGAATGTAAAAAAAATCTATGGAAGAAAATGAAATTGCAATCACTTGCTGCTAGATGAAAATACTTGACCATGAAGATACAAAACTAACTTGGACACAATCTCAGTTATCAGCTCAAATGACTCGAAAAGACGGTTTAAAGGCTCGTCGCAAGCTCAAGAAATGGAATTCCTCCATCGTCGAGGAGCCTTCCTAGCTTGCCCTGCAATGCTTGGAGCTTGTGGATCACCATCTTGTGAATCCAAAGTATTTGTCTTAGTAAGTTTGCTCAGTTTCTTCCATCCACTGCTCCAAGCTGATGTTATATGTTTAGGCTTTGCCACTTTATCAAACTGTCTTTGCAGATTATCCATTTCATTTTGAAGCTCAAGGTATTTAGTCTTTACGCTTTCGAGCTCAAATTTTAGCATATTGATGTCTTTTTGAGCTGTTGCCCAACCTTCTTGGAACGATTGTGGCGTGCCTTCGAGTAAAGTCTTCCTGCTTGTGGCCATTGGTTGGAACTGAGACTCTCCTCCAGTTTCTTTCAGTTGATTGTTTGCCAAGGCATTGCTGATCTTCACCTGTTCCGAGAATAATACTTGGACAACTACTCTTAAAGGGAGCCTTTCGTTCTGAGCAGCGTGCATACACGCGTCAATAGACAGCTTTTGACAGTCCATCACTCGACACAGTCGCTTCCTTTCATGCTCCGTTAGCGTTGGATGAGCCTGGATTGTCACAAAGCATAGAAATCTTAAGGTAAGAATCAAGAAAAAGAAATAATCTTGCTGAAGTATAATTTTTTGATGATCAAATATTTCAGTCTAGCAAATACCTTAAGGTAAGAATCAACAGCTCTGTATAGTCCATCATCGCAACTACGAGCTGATTCTGGCAAGGACTCTGCGAGTACTTGGAATTTTGTTAGAGAAAGATTTCGATCTCTGGACACTTCTGTGAGGTAACTGTCAACAAGCCTTGCTACTCTTGCCTTAGCATTAGGCCTTTGAGATCCCTCATACATATCCTTCTCCGGAAAAGATGATTGTGTACTAGGACTTGAAGTTTCCATCTGGTCCTGAACTAGAAAATGCTCTAACAGCCTCTGAACAAGATCAACATCGTACATTGTTTCACTGTTGTTGTAAGAAGGTATTAGCAGATCAGACAATGTAGCTTGTTCGAACTGCATCCCAACTCTTTTTTCCAACTCGGTTACTAATGCAGGTGCAACTTTCAACATGCTAGACATTCTTAGAAGTTTGAGTAGGAAGCTGCAAGAGACACTATCGCGTTGAGGTGGGATTATGCTTATAAGGCTTTCTATGATCATTCTTTGATCCTTGGACTGCACTTGAGTTAAGTCTCCTTTTGTTGCGGCCACTATCAGATGCAGGCCGCCATTCCAGCTAGTACTAGTAGTACCATTACTGCTGTTACTTCCTTCGTCTACTGAGTGAGTTGCTTCTTTTACCAAACCAGGTAGCCATTTAGTGGCATAATGCACTATAGCTGCACCAATCAGCTCATATCTCATACCCTTCACTTTTATCGCCGTTACGACTCTGACAAAATGATCAATCCTTAGTATGGAAGCATCCTCAAACCACCAATCAGGAGGAACAGGCTGCTGGTTTCTACTAGGACTTGAGTCCATGTCACTCCATTTAGGATTAGGACTAGACACCCTTGGTGGCTTCCCTGAATAAGCCCATCTGATCCCTTTTGGATTAGAGCATGCCTTCCAAGCTATAGACTCGCTGCACCTTCGCACGATTTGAAGGTTTTCCGCCCATGGAGATAAATGCTCACAACTTTTCAACACGACAATAGAATCTCTCCATGAAGATAAAACTACATAGCTTAGAAAAGCTTCAGTTTTGAATATAAGGTTCCCTTCTTCCAAATCCTCAGTCATTTCTAGATATTCTGCGCAACATCTGAGACCTGATATATTTGCTGCGGTGAGATCAACTGAAATACCATAGCAGAACTTGGCAGCCAACTCAAATGCTTCTGCACCCCGGGAGGTCATCAAGGCTAATCTTGCAGATGTGTGGATCGCGCGAATCATATATAATTCTATTTATCTTGCCACTCCTTGATAGCAATGGATACTTGATGATCACCAAAAGTATATATATATCAAAATATAGATTTTGAAAACATGTAACATAGAAATAAGTGACAAAACATGTCCATGTTTGTGACAAGTACCTTGTGGAGATGGAAAGTAACATCTTCAACTTGTACCATTATGTCACTTGGAACCTCAGTCGAAACAAACCTGGAAAAGAAGGTCAGAAACTGATCTAGTTAGTAACAAGTGAGCTAGTTAGATATGAAGATGTGAGAGAAATGATAGATTGAGTAAATTACCAAGACTTGCCGCGAAGCTCAAAGCCATCAGTCTTAACACCTTGTCTATCAGAAGCTGCAATTCCATTGCCATAATCTCTTGCAGCACCACCAGAAGCTGACTCATTATCAGACTCCCACATCTTGAAACAGAATTTTAATGAATGAGGAAGAAAGGGATGTAATCCATTATAAGGGTATGAGTGAGAAAAGGTGTAGGAGACAGTGCACAGGCTGTGAAATAATGGGGTTTGGTTCTGATGAATTTGGAAGATTCCCTTTTTTGTGCATCATCTATCCAACCATCAGCAGAGATATTGAATAGTTAAATCTCAAAAAGGGAGAGTGATGAGAAGGCTGATATGAAGAAGGTCAAAGTTGAAATGAGGGCAAATGGAATGGGCATAAAATTACAACAACAGCACAGGTGCAGCAACATGGTATGACTGACTCCTACCATATGATGAAACTGCACTTGCACTTAGCTGAACAGCACATGCTCAACCAAGTCCACAAGTTCCAATTAAGAAAAGAAAGAAAGCAGGGACCCTCCACTTGTGACATGTTTTCTAGTTGTTCCCTTATCAGTTATCACTAGCATTGGTTTTCAAAGGAGCTACTCTTCTCCTTCCTACCTTCGCACTCTTCCATCAAATCAAGATTTATGATAACTTACCATGAAGTATTAGCAGCTAAACATTTGAAGGAATGTTAAATTCCAATTAGGTGGTGGCACAGTTTGAGCCTCTCTCACCCCATTGAGTTATGGTTCTTGTACACAATAGCTTATGCACATACATCTGCTTTTGCCATAAAATATGTGCCAAAGCAAAATCTAACCATACACGATACAGCTTAAATATCAGGACACAATGAGAATATGCCACGAAATTGGTAACCCAAAATCTTAAATTCAATCGTTTATCATGTACAAAATGAGGGATAAGTTGCATCTGCGACAAAATTGACTGGTTAAAGAGACCCAGGCAAGTCTCTAACTTCCAACGAACGCATTACTTTTGGTTTTGGGCATTGCATCTAACTAATCAGTTTCTTCAGCCGCTTACCAGCCTCACTTGCGACCTTATTCTGGGGTTCAAGAACAAGCGCATGGTTGAAGTCTGCAAATACAGATAAGTGGATGAACCCGCTTTGATTGAGATAGAACAATTAGTAAATAAGCCACTATACAAACTGCAATATGTTACACAACAGACCATCTTCCACGGCAAAACTAAAAGTTCAAGATACAATCGAAATATCCTAGTTTCAAGAGAAAAATATAAACAGTGTCTTCCTTTCCAGATTTTGGAAAAGAGGGTACCTTGCATAGCCTCCTTATAATAGAGCAGCGACTCCCTGGCTGTTCCTCGCCTCAAGTAAGCCTTTACGTTCTGAACAGGTCATGACAAAATTGGTAAATAATATCTTGCTAGATAGAGTTAAGCTGGATAATTGTAAATGCCAACTATATAAAAGTAAACAATATTAGTAAAACTAAAACTCCGAAAAACTAAGACATGACTTCTGATTCTGGATACATCTGACCTTCTTATCAAAAGATATTGCTTTATTGCAGTCCTCTTCAGCTTGTTGGAAACTGCAATTTTTTGATTCGTAGTTATACTTTTCGAAGTTTGAAGGACAAGTAAAGCGGAAATCAAGTTTGATTCTGAGCCAAATGTTTTACCATCCTAATTCCAAATAAGCAGCTGCGCGGTTACAGTAGTATGTAGCACTTTTACCATTCAAATTGATTGCTTCACTGTAATGGTTCACAGCTTTGTTCCACTGCTTCTTTTTAAATGCAGCATTTCCCTGGCATAAAACTATTTAGCTCGCGAAGCGGTAATAATAAAAACAATATGTCTGAAACATCAACGAAAGGAGAAATTTATTCAAGAGAACTTTCATAGTTTCATTATGATGAAAACTTTCAAAAAAGTTTATTTAGAAGGCGAACTGAGAAACTCAAGGTTCTCTTTAATTCACAAAGCACCCAGTGACCTGGCACGGAAATCCAAGGGATAGAATGCAAAATTTTGCATTTAAAAATATGCTGGGAAAAAGTCGATTAACAATTACTTGAGGATATATACTTAAATAAGGAGTGTAGACTACCTTTTCTTTGAGGAGTTCTGAAGTGTCCAAGTCTCCATTGGTATCAGGTAACGGTAACGAGTTCGATGCAATTTGGGCTTCTTCTTGCAGAGTTGAATACATGTCCACAACAGTATCTAACAGAAATTTATCTTGTCCATGACACGCAACAAATGAAACAGAAATTGGGTGACCATCATGCGTACCCATTGGAATGGTAACCTATAAAATTATAACATTTAATACAATGAACCATTTTAAATTCATTGTTATGTTTAATCGAGTCTAATAAATGTATACCTGACAACAGCCAGACATGCTCGTAATGCTCGTTAGTGCATATGCTCTATTCTGGACCTCTGCTGCTAGGCTCTTCTTTGAATCAAGCTTTAACGGAGAATCAGCAATGGTAGGAAATACTAGAATTCCATCGTTCTGATTGTAGTGGATCAGATAAAATGGAATATAAATATGTCAGTAATTACTTTCAAGATAAAGCTGTCTCAATTCTACCACAATCCGTTCAGCTATAAAGTATTAAATGTCCACCTCAAAAGGAAAACAATTACGAAGATTTAATTTGGAAATGAAAGGACAACCTTTAATATATCGTGAATAGCGCTTCTCATTTCAGTTCTAACTTTATAGAAGGATTTTATGCTCTCAAAGTTAGAGCTGATGGCAGCATGTACGCGTTCAGAAACGCCAGGGCCTAGTTTTGGTTTAACTGATTTTACCCATTCCTCGTGATTTGTTTTGAACTCGTATCTGCAAAGAAAAACCGTAAGAGCAACTGCGCATGAGAAAGATCTTGAAATTAAAATCTTAAAACTTATATCAAACAGTCATTATGTCTGAATGAATTATATACAGCCAATTCAGCATGAATTACGAAAACTAACAACACCATAAAAACACAAGCATCATAAAATATCTGTTTTAAAGTAAATATTATCAACGGTCAACACCTTTGCAAGGAAAGCATCACTGAAGAGAGAGCCTTCAATATTGATATGCCATTCTTTAGATTTGTTGACTCTTCGACAAATCCTTTCAAACTGGGTACATTTTGAGCAATAGATTGGCAGAAATTTATATTTCTTGGAGCTTCGTCTGCAAAGTAAATGAACTGTGGATGTGAAAAGGTGCATTGAGAATTACGATTACAGAAGTCGTTCACAAACAAGTCCCACCATTAAGTTAGCGAGGTAGAAAAATGAAACTTACAGCCAGACAAACTCTCAATCACTCTCTTTACGACATGAACAGTCTTCTGCAGAGGAACCTTTGAAAATTGAAACAAATCGTCTGCAAAGACAAAATGCCTTGCTCTCTTATGAGTTGCCTGTTTCAATTGAAGCAGAGATTGTCCCACATTATGTAGAATCGACGGGTCACGAGCAAACCAACCTGGATAATGAAGTTCAAACATACAAATTACAAACACATTCATTTGAATTGGATATCAAGGCAAATTATGACTTGTCTAAAATACTTGTCACGAGGTTCCAAGTAAACTGTTTTACAATGGTTTTAAATATGCCCGTAACTGCCAAGTAAATGCAGGAGAAACCTACAAGAGTTTCAACCATGAATGTAAAACAATATAATATAAAATATATACATACCAACAGTGTCCAAACTTTGAGAATTTGGCTGAACTCCAATCATGGATACAGTCCCATGAGAAGGACGAAATCCAAGGATGCCACAGAAGGCAGCTGGGATTCTAATGCATCCAACGGTGTCGGTTCCTACACAAGCAAATCATTGCAAACACACGACATGACACAATAGTCTGGAAGAGGTATGTGCATCTACATTGCACAGTTATACACATATTCTCAACAATCAACACACCTATGGCAAAGTCGACAAGTTCAGCGGCAACAGCCACGGCAGAACCACTAGATGATCCACCGGGGACATGTGATGGCATAATTGGATTGATAGGGGTTCCATAAAACTTGTTCTCTCCGGTAATCCTACATTTATTAAAATGAAAAGCAATAACTAAACTATGGCCGCAACCCATACAACAAACCTATACAAATCTTGAAACAAAGAATGAATTTTTTGCATATAAATAACGTTAACTAGGCATTTGATTATGTGTGTACCCAAAAGCGAGTTCATAAACCATATACTGTCTTTCAACACAAGTGACACCATTTTTCAACAGCGCAGTAATAGCTACAGCATTGTCTACGCAGGTTCATGAAAGATTCTTCAGTCAGGATTCCCAAATCCAGTTACATGATCCTTCACATCAATTACAAAACAAAACCAAAATTAATACACTAACAACAGAGAAAGTAAATGTATAAACAAACAATGAAGTACGAGAGAAGAAGAAAGAAGAGTATAGAAACTACTAAATATTTTTAATTGCAAAAAGTGAGTCCAGATAGAGATTGACGAGCAGCAGGAGGAGGCGGTTGAGGAAAAGGAAGAATCTGAAAACGCTCAACAGCGCACACAAGAGACTAAAGTCTTCAGAGCTCGAATGAGCATCATTTTCCTGTTCCGCCGCCTCCGTTGAGTTTCGGCGAGGATGCAGCACTCCGCTAATCCGACTCCAATCACAATCCATACCTTCTGATTCGCGAATGCCTTGATCAGACCCTGTCATCGAGCAATTTGACATTTTAACAGGTCGATTGAGATATTTTTCAGACCAACCAGCGGACGAGGGCTTCGAGGGTTTAGAGAGGCGAAGTCGATTGCAATTTTTTCTTGCACAATAAGTCGTTTATTTTAATATAAATTTTGTAAGAAAAAGTCTGATTTTAAGTTTTTTTAGTACTCACCTGTCCAATTGATTTCTGACAATCGTGTTTTTTTGTTAATTTATTATAAATTTAAATAAAAATTAATTTAATCTTAATCATTACATTAATTTATTGATATTAAATTTTCATGTCTAACAAAAATTTAATATATTCATATAACTCAACCCATTTGATATGAATATTAACGATGTCATTTTAATATTTTTTACTAAACGATGTGTTTTAATATTTTTTACAAAACGATGTCGTTTTAATATTTTTTACTACAAATATAGTTTTATTTTAATATTTTTTACTATAGACCTTTTATTAGAACTGCTTAATTCTGTCTCTTGTCAAATAATTTTTGTTGCAGTGTTTGAATTGGATCACCATAAATTCTTATACACGAAATTAGTGAAGTGTGTCGTGTATCATTTGAAGAAGATAACACGAGTCCATAGACTGAGATGATGTATCCACTATGGCTTATTGAAAAACAAAAATGCAATCAAGAGTCAGGACCAAACAATCAACAGACAATGAGAATGCCTGGAACACTTTCTGCCTCAGGGTATTGCAGCATGTTCCTGTAAACACTAGTCCAGGGACCAGCCCAAGCACTGCAGTTCGAGGTCGAGTCACTCGTAACAGGAACTTAGCGAATGAGATTGCAACGGCAACCAGGAGTCCTATTTCAACTGAAACGAAGACCACTCCAAAAAAGGCTCCCATGCAAGCAACAAAATCAAATTTGTCAATCTTCCAAATAAGGATTGCAGCTTCAACGTCAGTCAGTCCCAGTACTGCAGATATATTGATGGACGCTAGGATGGCGTTCGGGTGTACTTGAACAGTGGAGTAATGAGTTTTAGAGTTAACAAAACCACCACAGGCATGACAATATTGGAAACCGCAGTATGGCAGCCTGACATATGGTTCACAGCTGACAGAAGGATCCTAAAATGAGAACAAATAAACGATGATCAACATAAAATGATCCATGGATAAGTTAATGGATAAATCAACAATAGCTAATATTTTCTCAATGGTTGTTATCATCAAGAGGGTACCAGTTGCAACATAACATGATGTGAGGGAACCAGCAACATTCATGGTTCCCATAGCAATAATTTCCTTGTTTCCATCAATATGATAGTATTTCATGGATGCAAAGGTCCTTGCAATGGCAACTGCTTCCTGGTCATCTGTTAAAATTAATAACGATAAACTACATAAACGAGGAATGTGTAACAAGAAAGAATACTAAACAAAAACAACTAGTCATCTATTAGCCAAAAGTTCAGAAATATCACTTAATAGCAAATGTTGGGAATAAGTGCATTGTCACAATTTAATTCGTAGACCAGAAGTTGAAAAAAAGAAGACTTAATTCACTGTGTTGTTTATAAACATTTGTCGTCTCACATATCAGGATAGTGAAAACAATTACAAGCAAGTAGCACTATTATATAGTACAATCATTCTCAGTGACATCAATCTGAACACTAATATAGACAATCACTAAAATCTATGAATGACACACATAAATATTAGTATCTCATTTGCTTCGTGCAGGGGTGTAATGTGCTTCTCATCGAAAAAATGTCAGATCTCGGATAAATGAGATATGGCGTTGAACAGGCAAGACCAGGTAAACAGATGAGATAAAGTGGCTCTAGTTGTAGTTGACTGTATATTCTGTAGATAGCTAATATTTATAATGCTACCCTAGTACATCACGACTATGTGTTATTTATACTAATTCAATAAAAGATGTGAACTAATCAATTTATTATTGAAATAAAAAAATTACATAATAAAGATCAGTAGCAGGCCCATGAGTTGCCAAAGGCTCTGTAAAAAGCATCATACTAAGAATAGTATTAATGTTGTTTGCCTTGTGTAGTACCAAATAAAAAGGGCCTGTGGACATAAATAACGGGTTTCATCGCACAGCAGATTACTGCAAGTTACAATGAAATCTAGCATTATTTGGTTTAATTAGATCTGCGTACGTAATATGCTGATCACTGAGTAGATATGAAAACTACTGAGTAATGTATTATTATTATCAGGATCACATTTTCAAATATTGTTACAATGTTGTGCTTTTAAACGAAAAAAGATATACATATATATATATATATAGTGGAGATGTCTACAACAAAGACAGCATACAGAATGTATGAAAAAACATTGATTGGTACGTACCAATTATTTTCTAGGGTAGCCACAATGTCTTCCCCGTTTGAAGAAATTCTTAAGTCTTGATGAAGCCTCCATGATACTCTCCCTGTGACCAAAAGCACTGACTCTGAGATACTCCTCACCACCAGGACCAAATCCACTGCCTGGAACAGTTATGATGTGAGTATTCTCCAGGATAGCTGCAAACATCTCCCAAGAAGTGTAACCTGGGAAGTGTACCCAAACATACGGGGCATTAACACCACCATATGCAGTCAACCCAACGGAAGAAAAGGTGTCCAACAGTATCTTAGCATTCTCCATATAGTACTTAATCCTCAACGTTACAGCCTGTTACAAAAGAAATGAAATTTATAATAAGAAAGAGGTAGAGGCTTCCTCATTTTAAGCATTGATTTAATCAGAAACTTAATTATGCACCTCCAAGCCAACTGAAGAAAAGCAAGCGAGTCCGCCTTCCTGCGCTATCCTGGATGCCCCATTAAAGCATGTGCAGACAATGCGGTTATAATCATTTATGACTGGAAAACCATTTGAGTAAAGGAGAGTGTCAGGAATGACAGTCCAGCCCAAACGTATTCCGGTAAACCCCGCAAACTTAGAGAATGAAGAGACTTCAATTGCAACCTTCCAAAAAGAAAAGCAGTTCAACACCCATGGAGTTTCAGGTTACAAGCAATATAAAATGGTTCAAATAGAATATATATACCTCTCTGGCACCTGGAATTTCATAAATGGATTTAGGACTATCATCCGTGATATACGAAGAGTAGGCAGAATCATATACAATAATTGATCCATTTTTTCGACAGAATTGTACCAGTTGTTCAAGTTGTTGATAAGATGCTGCATGACCAGTTGGATTATTTGGGGAGCAAAAGAATACAACATCTGTTTTTGGAGTTGTCAAAAGATTAGGAAAGAAATCATTTTCGGGCAAGCATTTCATGTATTCAATATTCTGATATTTTCCAGTTCCATCTTCAATATCACCAGATCGTCCAATAATGACGCTTGAATCAACATATGCCTGACAAGCACAAATTATTTGGTCAAATTATGAATGATTTCATCAGTGAGAAAAAGGTGTGTTATACGAGTACAAAGATGCGAAATGAAAATATGATGGATGAACATTTTACCGGGAATGAAGGATCTTGAACAGCAGTTGTGACTTCACCTCCAAAGAGTAACTGATTTTTCAATTAAATGTGTGTTCAGTACTCTCATTTTCCCCAAGTATAATAACTTTATATTTGACTAAGATCACGTACAACTAAGAGGAGCTTCTAAAAAATTGAATACCTGAATGCGAGAAATGTCGCATTGTGCACCATCTGATATAAAAATTTCTGTTTCTTTAACCCGCATATCTCTATATATAATTTCTGAAATGGCTTTTCTTAGTTCCTGAAAAGAATAGAAAAGGCTTAAACATGTTTAAACCACATTTATGTTTTGGTATAAGGCATTGTTGATAACCATTTACCTTGCTCCCTTGCTCAGGACCATAGCCCCTATAACCCTCCTTTGTCGAAAGAGAACTTGTATACTGCATCATGTGCTAACAGTTAAGTCATGATAACTGAATTGGGGTTTACGAGACTGACTCTTAGATTGGGTGGAAATGGTAGAAAAAAAAGCCAATGGTCAGTTATTCTATTGAAATGAAACCACTCCAAAATGCAGGCAGCCAAATATTCCACATGCTGGAGAAAGAATACAAAATGACAATGTATATAGAGTTTAAAAAGGATGTGCAAAATCCCCATGATGTGTTATGGTTCAATGTTTTCAGTTACCAAGTGAGATCTTGTAACAATAGGCATTGATAAAATTAATTAAAATGGATTAAAAACACATTAAGGCAAAGTAGTGAAATAATAGTGGTTTTAGCTACTATAAAAGAAATCAATATGAAGCCTAAATGTGAAACTTGGATACCAAATTTTAAATATATCTGATAAACATAGTTAAATAGCACATCAAATAAATTCAACCAGATTTTAAGGGCCTGAATTTAAGATGAATTATCAATTTCTAACAAAGCATAGCTGAATTAAGATAAACTGATTTGGATCAAGTCTTTCCAGCCTCAAGGAATTAGAATCAAGAGTCAAAAGAAGAAATAAAGTGTACATCATTCAATGTGTTCAAAAAAGCAACCACCTTGCCACTAATCCTCCCTACATTTTTCTAAGTTATTCAATTTATACAAGTGGGAGAAGGAGATATGTATCAAACAAGATCAAACATTGGAACAAAGGAAGGAGGAGAAAGCAAACCTGAACTGGGAAGAAAACTCTAAGAACAAACGGCTGGGCATTAAGTATTGTAAAGAGAAATCAAGTAGGGACTTTAATCTCTTCTTATAGTATTGATGTTTTGTGTTTAAATGCTTTAGGCATAGAGAGTTTAATGATTCTCACACGTGTTTTTAAGGTTGTGTGATTTAATTTAGATTTGATTTACTAATATTTACTGTCCAAATGGTGAAAACAACATAAATCATGAGAAAATGTAGTTGAGCTTAGAATATACATATTATTTAATATGTTTCCTATGATGGTTTAGAGTCTAAGTCTCATTTCTTGTATAAGTACCTACTCATTATAATTAAGCTATCTTATTATCCTCCAACAGACAACAAATGTCCATTTGTGAAATGTATATCCTAAGACATTATATTCAGTTTCTAGGAAAGATATGTAAACTAAAAAAATTCTTAACATTAAATTCTTTGGAATTAACCTTCCAGTGAGAAAAGTGACATATAGTAAAACCTATTTAATACCCTTTTTTAGGAAATAAGGGATTTAGAATGACAGCAACAATATAATGTAATTTTATTCTTGCATCAATAAAGGGAATATGTTTACTCACGTCGTTTGGACTAGGGTTATGGCAAGATGAGATACTGAATACTCACTTATTTATTCAGTGAAAAAGGTTATTAAATGTGGCAGCATGTAACACAACACAAAAATGAACAACATGCAAAATAGGCTACGCTTAGTTTAAAGTCAAACTTACATCAGCCATTCTAGAAGTTATGATCTCAGGTACAGGTTCTGTTGTATCACCAATGCCGAGGCTGATTACTTTTGCGTCGGGGTACTTTCTGAGATGATCAAGCTCGCGCATTGAAATCTGTTTGGTCAAGGCATCAAAGGGATTAGCTCCTCTTAAAAACAAATAGGCAGAATGCATATAAATAACCAATATCTCACACGTCAAAACATTCAGTTGAGAACAATTTATAACAGTATCACACAATTTACATAAAAAGACTGAATACTCATGGAAAAGAAATAACTAAATCTACTGGTAGTACTGATTGAAACATCAAGGGTGGTTAATTTAGCTACCAGGAATTGAAATAATAAAAGAGGACACTCTTTCTCAAAATCCTAAATAGGAGGTTACCTCAGGAAACAAATATCCATTTTGCAGCTTCTGCATGTTTAAATTCCGTGGGACCTTTGAGCAATAACCTACATAGCAATGGATTAGTTGTTTCTAAAATTTATGGCGTGCATGAAACAACTCAAATTATAACAGGAAACTGATTTATTAACGTACCACCGTCACCCATCTGCATTTTCAAACTGCAGAATGTATACTGACTGCATACACCGGAAAGAAAATACTGAGTACATTTTCCACAATGTCTAGATGAGGAACATTGGTTAAACGTTCAAAAAAAGAAACTGAATATACCTGCACCGTGGTGGCCTGACATTCACGTAACCAGCATGTGCTGCAAAAGTAGTATAAGATAATAACTTAGCCACTCCCATGCTTCACAAAATTCAAAGTGCTTATGGGTACAGGTGATTGTGTTTTAGGATAGTGGTAATCAATATATATAGACCCCAAGCATGGCCAACAATAGATATAATGCAAATCACGAGCTGATAAAAATACATAAAAAGTCCAATTGGTTACCACGTGTAGTTTTCTATATATGGTCATTGGTCAGCTGATGTGAATTCTCTGGATTCACACTGTAAGTCAACAACAGTGAAGCAGTAGTTGGACCCAAATAAATTGAAAACCAGTCGATTTTCCATGGTGCATGCATTTGATCCTATTTCCTTCAAAATATAATCACAAAACCGCTCATATCGCATAGAAATTGTCTGAACAATTTCATCATAATAGCAATAATTCATTTGCATTACTCCATCAAAAGTCGTAATGAAAATGTTATACTTCAACTAGAAGTAATATGGGAATTCACTAAGAAATTTCAAATTTGACATTAGTACGTAACAAATATTTAGCACATGATATAATTCAACAGACAGTACGGAAGGAGAAAAGACTAAATAAAAACAAAAAATGTGAAGGAACATTAGGTGGAAAAATAGAAAAGTATAAGCAAATTGGTATTAGTATTAGTATGCTATTGGAAGAAGTCAGTCCGTTCCAAAAGCGTGATGAAGGCAACCCATTTGACCTTTGCAAAAGTAGACAAAGAAACAAAATTAGATTGAACATAAAACACATATGAAAACACATAGATTTGGAAGTCTGAATGGTTAAACATAAAGAAAGACCTATTCTTTCCTATAACTCGTGGATCCTTCCCTCAAATCCTACTAACTCCTGTTCATAAACAAACACAGTTTTGAATCAGTTGAACACAAGAATATGAAACAGCACGCATCCGGAGACTCACTGACCCTAAATTAAAAAACCTAATCAACTCTAGATTTTCATATATCTAAATCAAAAGCTCAGTCAGCAGAGGATTAATAAACTTAATGTAACGCTTAACCACCGCGGCGAAGACTGAGGTTGACTCCGCCACCGATCCGTACACCACCAGCCACGTCGCTTTCGATTAATTAAACGGTAAAAGAATGCTCTGTATCTAGTCCACCCGGCTGAGCTTCAAAGCCAGTTTTACAAATGTAAATTTTTATTCGGTTATTATTTTTAATCTTTTTTAAGTAAGAGAGAAAAATGATTATAAAACCACATAAAATAAAAGGTTTATATGAAAATAAATTTTGTACGATAATAACTTTTAAAGACAATAAATTTTGAAGGGCTGATCGGTGGGCATGAGAACACTCAAAGTCGTGAGTTTTATAATATAATTCAAACTCGTGTAACATGTCAGCATCTTAACCGTTGATTTATATCAATTCAATTTGATAATAATCACTCTTTAATCTCGTATTTTTTGTTAATTCTGTTAAATTTTATTTAAAAATCAATTTACTCTCAACCGATAGATTAATCTAATTCAATTGTTAAGATTAGATCTCTTCGTCTCATTTGTTTCGTTTGAACTAATAAATCAAATAACTAAAATAGTATTTTCCATTCACAAAATATATATTTCTTTTGAACTAATAAATTAAATAACTAAAATCGATCATTTCTCCACTCATCAGTAACCACCTTACCGCCGCCATCTTCATTCGATCGGTGCATGCATGTGGCTGATTGTCATCCCCTTTGTCATCTCTTTCCCCTACGGTCACATGCATGCGACGAATCAGTCCGTTTCCGTTCTTCCCAGATCTATCTACATTATGTATATAAATAATTGGTTGTTTTGTTTATTTATTTTATCATCTTTTTGGATGCTTGTTGTGTCATTAGGCTTTTCCTCAGCATGTTTGTGATGTACAATAAGGCTTTTTTTCAGTCACAGATCATTATGATGTTCGTTACCAGTGTTGAGTTGATGGTGAAGGCGCCGTTAATGGCCTGCTTGATCTACGATTTGAAATGTCCCCAAATTTATACTATCGTTTGTATTTCATACTATGTGATGTTCTGACGTAATCATGGTTCAAAATTTTAAATGAAATACACCAACTCTGATAAAAAAATCATTTATAACAAGTAATTTAATAAACGAAATTCAAATTAAAAAACATAAAATTAAACTATAAAATTTATGAAATACCGACCCGCACCCGGTCGAAAGCAGATAAATGAATCAACAAGAACCGCACACACACTGTCACTCACTGTGCGTAAAACCAAACCAGTATCAACAGAATACGCATCGCAGCGATGGAGGCGGATTCAAAATCGAAGCTATACGAAGCGTACAACGAATTACACAGCCTCGCACAAGAATTTCACACTCCATTCGACGCACCAGCCGTCCTTCTCGTTGGCCACCAGACCGATGGAAAAAGCGCACTTGTCGAGGCACTTATGGGATTCCAGTTCAACCATGTCGGCGGTGGTACCAAGACTCGACGTCCTATTACTCTTCACATGAAGTACGATCCTGATTGTGAATCTCCTTCCTGTCATCTCCTATCCGATTCAGATCCTTCTGTCTCGCATTACAAGTCCCTCGCTCAAATCCAGGTCAGTTTGTTATATAGATGCAACTACATGAAGAGAATTTGAATGGGAATTTGAATGATGATGCAGGCGTATATTGAAGCAGAGAATATGAGATTGGAGCAGGAGTCCAGCCAGTTCTCAGCGGCGGAAATCATTATCAGAATTGAGTATAAATATTGTCCTAATCTTACGCTTATTGATACTCCTGGGTTGATTGCTCCAGCGCCCGGTCGTAAAAATAGAGCTCTCCAGGTCTCATACTGAGTTTCTATTTGATAAAATATTTGTGGAAGTGCATTAGTTTAATAACATATCATGGATTATTAGGCTCAAGCTCGAGCTGTTGAGTCCCTTGTGCGAGCAAAAATGCAGCACAGAGAGTTCATTATTTTGTGCCTTGAGGACTGCAGTGACTGGAGCAATGCCACCACGCGCAGAGTAGTGATGCAGGTCTCATATCACATTTCAAGTTTTATTTCTTGGACTCCATAGTTGTCATCTAGAGCATGCTGATAGAATGATACTTATCTGATGAATGACAGATTGATCCAGAGCTTTCAAGAACTGTAATTGTTTCAACTAAGCTTGACACCAAAATACCACAATTTGCACGCGCCTCTGATGTGGAAGTTTTTTTATCACCGCCGCCAAGCACTCTTGATGGATTCATACTAGGAGACTCACCCTTCTTTACATCAGTGCCCTCTGGAAGAGTTGGAATCGGAGGTGATTCAGTTTACAAATCAAACGATGATTTCAAAGAGGTAATAACAAAACACTCATTAATAGTTCGATTTTGAATAATGTTTAGATACTTAGTAGTAGCTTGGCATCAACACTTTTCATACTTAGGCTATCATTATGAGAGAGAACAACGATATTGCATCTTTGGAGGGCAAATTGTCCCGGTCACTTTCAGAGAAGGAGAAGAGTAGAATTGGGGTGAGCAAGCTTAGGTTGTTCTTAGAAGAACTTCTCCAAAAGAGGTGTCTCATTTGCTTCAGCTTTGCAATATTTATATCATATATAAGCATTTTCTTATTATTATGTTATATTTAAATTGGAACAAACTGCAATATCACATTGTTAGGTATATGGATAATGTCCCATTGATCATTCCCCTGCTTGAAAAGGAGTATCGGAGTGCTACAAGAAAGCTAGCTGAAGTTAATCATGAGCTCAGGTAAACTTATGTGGCACCACATGTGTGTACGCAACAAGATAGAACGCATACAACAAAAATCATGAATAATTCTGACTGTTAATTCTGTAGATTTAGTTTCTCAGTGGCTAACTGACTTCTCTGATTTTTTCATTTGGGAAAAATTCAGCACGGTTGATGAAATAAAACTCAAAGAACAGGGAAGAGCTTTCCACGATTTGTTCTTGACCAAGGTCTTATATCTTTGACTGAAAGTTTACAAGGAACAACTATTGGTGTTTCATTCTTTTTTTTCATTTTCCCTCTCATGCTGATGATTTTAATGTTGAGTAATTCTAGCTGTCCTTGCTGTTGAAAGGAACAGTTGTTGCACCGCCTGATAAATTCGGTAATCCTTGTGTATTAATTTAAGATGTTGGTGCATGCTATTATTATACGTGTTCTTCAATGTTATCCTTGTTTCTTTTCATGTGTTGCCCATATAATTATGTTGCTAGTGCTTTAATGAATGCCAGTCACCAATGTCATTTCATTTTTGTCATGTATTTCTGCATATAGTTCTTTGAATGATCATTGGCTTGTTTCCTTTTTCTTTTCTCTCAGGGGAAACCCTACAAGATGAAGGCTCAATGGCGGAGCTTTCATGGGCACAGATGGCCTGCAGTTTCCTCACAAGCTAATTCCTGTAAGAAGTGTACTCCTGAGTTTTAATTTTATAATACATAACAGTCTATGTTATGATATCATTGCCTCGTTATAGAATGCTGGGATGCGGCTGTATGGGGGTGCACAATATCACCGTGCAATGGCAGAATTTCGATTTGTTGTAGGGGGAACAAAATGCCCTCCAATCTCAAGGGAAGAAATTGTAAATGCTTGTGGAGTTGAAGATGTGCATGACGGAACAAACTATTCTAGGTACAAACTGAGCACTTCAGTCATGTGAATGCTTTTAGTCTGAAATTTAGAACTTCCTTTTACATAAGTTGTGTAACCACATTTTGACGATCAGGACCGCATGTGTTATAGCTGTTGCTAAGGCGCGTGACACATTCGAGCCTTTTCTTCACCAGGTAGTGATTGTGAATTTCATAGCAACGCGATTTGGAACTCTGATAAACACAGTGGATAGTTTTGTTGGGTATGCTTGTATCTCCATGATGTTGCTTCTGATATCTGTTGTTTTTCAGCTGGGTTCAAGGCTCTTGCATGTTCTTAAGAGACTGCTTCCCATATCTGTATATTTATTCAGGTCTGCGTTTTTCATTATTATTTTTATGAAGGTATAGTACAGGACTTGAGGAATAACACCCAGCCTTTTCCCAATGTCAATGTACTGCCACTTTTTCAATGACTCATGGCCAACTAACGTCAACAGAAAGATGGCCATATCTTAGCGGTCACGATGTGTTTCTCAAACGTGTCGCCGCTGCCTTCAATAGTTTTGCCGAGTCCACTGAAAAATCTTGCCGTGATAAGTAAGTTCCAAGTATTTCAGATCATTATTATTAATCATTCATGTTTCTCTGGTTGAAGGCTACACTATTTGTCCCTAACATTCTCTTCCGCAGATGCATGGAGGATCTAGCTAGCACTACCCGTTATGTCACTTGGTCTCTCCACAACAAGGTTTGATAATTGATCTCTTGTTATCACTCCTAAAGTTGCTTATTTTCCTTTCCTTAATTACCTTGTGAAATTATACCCCAGATGCTCATATTGTTCCAATATGTAGAACCGAGCAGGACTGCGGCAGTTTTTAGATTCATTTGGAGGGTCAGACCATTCTTCCATTTCGGGCCATTCCCAGGAATTATCGATCGGGCTGCTATCAAATGACAAAAAAGACAAGCAGAAAGGAGATGTAAAGCTGAGCCATTTGGCCTCGGGGATTGAGACCAGCAGTTCAATGCAGAACACTGAAACTAGACTGGCCGACCTGTTAGATAGCACACTATGGAACAGAAGACTGGCTCCTTCATCCGAACGAATAGTATATGCTCTGGTGCAGCAAATATTTCACGGCATTCGAGAGTATTTTCTGGCCTCTGCAGAGTTAAAGGTTTGCAAGTGGACTCTTTTGATAATTTAGCTAAGGCATCATTGTTGTGAAATTGCTAACTGCAGACTTGTTTGGATCATTTTTTTTAGTTTGCTTAACATGGTAATGCATTTTTTTCCCTCGGCATTGCAGTTCAATTGCTTTCTCCTGATGCCAGTTGTTGATAAGTTGCCTGGTTTGTTGCGGGAAGATTTGGAGTCTGCCTTTGAAGATGATTTGGATAGTGTGTTTGACATTACCAACTTGCGACATTCACTGGGGCAGACAAAACATAATACTGAGATCGAGTTAAGAAGGGTAGGTCCTTGTATCTTGATTGCTCATTCGATCATTTTCAAAAATAATCACCATAGGACGTGTGTTGTGGTTTTTCATAATGCAGATACAGAGACTGAAAGAGAAATTCAAGAAGATCAATGAACAGCTAAGCTCAACTGTCCCTGTAACATCAAATTAAATTACGAGAAAGATGCCATTGAAGGAATCAATCTTGAAGTTGCATTGCAATATTCAATAAGTGTATATCACATCATTTGATTTTAATTAATGAGTTATATTTTGTTGTTGTTATTGTCAAATTGTTTTTTTTGTTAGTACAGGAAATGAAAACAAGTGAGAAACATAGGCATGTATCATGTGTCGGCACCCTACCGTACTAATATATCTATCCGCTTGGATGCTTCATTTTGTTTTTAGACGAGGCTACGGGAAACGTTGAAAGATGCGGGGCCTAATAAAAATCCGAATAAATTTGTTTAATACTTATAAAGGAATAGGGGTCAAAATGTAATTAAAAGGGACTTACGGGGTCCATTATAAAATCAATTATCCAAGTTGAAAAGAAGAGTTGCTATATGAGGAAACAAGAGTCACGAGAGATGGACACGTTGCGAAATTGATTTAAATTAAAATAAAAACACAGGTCGTCGCGTCACGCTACGCATTTTGAGCAGCTCAGCTCATCTCACGCCTGCTTCTTTCTTTCTTCTGCTGTAGATAATTTACAGAGAGTACAACGGAGACAGATAGTTAAAAAAATGGAAAAGCAAAACCCTAGCAACAAGACGATCCTTCCGCCGCTCGCTCCTCCGGTCAACGACTGCTGTCCGATTTGCTTCGACGACTTCACCGTTCCTTGCCGATCTAACTGCCATCACTGGTTTTGCGGTATTTCTTCTTCTGCTACTCGTCTTTCCTTTTGGTTGTTCCGATCGCTTTTCAACTACCTGCTAATTCTTACATCGATCACGTACCTAGCTACCAAGGCTTTGCATATGTACTACTATGTTAATGGAAAGAGATATTTAGTTTCAATCATATCAATTGTAATCCCTAACAGACAGCCTTTGCATGATTCTCTCCTAGAATTAGTTCTCCAATTATACCTTAATCATCTCATTGTAATCTGTATAAATATCAGTATAGAATACAAAAGAAAATCATCTTCTTCCTTCACATTATCACTCGATTGTTCATATGGTATCAGCCTAACCTCGATCCACTTATGGCCACTGGATCTTCATCTTCATCAACACATATCCTTGCCTCGGCTTCTGATGAACCTGGTGGTTCTTTTCGATCATTTCATTTTCCCAATTTGACTATTCAATTGGATCGCACCAACTATGCTCTATGGCGCAGCACTATCTATTCCGCCTTAGAAGCTTTTGGTCTTACTTCCTTCCTGGAAAGTGGCACTTCTCCGCCGGCCACGATTGTCATTCCGGCGACCCCACCGACCAATCCTGCTGATGCTTCCACTGGCACCGCCGAATACATTGCTCCTAATCCAGCATATGCCTCCTGGATCAAGCGAGATCGGCTAATTCTCCTGTGGATGCGATCGACTATGACAACTCCATTACTTGGCATGATTTCCCGTGCTGCATCTACATTTGAAGCATGGAGCATTCTTGAGCGCAGCTTCCATGCGCAAACCAGATCTAAACAAATGCATTTGCGTACCCAACTTCAAACATTGATGAAGGGTTCTTCTTCCATCCTTGAATATTATGAGAAAAAGCGATCAATTGCTGATGCTTTGATTACATGTATGTGCCCTATTTCAGATGATGATTTTGTTCTTATATTCTGCATGGACTTGGAGCTCAATATAGTGCTTTCCGATCTGCTGTTGCTATGCGAAGTTGAGCCTATTTCATCTGAAGAGTTGCTAGGATTGCTTCTTCACGAGGAACAGCGAATTGAAGAAGATGTAGCCTTATGCATTCTCCATCTGCCAACATTGCAGCAACCAGTGGTCGTTTCTCAAACCGTTCATCCAACAAACGCTCCCAAGTTGCATCTTCTTCTCAGTCCAGCGGAAAGCTATCATCTGACTTATCATCCAACATTGAGCGTCCTCGTTTACAATGTCAAATTTGCAAGCGAATGGGACACGAAGCAGTAAACTGTTTTCATCGTCTAAATTTAAATGAATTTCCTGTCACTAACAAACGAGCAGCAGCACATATTCAAAAGCCCGGGCAGACAGCATACACTATCTCTTCTGATGCTCCATCTGATCTCCAAGACCCATGGATTGTTGACTCTGGGGCGAGCCATCATGTGACTGCAGATCTTGCTAACCTCAACTTGCATTCCAAATATGATGGTAATCTCACAGTCGGGGACGGTAACTCTGTACCTATTACTCATTTAGGCCATTCCATTCTAAAATTGCATCATGCTGCCAAACCTCTTCACCTTAACAATATTTTACATGTGCCAAAAATCACTAAAAACTTACTTAGTGTTTCCAAACTTTCACGTGATAACAACGTTTACCTTGAATTTCACCCTTCTTGTTGTTATGTAAAAAATATGCAGGGACAGATACTTCTCAAGGGAACCGTTGAGAATGGTTTGTATCGTATTCCTCACATGTCTACGAACTCCCCTTTATCTCAATCGAGTCCTCAAGTTGCTTACCTTGCTGTTCGTGCCTCTCTTCAGTGTTGGCATAATCGGCTTGCTCATCCTCATGAATCTATTCTTCGTCGTCTGGTTACTACTCACAACCTGCCCGTGTCATGCAATAAATTAACATCAGTTTGTGGATCATGTCAACTTGGTAAAAGTCATCGTTTGCCCCTACCACGTCGTAAACACGTTTCACTAAAGCCATTTGATTTAGTTCACTCCGATGTTTGGGGTCCTTCATCTGAGCTATCTCTAAGGGGAAACCGTTATTATATTAGCTTTGTTGATGATTCCACGAAATTTATTTGGGTTTATTTCTTATCCAATAAATCGCAGGTTTACTCTATATTTCAATTATTTCTTCAGATGGTGCAAACCCAATTTTCTACGACAGTCAAATCTTTCCAAACTGATTGGGGTGGAGAATATCGAAATGTGTCCAATCTTCTGGCATCAAAAGGAATAACTCATAGAGTCTCATGCCCTTATACACCTGCCCAAAATGGATCATCTGAGCGTCGCAATAGAATAATTGTTGAAAAAGGATTAGCGTTACTTGCTCATTCTTCTTTACCGTTAAAATTTTGGGAACAAGCCTTTCACACCGCTGTATATCTCAACAATCGCACCATCACTCCGCTGCTGAATTTTCGTTCCCCATATGAGTGCTTATATAATAAGACTCCTGATTACGGATTTCTAAAATCATTCGGATGTCTTTGTTATCCTTTCATTCGTCCATACACTTCTACCAAAATGGCATTCCGATCTCTTCCATGCATTTTTCTGGGTTATAGTTCACAACACAAAGGTTACATATGCTTCCATGTGCCTACCTCTAAAGTCTATGTATGTCGATCCGTTATCTTTGACGAGTCATCCTTTCCATATAAAACTCATCTTCCAACGTCACTGTCTCCATCATTGAATAACCCTCCTGCATCCACTCCTCTCTCAATTTTGCAGCAAGTTTCCTCACCTTTAACTCCTTTTCCGCATCCTAACAACTCCACTGATTCTCAAGTACCACAACTTAATCAATCTTTAGAATCATCTACTCATCCTATCGAGTCATCTGATCAATCACATCCTTTGCAAAATGACCCCATCCCCACTTCTTCCTCTTCTACAGATGCATTACCAAACTCAGCGGTTTCCTCCTCCCCCATCTCCGATTGCCTCTTCATCACCAGAAACATATCCTGGTGCACCAACATGGTTCCGAAAGCCCACCACCTCTACCCATAACATGACTACTCGTGCCTCTACTCGCACTTTAAAACCTAAAGCCTTAACTGCTACAAAGTATCCCTGCCTGCGAAACTCCCTTTTGAACCAAAATTCTTTCATCAAGCATCCAAAGATCCTAATTGGCAGCATGCTATGCAATTAGAATATGACGCCTTAATGAAAAATAGTACATGGGATTTAGTTCCTCGTCCTTTGAGTACTAACATTATTGGTTGTAAGTGGGTTTACAGGATTAAACGAAAATCTGATGGCTCCATTGACGCTATAAAGCTCGCCTTGTTGCAAAAGGATTTAATCAGGAAGCCGGTGTTGACTACTTTGATACATTCAGCCCTGTTGTGAAACCTACTACTATTCGTATTGTTTTGAGTTTGGCTATTACTAATGGTTGGCCTCTTAGACAGGTTGATATAAACAACGCGTTTCTTAATGGAGAGCTTACAGAGATAGTATACATGGATCAACCTCCTGGTTTTGTTGTTCAAGATTTTCCAAACCATGTTTGTCGGCTTCGAAAAGCATTATATGGATTAAAACAAGCTCCTCGGGCATGGTTTCATAAGCTCCGATCATCCCTTATTCATCAAGGATTTAAGGCCTGTATTTCGGACCCTTCACTCTTCATCAAAAAGCATGGCTCTCACAGAATCTTTGTATTGGTCTATGTCGATGACTTGATTATCACTGGCTCTAACTCTTCATTTATCGAAGACTTTATCAAGCTTCTGAACGCTGAGTTTTCTTTAAAGGATTTAGGGGACCTTCATTATTTTTTAGGCATTGAAGTCTCAAGATCCTCTACGTCACTTCATCTGACACAAGAAAAGTATATATGTGAGATTCTTGAGCGCAGTAATATGAGTGGAGCCAAACCCATATCAACACCTGCAGATCCAGGCTCTCGCCTCAACCAGTCTGGGGACCCGCTGCTAGATCCTAACATGTACCGCAGTGTTGTTGGTGCTTTACAATATGTGACCATCACTCGACCAGAGATATCTTATGCAGTTAATAGAGTTTGCCAATTCATGCATAATCCTACTGATACTCATTGGGCTGCGGTCAAGCGTATTCTCCGCTATCTCAAGGGGACATATTCTCATGGATTGGTACTTGACAAGGCTACTGACTCTCGCATTGTTGCTTTTTCAGATGCCGGTTGGGCGTCAGACCCAATTGATTGTCGATCTCAACACGGCTTTGCAATTTACTTTGGCGGTAATCTCATCAGTTGGGCCTCAAAAAAGCAAAAAGTAGTAGCACGCTCTAGCACTGAGGCTGAATATCGCGCCATCGCCATTACAGTAGCTGAACTCATATGGCTTCAACAACTTCTTCAAGAAATGGCAGTTCCCGTTGTTTTACCACCCATTCTACTTTGTGACAATCTAAGTGCCACTTTTATGTGTGCTAATCCAGTATTCCACCAGCGCTCAAAGCATATCAAGATTGATTATCATTTTGTCCGTGAACAAGTTGCCGATCGTGGTCTTATTGTTCGACACATTCGCTCTCTTGATCAAATAGCTGACATCTTCACTAAAGCAGTTGGCACACATCGTTTTCAAACTTTAACTAACAAGCTGCATGTTCGTTCCGCTCATGCGCTTGCGGGGGAGTGTTAATGGAAAGAGATATTTAGTTTCAATCATATCAATTGTAATCCCTAACAGACAGCCTTTGCATGATTCTCTCCTAGAATTAGTTCTCCAATTATACCTTAATCATCTCATTGTAATCTGTATAAATATCAGTATAGAATACAAAAGAAAATCATCTTCTTCCTTCACATTATCACTCGATTGTTCATATACTATAACTAGTCTAGTAGTAGTAGACTGGTAGTGCTCGTGCCTTCGTTGTAGGTGTCAACCAGCGATTGATGAGCAAGTATGTATGTATGTTTGATTTCCATATCTGCTTCTTGATTGCATACAAGACGAAAGAGTACTAGGGAAAAGGATTTATTGTTAGCTTGTCGGCAGTTCGACGTCTGTGCTTTTTGTTACTTCTTTATTAGCAATGTTATTTACGAAGAAGAATGATATGTATTGAGTCTGTGTTTTATGCTGTGCGGCTGCTGCTAGTGGATATTATATACATGTATGTATTTCCTGATGATAGCTGAATATAACATATAATTCTAATGAATCGATTTCTGCAATACAGCTAGCTGTATATTGGAGTTCTGGCATTATGGTGCCTCACTTAAGCCTTGCAAGTGCCCGTTCTGCTTCACAAATATTACAACCCTCACTCCTCAACTCACAATGCTCTCTGCTAAGGATTCTGCAACTGCCAGGATTATAGAGAATGTTGACAAGTATAACAGTCTTTATGTTGGCGGTGCCTCTGGATTCATAATGGTTTACCTTGCTGCCATCACTCATCTCGCTTAATTATTCATAATTCTTTTCACTCTGCATAGCCTTACTGTTACTTCCTTCGTTTTTTCTGATAGAAGGTGCGCGTACTTCCATCTATGATTAAGAGATGCCTTTTGGATATGAGTGACCCTGCAAGGCAACACCATTATTACTGCATAGTGCGCGCTACTGCAGTAAGTTTCTCCATAAATCAATGCATATGATCTTGTTGCTTGTTTGCATTTTTGCTTGCCTTTGGATATGTTTATTGCGAGCGTGTAATTTAATTTTATTGTTTTGAACATTAAAACACCACAACTGGATGAGGTTGAGTCCGTAGGAAGTTCTCATGTTCAGAAGGAAGCTCACGAAGTGGCTTTAATCCTTTTTGTAGCAAGATTGGACTACCTGCTTTCATAAGTCCATCTTGCTTATCATTGTTCGAATGAAAATTAATTCTTTTGTGACATGGCTTTTGCTCATGGAAAATGTGTCCCTCAGTCTTATTAACAAGCCAGCTGACATTGCATATTTCATGTTTACAATTATTTACCCCAGTTGATAACAGAGAAGAAATGAGAAATGGTATTCAGTATTTGTTTTTGACTCCCGTTTCTTATCGTACAGCTGTTCCTGTCTATAATCTACATGGCGTGCTCTTTTGACTTCATCCCCAAAGGTGAGCCTATGTTAGTACTCCTTTGAGAAGTTCTTATTTTGGCTGAGGCGAACAAATACGGATCATATTCGATACTCATGTTGGATTTTATATTATGCTAAGATTTAGATTCAACTTAAATATTGTGCTCTGACTGGTTGCAAAATTGGTGGGGATTTTGCAGGCTTTTTGAGCACACCAAGGTTCTTCGAACTGTGCGGATTGATTTTCATGGGTTTTGTTCATTTGTTTGGCATCTTGCATAGGTACTGGCTGAGGAGGCATGTGAGAAATTTAGCAGCATTCCCTCCTGAATGAAAGGAAAGTGATACAGCCAATTGTATTAACCAGTTGTAGTGAGTAAACCATTTAGTAAGTAATGGAACTATGGTATCTTCTTGGAAGAGTGGACTGATGGTGTAAAGAAAATCCGTATAAATAGACCAGGAGTTATCTACTTACGAGAAAATGCTTTCACTGCAAATACCTTGCATGTCATTAAAGAGTTCTTCAAGGCTGAACTGACCACGTGGGTTTGGGTATTAGCTTATATGATGTTTCTATTCAAAGAGTTGTAGAAATTTTATTATCTGCATGTTAAGCTATAAAATGTAGACGCCATTTTGGTCGGTTTCCAACCGCTGATGTGTTTAGGGAACTTTCTGCTGACCTTGACGCATACGCATTTGAGGGAACTCCATATTATGTGTGTAGAAAGAAGTTAGGCACTGAAACTGAAAAGAGCAATTTTTATTTGTAACTTTTTGAAGAACATTCAAATATACTGACGACCAGCACAGTAAAATTGATAAATTCCAGGTTTAAAAGAGAATAAATGAGAAATTTTAACATATATATCAGTCACGCCCCACAACTTCGATTGTAATTTTAAGAAGCCAAACCTGTGTACTTACTTTTAGCCATTGAAATTATTTCTAGGCCGAGGGGACTGCAGTTCCTTCTTCCACCTTAACCGCTGCTAGGCTTCTGGCCTTTTCGGCTTCACTTGCTTTGGCTGTGTCATAGGTCGCATGTAGACCGAATAACAGATAATACACCAACAGGCATCCTGTCCATACGCCAAATCTTATAAATGATGCTGCATCTATTGATCCAAGTAAGAAAATGTTGATCGCAATAGACAAGGATGGAAGCCATGGCACCAATGGAGCACCCCAAAGCTTAGGTGCTCTTGCATGTGGAACGAACACTCTCAATGCTACTGTAGATAATAACCAGAGTGGAACTGTGAAACAATACCCAATCCATCCCTTTGGGCTGAGTGCCCAATATGCTGCAGTTCCAATGGAAGATCCCATTATTCCTACAAGACATCCAATGAGCTTGTTTCTGTCGTCATCAGTGGTGACCCCTGACACATAGTAACGACGCACCAAAAGGGCTACGGCCACCAGCATGAAGATAAATAGAGTTGAGATCGAAAGAAGGTTGGACAAAATATCAAGCTTGGTGAAGAAACCAATAAATGCAGTGGCAACCAGCATGACTACAGTGGCATTCACTGGAGTTCCTGTTCTAGCATCAACAATTGCCAACCATGGCGGCATCATGTGAGTCCTGGCAATGTGTGTGAGGTACCTTGCCTGACCAACAGCGCTCACAAGAAGTACAGTCGTCATGCCTTTCAATGCACCAGCTGCAACAATGTATTTAGCCCATCCCATTCCAGCAGCTTCAAATGCAGCAGAGAAAGGTGCATCCACGTCGATGGTCTTGTAAGGCTGCATAAGGCAGAGTGTTATTCCTAACAAGCAGTATGCCACGGTGGTGATCAACATGGAGCCGACCAGTCCAATGGGTATGTCTTTAGCTGGATTTTTTGTCTCTTCAGCCATGGTTGATACTGTATCAAAGCCAATGTATGCAAAGAAGAGGACTGCTGAAGCTTGAAAAATACCACGAGCGCCATACGGAGCAAAGTCAGAATAATTTTTTGGATCTGCTCTGGTGAGGCCAGCAATAATGATGAATAAGATAACCACAATGTGTATGACAGAGGCGATGGAATTGAAGAGGGAGGACCCTTTGGTGCTTGTCACTGCTAAAAGGCATACGAGAGCAATAATCCCAACTGCTATTGGATCCAGATTACTGTAGTCTTCAGGCAGGCCGTGAGCATGTATACGAAAACTGTCTGGGGTGTGGTTACAAAGTGTGGCAAAGTAGGATGTCCATGAGCGTGCAACAGCAGCTCCTCCAACCACATATTCCAGTAGAATGTTTCCAGCAGCAATGAAAGCCACAAAATCTCCAAGCTCAACTCTCAAGTAGGCAAACGATCCACCTGTTAATTTTAAATTTAGATTCTAACATTTACTAATAATAACTCAATCACAGGCATTTTTCAGATAAATATTAGTGACAAAAGATGATGGAAATACCTGCGACAGGGATCTCGACAGCAAATTCAGTATAGCAGAAGACAGAAAGCATGGCAGAGATTCCAGACACAACATAAGACAAGACAACAGCAGGGCCAGCATGATCTCTAGCTTCAAGACCAGTGAGCACAAATATACCAGCTCCAATGACAGCACCAATGCCAAACCAAATGAGATCCCACCAGTTCAGCGTCTTTTTCATTTGATGCTGACTCCTGGCCTTCATGTCCTGCTCGGCAGAGTCGAGAGATCTGGTGAGGATTCTATCAACCAGCCTGGTTGGGGTCTCTTTGAGAGCTTTGATGTAGTTGCCAAAACTCTGAAATGACTCTTCTGGAAGGAAATCATTTTTGGAACACAAGCAACCACTTCTCTCCTTACTGTGCCTTCGCTTGAATTCACAGACATTGCAATGACTGTTTGAAATCCAATATGACAACTACCCAGTTAGAAAACATTGATCACATATACACAGAGACTTAATATATATGCATATCAAATATTACTCCAGTTTTCCAATTAAATACATTCATGATAAATGATTCTCATTCTGCTAGGAAGATTCATAGAGAAAAGAACCGATAGGTAGCGTTAAAAAATAAAATCAGAACAGAGAAGTAAGTGAATACCTGAAAAGAAAATGAGAGAAGAATCTTCCAAAATAAAATCAGAACAGAAAAGTAAGTGAATACCTGAAAAGAAAATGAGAGAAGAATCTTCCAAAAAACAGACAGAGCGAAACAGGCTTCAGTAGGGTATAGCAGAGGGAGGGAAGAATGTCAAATATATAGTAAGATTTAGCATATTGACAGAAGATAAAAGATACTAACCAGGAGGTTGAAGATTCTGTTGATTTGGTATCTGATGGCGGTGAGCTGTCTTTTGAGAAAATCAAGAATCATTAACTTCCATATTAACAAAATCGAATCAAAACCGCAAAAGATATTGTCACACCACCTTTACGTATACTATAAATAGTACGTATGAATACGATACGTACCTGCATCTGCAACCATTTGTAACTCCTCCATCTAACCATAAATGCAATTACAGTTTTGGAAAATAAATAATAGTAAAAGATCAAACTATTTTAAGAAACAATGAACAAATGCAGTTTTTTTAATTTTTTCTTCTGCTACTAAATTTTAAATGAGAACATGCAGTGGATTGAATACAACAACATCTCGCTGCAAGGTATGACTATAGAAAGGAAAACCAAAAATAAAAATTTCCTCATTTTCCACTTCCAACCTTAGGTTAGACTAGCTTATGTAAACAATGTTACAACATCTCGTCGGTAGCCTCTCACGATCAACATCCTTGGCACATTCTCTACCAATAAGTCCATGTACTCCATGTAGAAGTACGCTGGATGGTTCACAGGTGGCGGTGGTAAGCTCACTAACACAACCGCAGCCATCCTTGAGTATCTCAGTATCGTTGAGTTCAGCTTAAGAGTAGTGTACAAGAACTTCTCTATTTGTTGTTCATTTACAACCACTGCTTTACCATCAGCCATTAGCTGATTTCCGTTCCTTTTTGCAGTCTCTTTCATATTTGCTAGATATTTAGCAATCCGTGATTGAGCAGCAGTGAAAGCCTCTATAGATTCGTCCTGAGGGGATCCTCCTTCTGATTGGAGATCCCACGATTTCATCGTGATCACTATTACTTCAGCTTGCATCCTCAAATCATAAAGGAACTTCTTTACGTCCGCCTTTAGCCCCTCAGCATCATCCTCCTCCTCTGCGATGCAAAAGACTTGGATCTTACAGCTCTCAAAGCTTTCCTTGGTGAGCAGAAGCTGAGACAGGAGAAGCATCAAGCCACCATCTCTCACTATCCAATACAAGTCAATGGTGCCATATTGTCGTTGATACTCATTAGGCCACTCATCCAGACCTTTGACAATTACAACAGCCTTGTTTGCCACTATACAGTCATTGATAATTCCAACAAAAGTAGCTGGAATTTCTGTAAGGTTCTCGCGTCGCCAAATTTCAGGATACCTCATCACTACAATATTTGGCTTCAGATTTCCTAGTCCCATTGTTTGGATAATGCCCTGGAATCCAGCAGACATGCTAGGAGCCACAACAATCTCAGCAACACCCTCACAACGCTTGTATTCAATGTAGGTGCCAAGCTGCTTGGCAGCTTCTTTTGCATCTTCTGCACGCTCATGATAGTCACCATCTAATATGGAGACAAAAATGGACATTCCACGACCTTTTTTCTTCATGCAATTGGCGAAATCAGCTAGTTTTGGATGACATGGCACATTCTCCGGTAACTTGCCCCAGGGCCGACAAAAAATGAGAGGAATGGGGTACCAGTTCTTTGGGTGAACTTGGTTGGCTGCAGACAAAAGGCAAAAATGACTATCATTAAAAGCATTGTGTAAAGCCTACAAGATTCATTGTTAAATCATAGGAAATTTGTCCCATAGGCTAGGCTTAATACATACCACCCAGTGACCGCAGGCTCCGAAGAGCAAGTTGAAAATATGCACTCTTGAAACCATCTCCCCAGTCCCCAGCTTTTCCTTTGAGGCTCACATAATAGTATATAAGGCTTACAAGAGCCAACGAGACAATGGTAAATGACCAAGAGATCAAAAACATTATCACTGTCAGAAAAAAGAAGCCATCAATTAATACAAATCTGGTAATCAATACTAGTCACATACTTTTATCGGTCTATATTCACAACTCACAAATAAATATATAACCCTATCTATTTTAAGGAAAAAAATAAGTGTGTTCCTCCTACTCATTTGAGGCACACAGTTATATATTTCCTTACTATTTGAACTATCAAATGTTAAAGGATGAAAGCTCCTAATATTCTACATAAACCAAAGATAGGTTTGCCATTAAGGATTTTGAATAGAGCCGATCAAAGGTCATTGGCATGTAGTTATTCAGGGAAGAACACAAATTACAATAGAAAAGACATGACTCACTTATGCAAAGAAATGCCCCAAGTAGGGAGAGACTCCAGTGGTGAAATTTCCACCTTGGACGCCAACTCGGAGCATCCAATAGATCAAGAAGAAAGCAGGAAAGGTTCACACCAGCATAACAGAGAAGGAAAAACATTGTTATGGTTGGTGAGATGAGATCTAAATTCCCAATTATGACACAGCTTATGCATATAAATGCTGTGAAGAGGGTGGCTAGATAAGGTTCACCCCCATCCGCAACCTTAAAATATTTTAAAACTGGTAAGATATCATCGTTAGCTATAGCCGCAAGTAAACGTGGAGCTCCAGTTAAGCTCTGAAGAGCTGCACCTAAGGTCGAAAGGATGATTCCTATATAGATAACGGCTGGGAATGGCCAAGCAACTGTAGCTGTAAGATACCTGTATGGAGAAATATGTTAGGTGTGAACAATCAGGCTAAGTTCTATCTCAAACTGCTGCTTAAGGAAGGAATACACACGTACAGAGTAGTGAGGCCCTTTGCCTCTCATTTTTACCATACAGCGAACTAAATCCTATCCGACTACTTACACAGCAATGTACTAAGTTTGAAAAGTGCAAGCATGTATTATTGGTAGAATAGAACGAAAGAAAAAAGAGAAAGCAAAACTGTAATTTCTTACTAAAAGGATTCTAGATTACGGCTTACATAAGCAAAAATATTCGATGGATGTATTTATATGTTGCCCAATCTAATTAAGGCTCATACCTGTCTGTCAAAAGTTTAGTCCTAGATGCAAGTGCTCCAAAAAATAAAACCGAGATCAGGTAAAGGCCTGTTGTAGAAAGAGTCGCTGCTAGGGTACCCACAGGAATGGACCGTTGTGTATCTCTAAGTGATGCAGAACGGTTTGAACCAGCCATGATTCCAGTCACGGCAGGGAAGAATAGCCCAACCAAGGCACTGGTATAATAAAAATATCATATTAATTTTTTGACATACTGATGGAATAATCGCGAATCCGAGGTGCATGTAACTTCTCACTACTTACTGAAAGTTCCATGAAACATCTCCATTGGGATCAGGCACACCAGCATTATTAGTGTTCTGATACTCTGACTTCCAATTGTCTTTGAATGTTTTCAGGCTCAATCCCGTAATGCCCTCTGTGTCAATGACAATTTAATGCAGCGGATCAGGACGGATCACGTTAAACGAAAAAAGACTATTAGAAATAATGAATGCATGCATGGAGTTGCAAGTTATGCCTCTGTTATTTCTATTAGATCTGGTCAAGAGCATAATGAAACCATGACAAGCTCAATTTTTTCATTTGTTAAATGACATAGGTTTGCAATGGCTTTTATTTAGGACTGCAACAGTCAAGTTGATAAAAGAATCCTTCATGCCACTATGCCAGAACTCTGTAATACGATATAGTTTAAAATAACTGAAGAAATAACCTGCAGGCTTATCTGTCTTTGCCAGAAAAATCCCAATAAATATGCAGAACAATGAGAATAGAACTGGTATCAAGAATGCAGGTGCAACACGGTTGATCATTTTCACGCCTCCAAAAACGATAAAGCAGAGGATGATAGTCACGACTACTCCGTACACTTGAAGGTCATGTAAGTTTGGACTTGAAACAGGACCAATGGTTGTTCCATTCACATGGGTCACCGTCTCTGCACCAGAAACATATCAGTATTGTATACAACTGGTAGTATAACAAAAATTGCAAGACATGCTGATGGGAAGAATGGGGAGGATGCACATATCCAACATGATAATAGCATGTAAACCTCTAAACAACTATGCAAAAGATGCCGAATCCTCTAATGACGTAGGATTAGAGGTAGAGGGTAGAATAAATGTTTATCGATGGTGGAAAAGATTATTCAATGGACATAAAATTAAACCATCAAAGTTTGAGCACGCATCAGCATCAGATAATGATAAAAAACTAGACATATTGCTGTTAACATAGATAATGCTATGGAAGGTCATCTTTCAATCTTACCCCTGAAGATCCCAGCACCTGGCAAGGCTCCTAGAAAGGTTTCTACAGCTCCTAATACATACCTGAACACAAAAACAAATAAGATCTTCTAGACTGCTGCTTTGAATGGAAGATAGAGTTATAGACAAAAACTATAGTCTCATGCCATAGTTATCCTTCATGAATAAAATAAGTCGTATGTAATGAAACTCACAGCGCACCGGCAACTGCTGTTCCAAGAAAAAAACATAGTCCAATGCTGACTCCAACTTCAGGTCCTAAAGCACGACCAATCAGGTAATATGGTCCACCTCCCTACAGCATGTGAATAATAAAACAAATAGCAGTTGGAAGATTAGCACCCTATCTACTACACATATGCAAACACAAACCACGAATTGAAGCAAGCGTGTACTGAAAGCCATACCTTCATAGCACCATTAGTTGCAATGGCACTCAGTGAAATCGCAGTCAAGAAAGTACATAATCCACATATAAAAACCAGCAGTAGTGACTCACCAATTCCAGCCATACCAACAATCCTTTAAAAGGTTGTAACATATGAAGAAAATATGGAGAAAATTAATCAATCGTGAATGATAGTTATTAATTGATATCCAAGTTTCAATAATGGCATGTTTCAGCAAATTTAAGATTTTCTTGAGTTATAAAGCTCAAGAAAGGATGTTCTATATAAATACTACAATTGCAAGTCTCAAAATGATTTAGTGGAAAATTTGTTTTATGATGGAAAATGAATAGGAAAATAAATGAGAAATAAAATGGCTTACCAAGAAAATCGAATATAATAAATAATTCCCATTATGTTCTGTAAGCAAGGTACAAACACACCCATAAGTGTTCCTGACTTGACCTCATTCCCCTGTAAGACACAAACAACAAACAATACAACACATGAAATAAATATGGAGCAAAATATGCAAGCTATACATATCATTTATATGACTACTGGTTGAGCCATGATTCATTGATTACAACCCACCTTCGGTTGTCCTAAAGTTATAGCAATGTCTTCACCATCCCTGGGACTTGAAGGTGCCTGATTTTGCTCCCCGTCCACAGTCATACTGATATAAGGTTCATAACCCCGTTAAAATCACCAAACAAATATTTAAAGAGCAACTGAACTGGTTTAAGCATATTGCCGTACCTCTTAAGGCCAAGAATGTTAACAAGAGAGTCAAATCCAAACAGTTCCAACTTGGATTCTCTTGTACTCGCAGATATATTTGCATGAGGAGGAAGTGATCCTTCTTTTTCATCTCCGTTAGAGTTTTCATGCGTCTTTACTAAATTATTCCGACTGCACCAACAATGTTGTCCATTCGAAACTAAATAAGTATATGGAGGTTGGGCTCAAAACACATCAATATACAAAACAAGTCACATTCAAAGCTTAGAATAGAAAAATATAGTAGCACATGTGTAGCTTCATTAGCTTAAGCTCTGAATCATCTTGTTAGGAACTAATGTTCTTTAAGCACATTCAAATATAGCAGCATGACGAGATCACATCTCTAGACTCAAATATCATCATTATATGCGATTATATCACAAAATGAATAGAAAGTATTAGATTACTTGGAAGAAGAGGGATCGATGACAGTCATTTCGAGAACGGCCCGATCGTCAGCCACCACAGGTGCATATTTGCGACCGAGTGGTTTAGGAAAGTCATGGTCAACAGCTTCGTGGATTTCAACACTAGTGCTGCCGTCGTCCATTTTTGAAATTCGGATTCAAAGTCGAGTCCACCTCTGATGATACGGACGTGATCTCGAAAGAGCGAGATCTGCGCAATCAACACGACGCAACGACTACGAGTAGTTAACTGGTTTTAAGAATCGAATGGAGATAGTGAATCGAATTGGTAAAGAGAGATTAGACCTGTTTCCGATTCAGAAATACATGGACGGATGCAGGCGCCTAGGAAACTGTGCTGCGTGCGAGATTCAGTTTTTCTCGGGCCGGGCTGGTGTGGTATGGTCGCTTCTACTTCTCCACTACTTTTACACCTTTTTATTACTACTACTTTGTTTTATTTCGTTTATTTTACTTCTACATAATTTGTCTGACACATATCATAAATTTAATATGTGAATAAAGAGTAAGGATTCAGAGGGATAAGTAACTTTTGTAAGACGGAAGGACACGCTCTCAACCGTTGATTTTGATTAATTTGACGGTTAAAATTAAGTTGGTTTTTAATTTAAATAGGTGGTTGAATATGTAAAATACACGGGCGGTTGAGAATGACGGTTATCAATCTCAACCGTTAGATTATTAGAAAATCAACGGTTGAGATGATGTCCTACTGTTCTACTTATAAATGAGTGTCCTCCTTAATCTCTTTCCTGTGAATAAATTAACCCAACATTGTAATTTATATTTCGGTGTTTCCCATTCGTTCATTCAAATTTGAGTATAAATCAGAAGGCTTACATTTTCGAAGCAAATTGAGAATTTTACAAAGATTATATTTGTAGTGAACATAAAAATAGATATAGGAAGCTTCAAGAGAGCTAGTTTACAAATATATTGGCTCGGCGGCTAGTTAGAGATTGCAGCAATGTCTCGTCGATACCAAATGATGTGTCCAACTGCCCGACACTCCAGCAAGCCAAAGAGTCAGCCAATGTGATGCAGGCTTGAACCCCTCGCCTCCAGCTAAGGCATGTATTTGACTTCTTGTTCACAGATGGAGCCAATCCAACCCTCCTGCAAACAACATCAAGGTTATATAAGTCACCAACAGCGTGATCTGCACCGTCATAATTCCATCACAAATATTTCAAACAGCAGTCAGATATATTTGGTATCAAAGTTCCACAACTATTCAGATGTCAGCGGCATATATACCAAGTTTCTGTCATATTTACCTTTCTTTCTCACTGGTAGAGCCACGCGCAGCACGAGTATGTAGTAATATGTTATATTTAAGAAGACAGCAAGCAGCTAGCATAGAAATGCAACGGCATTGCATACCGCAACCATGGTGACACTGATCAGCAAAGCAAGAGGACAGGACAAGTGAGGACAGTGCATACGAAACTCATGTGAAGAGTGCTCTAGGAGTAAGTACCACATACTCAAATACCCATTGATAGTTTGATGAAAATGAGACGGATTATAGGAAACTTAAGAACCAGTTCTGCTATGCCTTACGGGAATGCTTATTGTTTTTCTTCCTTACCAGTTACCACTAGTTTGGTTGGACTACTGTGTGCTCACCCAACAAGTTCAACCCACATTTGGCCCAGCTGAACTTGATATGTCTCTGCATTTCTTTTCCTAGCCACAAAAGAAGCACAGCAGAACCTGCCACATTGGACTACAATTTTATTAGTTAAACTACACTCACATGATCCTTTTCAAATTAAAGAAGAGCACTGATCACTAAAGTGGAATATTACAAAAGAGGGCAAGGAAACCCAAATTCCTAAAATAATTATGAACTTTAAGCACATAGACCTACAGATATATAGAAGCCCTCGTGGGATTCATGATGTCTCTTGCCTGTACTAAATAGGATAACAAAAGTTGAAATCATTCCTGCCCAGGTATGAACCTAGTGTATAATCCCCAGAAAAATCTAACTTTAGTCCCTTATTCTTGGGATTTTGATGCTTGGAATTTTGGACCCCATTAAAGTTAACAGTGCAATTTCTACTTTTTCATAAAGTATAATAAATTTTCACAAAACAAAATGAGGTGATCGATATTGTCTCTAGTAGGATTAGAAACAGTATTCCATAATTAAAAGAAAATGAGGCTATAAATATACCGTACTAGGAAAACAGACCGATCCAGTTGTGTCTTCAATCTTGAAAGGTTTTGTCTCTGCATCCACAAACAAGAAACAAATAAACAAGCTGACTGCAAGGTGTTCTGTTGAGTGATTCCTGGAGATGGGAAGTGGCCGCCAATGCCATTCTTCAGTCAGGGAGGTCATGTCATGTTTATCACAAGTATATACATATATACTGCATTTATATTGCATATATACAACTCAGTATGTTATGGGAAACTTTGTTGCCACTTTTGAAGACAACAATGTCCTATCTTGTAAAATCCAATCATGCATTCAATTATTTGAATGATACATGCAGTGGAATGCAATGCAAATAAAGGGCAACTCACCACAATCAAGTCAAATCAGAGTATACCTACTTGGTACTAGAGTCTAGATAGCATTGGCATTCTATTCCATAAATTTATTACATACATTGAAAACAAGTGAAGATTAGCAACCCAAGTCTCATCTTAAGCGCCTCTCAATACTAGCAATGTATTCCTACAACAAAACCGCAACTTAATTATATGCATGACGTTGCCATAATCCAGTCCTAATATAGTTCAGCATGATAAGATCAATGACGTATGTAATGAAACATAGCATGTGTGTACTGCCTTTGTATCTCTCTGCGCTAAATGCACCTAATTAGTAAATTAGTAAAGAATATATACTAAACTGACCTTGCACTTCCTGGCAGGATATCCTAGCATTCTCCCAATACTAAAACCCTGACATAGATGGCAAGTCAATGGCCATCAGCACTGCATTTCCATCTCTTGTAAAATAAGGAACCAATTCCCAAGTCCCAACAACGCGTCAAGACTTCTTGTGCTGCAAGCATCAGATGAAATTTATAAATAAGTACCAAAGGAGCATAGAGATCCTCCCACCATCCTGTATGCCAATTGCCAAGAGTAACAAGAAATAGAAAATTGGAGTATGTATGTCACATGGGTTGTGTATTAGTTTAAGGACAGTTAAGAACAAGCTGCGATTGAGTTAGACTCTTCTAAGATAAGAACCGACCACATAAACATATTAAACAATAATGCTACAACAATGTCAATTAGCAATAGACATGACAGAGAGACGTATAAGGGGAAAATGTTGTTTATTTGCATAACAGAGGTGGTTTAGTTAATATGTAACTTGATTGACTAGTAGCTTCACTTCACATCCAGGTCCAGCTGGGGCTGGATGGAATTGGTATGGAATCAATTCATAATATCATGTTCAGCATGAAACTTCTTGTTATTTTTGGGTTACCTTAAATGCCCTTGGCACTTGGCAGATAGCAATGACCTTAAATTCTTCACCCTCTCATCCAAGTCCACATCCATATCTCTCTTCCCTTTAAGCTAATAGCAAATGCTGCTTCTTGCATGTAATAAATAGATCTGGTCTGTGCCTGTGTGTGTTCCCAATCCTTTCCTTGTGCCAAGTTACATCTCATTCCTACTCTGTTGATGCTGCACTGCACAACCCTAGCCTAGCCTATACAGGCTATCATCCCCGGTCTTCAAAGACCTGCAATGCACATTCAATGCTCTGCACAGTTTCATCAATGGCTCTTCTGTTTTACATTCACAATATAATTAGTCTTATACAGAGATCAGCTTAGACAAAAACTAAACCACAGGCAAGGCAAGCCCAAGGGGAATACCTCAAGATTTCTCTGATAAGAAAGAAAACATGTTGCCGGAACAAGCAGACTACTGCATCCACAGACATTCAGACTTAAGCGACACCAGCATGCAGACGACATCAACCACAAGCTCCATAAGTACCACCACCACAGCCACAGACTATTCCACCAGCTTCAGGTCTTTTCACAAAATGCTAAAAGAACCAGAGGAGCATCAACTAGGCATCCAAGACTTCCGCATTCTAAAGCTCATAGGAGCTGGTGACATTGGAAAGGTCTACTTGTGCCAGCTGATCAACAACACTGCCAATGAAGATAGCAACATAAACAACAACTACTACGCGATCAAAGTAATGGACAGAGAAGTATTGGAGTTAAAAAAGAAGACTAACAGAGCTCAAACCGAGAAAGAAACTCTAAAGCTACTCCATCATCCCTTCTTGCCCAAACTCCTGGCTAACTTCGACGCCTCCTCTCGCTTCTCCTGCAATGTCATAGACTACTGCTCCGGCGGAGACCTCCATTCTCTCCAACACCGTCAACCTTACAACCGATTCAGCCTCTCCTCCGCCAGATTCTACGCTGCAGAGGTCCTCATAGCTCTCGAATATCTCCACATGCTCGGCATCGTCTACCGCGATCTCAAACCGGAAAACGTCCTCGTCCGATCCGACGGTCATATCATGCTCACCGACTTCGATCTCTGCCTCCGATCATCCTCAACACCAACAATCCAAAGCGCATGTAATCAATCCCAACCATCCTCTTCCTCCTGCATCCCTAACTACTTCCGCAACCGCAAAATCCAAACCCTAACTTCCTCGTTCGTGGCTGAGCCGACTTCCGCCAGATCAACGTCATTCGTTGGTACGCACGAGTACGTAGCGCCTGAAGTCGCGTCAGGAAACGCACACGGCAGCGCGGTTGACTGGTGGGCGTTCGGGATATTTATATACGAGATGTTGTACGGACGGACGCCGTTTGCAGGGGAGAACAACGAAATGACACTGCGTAATATCGTGAAGAAAACGGTGACGTTTCCAAGTCTGGATCCGTACAGTATTGCGGAAGTCCGCGCTAGGGATTTGATTGTTAAGTTGTTGAACAAGGACGCTGCGTTTCGATTAGGGTCGAAGAAAGGCGCGGCTGAGATCAAGTCGCATGCGTTTTTTAAAGGTGTTAATTTTGCGTTGATTAGGTCGAGTACTCCTCCCGGTAAGGCCACGAGTGGAACCCGAGAGGGTCTTTCAACCGCCACAGCTTTCGATTGGTTTTGAATTTGATGTTTCAAATATCTCATGATGATCTTTTCTATTGGGCCGCGCGTCGGCCCAATTATTTTCAAACAGGCCGAGCGAGCCTCTTGTGGTCCTAGTAACAAAATGGGCTTGCTCTGTGAAATAACGATCATTGTAATTAGACTAATTTTAATTAAATGACTAATCGAGTGATTAATTCATAGGGTCTGGATCCAATCTATGGTTGGTAAATGGAGTAATTTTTGATATTTTCTCTATTAAAAATAGGGTATTACAAAACTCATTTATAAAAACTACGTCGTTTTGACAACCTGCGACTTTCCGTGAAGTGACTTCGGAATCCCACTTGAATCAATAGATGTGTGGCCGAAGGAATCCGATGCGCAAATAGTAGCTGAATTTATACAAATGCTTATAATTATAATTCACTTTGTAAAGCGAGCATATTGATACTAATTGTTGAGTTCATTCAACACAACATGGCCTACACAATCTAATTCTACATCTTTATCAGATTTCCTTCAATACAAATCCACAACCGGAATCAAATACGTTAGTAATTAACATTTCATAATTAACAACAGTTAACTTCACTCATTGGCATCGCGACACGTGTCTCTTTTCCACCTTTAGTATGCGATTTAGTGATGATTAAATACAGTTAAAGTTCTTAAAAAATGGTTAAAGCCCAGCATCACCTACCTAGCTATCTATCGATGCTGCTGCTGCTGCTGGATGCTAACAAATTATAATTAATCGAATCCCTTAATTGTGTTGATTACTACTTCCATTTCATTAGTATTTTGTTTTACATGCTAATTAAAGACAAACAAAGTAATGATTAAGAGAATGATACTATTGCATGAATGACAAATGCTCTGGACCACATTTGTCAAAAGGGTTGGTTGGATCTCAAATCTTGGAGGATTGAGCAGCTTAAAGGGAATGATATGAGATTAAATTAGTGTTAATGGTTTGGTCAGCAAACAAATCAAAACATAATGTAAACAACAAAGATTCTATTATGACAGGAACCTGTTGGAGACGACATACTATACATACATTTTTGTAGTTGGAAGTTGAGGTTGCTCAATCCATGTCACCCAGAACTTGGTCAGGAAAACATACATGTTTTATTGCTTCTTGTTGCTGCATGCAACAATGACTACGTTTATGATTGATTAATTAGTTTATTAATTGTGTGCGTAAACATTGCAGTAGTCAACTGTCTGTGTGTATGCTTGCAACATTATCTTAATTACAATCATATAAATTAACAATGCAAAACTTCATTAATAATGAATTAATTTGTATTCACACAACTTTTTCGCATGCATGATTTTAGTAATGGTAATTAACAGCCCTAAATTCCTCATAGTTCATAATTTGACATTTTTAATATTAAATAAAACGAGGTAGTTAAAAGGCACTGAAAGACTACTGGGCAGCACATGTACGTAATTTAGGTTAAAATGGTTTGAGGCTGTTCTATGACAAAACACATGCTAGCAGTCTAGCACACATGGAGAAACTCTGAAAGTCAAAAAAAAACGATTTAAAGGTGTTATAGGCGGTGCGGCCTAGCTACATGGATTCTGCATACCTGAGTCAGACAACTAGCCTCTGTACATGTCGGTCAGTTTTTATCAATGTTAAACCCTATGCCATGACGTCATCATTTAATCAGTTAGGGTTTGGTTCTGATTATTTTGAACTATATTGTTATCAAAATTGTCAAGAATTCAATGGAGGGTCATGCATTGGGGTGTGCATTGAGCTTTGGGTGGAGGGCTCAGGAGCATGGAACGGTGTGATTAAACTATGTATATTTTATATATGGCAAATGGTAGGGATGATCGATGGAGGTGAATATTAATATAATATAAACAACATATGGGTCTGGCTCCATCTCCACAGTAAGGAAGGAGATGGAGAGAGGAAGTGAGTCAAAGAAAGGTGGCGATGAGTGGAGAAAAATCTGAGATTGAGGAAATAGAGAATTCGTAGGACCCAGAAATCTATGAGATCTGAGCAGCTGTTACAGACCACTTTTTACTTCTTTTCTTCTTCCATTTTCACCCACTTATTTTCTACCCATTTTCTTATTCATCAAACATAATTCCATGCTTTAAATAATTAATATATATTTACACAACTGACAATAAGTGAAGAAAATTATTGGCAGTGTTGGATGTGTGCATAATGAAACAAAAACCAACCCATAACATGGTATATATTCAACTACTTTAATTATGGTATTGAACCATGTTATTATTATGTATTATTATTTAGATGCATGGATGGTAGCTCATAGCTGTCCACGATGGAATAAATGTATGGAAATTGAGTGTTTTTTACAATTAAACTATCAAAAAATGTATGGAAATTGAGTGTTTTTTACTATTAAATTATCAATAAATGTCATCCCATAGCTAATATTCCATGGAATTGGATCCGGTGCAGCCACTTTCAGTGCTGTCATGTGCTGCAAGTTCAAAAGTGTAGTAGTTTTATATAATTTTTAATTAAAACTACGTAGTTTAATCTAAAACCCTATAATTGCAAAATGACCCCATTGTCAAAACGACTTCGTTTATAAGACCAAACGACGTCGTTTTAACTCGCAGTTTTTGGCAGCGCAGCCCTCAATCTGATTCCATATTCCATTACTATTGTTGCACTTAAATTATCAATAAATGTCATCCCATAGCTAATATTCCATTACTATTGTTGCACAACAATTTATAGATAGCATCAATAAGATTCATTTTTTGAGAATGGGAGTAGAATTTAAGTATGAAGATAGCAAAGAATCATAAATGGCCTAACTTAATAATTCATTTCCAAGGCTGTCCCAATATTGACGTGTTCATTTAATACTCAGGTCACTTTCACACATCCTCTTTTCATTAACTATTCAATGAAGTACTCACTTACTATACACACACTATTACGTAGCCTTGTCTTATGTAATGTAGTATATATGTCCGTATTATTATGTGTACTTAATCAACCTCAAATATCGAACATTAAAACGAATTCAACTGTAGCCATTTAATTTCATCAGGAGTAGTTCAGTTGGTAAGAGCAGGAGCAGAAAGTATTGTCCATTTCTTTATCAATTTTTTTAAAAATAAATGTAGCCATTTGCACCAACATTTTTAACCCTTTTTCCAACAAAAACCACATATTTGATTCAAAAGTTCTAAAGAAGGATCCGATTGCATCGAAAAAGTCCGGGTCGAAAAGATTTCGACACGGACAATGGATTTCAATGAAAACTTTGAGGATGAAGTCAATATATTTGATGTTGGATCTTCATGGAATGACAAATTATAGAACAGTAGGTACGATGGAACAATCAAGATGGATAAGTTATGGAGCTAAACCTAGCTGCGTATGCATTTGTCGTGCTAAAAATATCATCTCCATTCCACAAAATGATCGATCACATGCATCTATTATAACCCTCCTCAATCCTAATTGCACCACACCACATTCCACATCCATTATATCATCAACATCACCCTTCCATAACATCAAATTAATCAAACATCATCTACACACATTTTATTTTCAAAGTACAAATTCACGGCATATCGATCAACCACTCGTTCTCTTAATAAATCTCAAGTAATTGAAGAATATTTAATATATAGTCTTGAAAAAAGTTTTGGAGAAATTATGAATAAGCCCCCAGTGTTTTGATATGTACACGCAATGTAAAAGCTGGACCCGTCGTCTTCATCAGATGTAATAATGTAAAAGCTGTCCATTCCTCTTCCTTATTTTCTGCTTTCTTTTTTCTTCTCTTTCATCATTGAATCAAATCTATCTCAAACTCTCAAGTCTCAGCTGCTGCTGCTGATTTGTGTGAAGGAGATGCTTGATGGGTTTTTGTTGAGCAGTAGTAAAATGGAAAAATTGCAGAGAAGGAAAGCTAATTAGGGTTTCAGTTGGATCTGCTTCTTTAAGAGTACTTCAGCAAGTAGCTAGGGCTGGATTTGTATATATTGATTCTGCCCAATTAGTTATCTGGCAACCTTGTTTCTAAAGTTATAATCTTGTTTGGTGGGTGTGCCCTAGTTAGGAGTTGCAAACACAGTATGAGGCTTTCATCAGCTGCTGCTTTTAGTCCCCAGCATCAACAAGGTCACTTTTATTGTCTTTTCATTGATTGCTTACTTGTTTGTGTTGTGTCTGCTGTTGCTGGATTGGAGGCACTTACTGCTCTCTTGTCTGTCCTTTTGTTTTTGATGAATCTCTATGTATAAAAAGCATCAAATGCTATTAGGTTGTTCATGCTACTGCACATTTTAAATGTATTTTCTAACTTTATGTGCTATATGATTCTGTTTAGACTCGGGAGAGAAGAGAGTCTTGAATTCGGAACTTTGGCATGCCTGTGCTGGTCCTTTGGTTTCCCTGCCGACTGTCGGAAGTCGAGTTGTATATTTCCCCCAAGGCCATAGTGAGCAGGTAAGCTCCCCTAATTCTATGATAATGGAAGGATTCGTTCATTAATTGAAGCGGTAGGCTACAGGAAAAATAATTGAATAGATTGGTTTAAGACTTCAATACATGCTTACTTGGTAGTGTAACCCCTTATCAAATCACAGGTTGCTGCGACTACCAATAAAGAAGTCGATGCTCATATCCCAAACCACCCAAGCTTACCTCCTCAACTCATCTGCCAGCTTCATAATGTCACAATGCATGTATGGTTGCTTTCGTATTACCCTTTACATTTCTGAGTCTCAGATAATTGATTCATTGCACGGTTTACTATTGTGACTTTTAGGCAGATGCCGAGACTGATGAAGTGTATGCTCAGATGACTTTGCAACCTCTCAGTCCCGTATGTAACACCCATTTTAGTTCCATTACGGATAAACCTGTTTCATGTCTGTTTCTAACACATTACAGTCTTACATATATTTTACAGCAAGAGCAAAAGGACCCTTACATGCCAGCTGATTTCGGACCCCCAAGTAAACAACCAACAAACTACTTCTGTAAGACCTTGACCGCAAGTGACACCAGCACACATGGAGGATTTTCTGTTCCTCGTCGTGCAGCTGAGAAAGTGTTTCCTCCGTTGGTAACGATTCAGCCATTCATTACACCAAGACATTTGCCCACTTTGTATATACTGAGCAACTAATTTACGAAAGATCACTGCAGGATTTCTCACAACAACCTCCAGTTCAAGAGTTAGTAGGAAGGGATCTACACGATAATGAATGGAAATTCAGACATATCTTTCGAGGTTTGATTTCTTTTTATAATCCTCGTCCATGCAAACACTATTACTCAGTCTCTTGATATTTGTTCTTGACAGGCCAGCCCAAGAGGCATCTTTTGACAACAGGATGGAGCGTGTTTGTCAGTGCTAAAAGATTAGTTGCTGGGGACTCAGTTTTATTCATCTGGTAAGTAGTTTCGTTGCTTGCTTTCAGTTGTCGCCTTGGTGTCATTACTACGTTGTCCCATGACTAAACTCCATTTTGTATAATCCCAGGAATGACAAAAACCAGCTACTATTAGGAATTCGACGTGCTAATCGAAATCAGACTGTGATGTCATCGTCAGTCCTGTCCAGCGACAGTATGCACTTAGGGCTCCTAGCTGCTGCAGCTCATGCTGCTTCTACATATAGTCGCTTCAACTTGTTTTATAACCCAAGGTAGGCCTCCATCTGTTCACACCACACGATTCTTTTTATTTACTTCATGGGTATTTTTCATTTCTGCATCTTTTATCATTCAGGGCCAGTCCATCAGAATTTGTAATTCCCTGACTAAGTATGCAAAAGCGGTGTATCACACCAGGGTATCTGTTGGCATGCGCTTTAGGATGCTATTTGAAACAGAAGAATCAAGTGTCAGACGGTATACAATTTAATACCTCTTTTTCACCAAAGTAATGCTAATAACAAGTCAGTATGTAAATATTCTGATATCCTATCAAATGTAGTTACATGGGTACAATCACTGGAATAAGTGACTTGGATCCTGTTAGGTGGCCAAATTCTCATTGGCGATCTGTGAAGGTTTGTACGAGAACATTTGTAATGTTGATGATATAAAAATGCGTTTTGGTTTTCTGTTTGTTTCCTTCTTTTTGTGATAGGCCTTTTTTCAATAACACAGGTAGGGTGGGACGAGTCAACTGCGGGTGAAAGGCAGCCGAGGGTTTCATTATGGGAGATCGAACCATTGACAACATTTCCCATGTATCCATCCCCATTTCCTTTCAGACTAAAGCGGCCATGGCCGGCAGGGTTACCCTCTCTAAATGGTATTTTTGTCGATCCTTATATGCAATCATCTTATTCACATTATCCAAATGTGGGATAATAACACTCCATTGAGTTCCATTTTGTTTGCACGGCTTCTCAGGCTTCTCTGATGACCCGGGTATGAACTCACCACTTATGTGGCTTGGAGGAGATAATGGACAGTCTATTAATTTTCAAGGAATGGGACTTAATCCGTGGATGCAACCAAGGATGGATGCTTCCATGCTCGGGATGCAACCAGACATGTACCAAGCTATGGCTGCGGCTGCATTTCAGGAAATGAGGGCTTTAGATCCTACAAAGCAGGCTCCACCTCCCAACCTTCTGCAGTTCCAACAACCTCAGAATGTTGCTAATGCACCTGCTTGCCTAATACCACCTCAGATGTTACATCAGAACCAGGCTCAACTTTCCTTTCTTCAGAGTGTACAAGAAAGTCAGGCGCACCATGCTCAAGCCCAGGCTCAGGCTCAAGTTCAGGCGCAAATGCAAGGGCAATCTCAAACTCACTCCCAGTCACACTCACAGTCTAGGTCTGTGCAGACTAGTATTCAGCATCAGTTGCAGCATCAAAATTCAGTCAATAGTCGTCATGCACAACAAGATCATCAGCCGCAGCCACAAAATCAGCAGTTGCAGTCAGTTGATCATAATGTGATGCCAAATGTGAGCTCTAACATTTCTCAGTATGTCTCAAATGCACAATCCCAACCTTTTCAGCAAAAAAATTTCACTGACGGTTCTAGTCCTATTGCTCCTTTGCAAAGTTTGCTGGGACCGTACACGACAGATGAATCACCCCACCAATTCAGCATACCTCGTGATACTGCTCCACTAGTATCACCTTCTGACTGGCCGTCAAAACGCATGGCATTGAAGCATGAGCCATATCAGCCTTCTGCAGGATCCCAAAGTTTTCAATCTAAGATGGAAAAGCAGTTGGGGGAGTCCCAAGTCAATTGGCCGAACAATAGTGTATCATTTCCGCCATTTCCTAGCAGAGAGTATGCAACAGGGAATAACGGCTGTTCTGATACCCAAAGCCATCTTTTATTTGGGGTAAATTTAGATCCTACGTCAATTCTCCTGCAGAATGGAATTTCAAACATGAGGGGCATTGGTGGTGACTGTGAATCCTCATCTATGCCATTTGGTTCTACAAGTTTCATGAGTCACTCCGGGTCCGATTTTACACTCAATCCAACCATGACATCTTCCAGTTGCATTGATGAATCAGGTTTTCTGCAATCTCCAGAGAATGTTGGAGAAGATAATGCACTCACTAATAACTTTGTCAAGGTTGGTACCCTTCTTTTATTTATCTAAAAATGCTTTCCAGGTGATATTTATCATTTCTTATGAGTTAGATATACTGAGTTGTCTACGGTTGGTTGCCAACAGGTTTATAAATCAGGGTCCTTCGGAAGGTCACTGGACATTACCAAATTTAGCAGCTCTTCCTTCTAGGCTATTCAAGAGCGAGTTAGCTCGCATGTTTGGTCTTGAAGGACAGTTGGAGGACTCGATGAGATCAGGCTGGCAGCTTGTATTTGTTGACAGGGAGAATGATGTGCTTCTCCTTGGCGACGACCCTTGGCCGTGAGTTTCTCATGCTCTATTCTTCCTTCGCACAACTTTAATTTGTGTTTGCAGTTGCAGTGCTACATCTGATCTAATACATATTGTTATTTTGTCCAGGGAATTTGTGAACAGTGTGTGGTGTATTAAGATACTATCACCGCAAGAGGTTCAGCAAATGGGCAAACGAGGTCTGGAGCAACTTAGCTCAGTACCACCCATACAGAGGCTCTCAAATAACGGCTGCGAGGAATACTTCAACAGCCGACAGGAGTCTAGAAATTTAAGCACAGGGATCTCATCGGTGGGATCATTAGAGTACTGAGCTACACATCTTCTCAACCAGTCAAAACAGATTATCAATTGTATTGTTAGCTTCCCACTCCAGCATCAGAACTATGACAGACTTATGTTGTATTGTAACCCTATAGCTCATGTCTGTAATTATGTAAAACTCAGTAATATTATTATGCTGTAAAATGATAACATTCTGGCTATTCATTCAATTTGCTGGATATATATATTTCCATTCCAGGTATCCGTTTAATTGTTCTTGTGGCTGGAACCAAGAATTAGTCATGGACTGACTAGTCTGCAGATTACTGGTGCTGCCCACATGATTGTCACTGTTATACCTCTCTGATTGCTAGATTTTTATGAACTTTCTGTAGACAGATGACCCTTTGTGGGACATACAAGTAAAGGGCATCATAGTTGTGGCCTGTGGGGTGGGATTAAATAGGAATGTGGCAAAGCTTGTAGGCCTGGCCATTCAGTACTCAGTAGTGACTTGTCAATATTTCAAAGCTGTAGTTGGGCTTTCACTATCACCCTATAGTTTTAGTGAAGATGTACTCTCAATAAATGTTGACTGAGATAGTCATCAGTCATCACTACAAGTCAACTCTCAGGACAATTGGAGAAATTAAAGTTGGGTCATCTTTCAACTTTCAGAAATGAATGAAGCATACAGCAAACTTACAACCATAGTTGAAGGATCAAAGCTGCATCAGTAATGCAGCACTTCATTACACTATTTCAAGCTGAACATGTTTGAAGAAACATATTAGAACACTCACTTTGAGATTAAATGCAATGCAGAGCTTGACACACAACAGTTGCAAAATCTATGTGCACCCCATAAATATTAACTATGAATGTTTTTCAAAAACCACAACAGCTGAAGGAAGATGATGACGGAAGCCTGCCTGTTTGGCGGATGTATTCTGCCTGAGCTGCAGCTCTCTCGGCCAATCTGTTCTTTCGGGCCTCAGCCTTAATTCTTTGCTCTTCAGCTTTCTGCTTTGCCATTGATATCTTTTTCACCATCTTTGCCTGAGCTTTGGCTCTCATTTGTTCAATTTGAGCCTAGCAAGGGTCAATATGAATCATTAAATGAAAGATAGATAGACTTTCACACACCTGATAGCATATTTTGTTTGTAAATTTAGCATTTCATATTATTGAAGTTACCTCAATTCTCTTCATTTCTGATCCCAGTTTTGCCTTCTCATGACTTTCCCATGCTTGGATTTTAATTTCTTCACGCTTCAATCTATCACAAATAAACATTTTGGCACAATCAGATTTAGACTAATAAAATTACCACAAACTTTAATTACAAGCAAAGCAGGAACTGAGTTATCACCTTGCCGAGTGTTTTGTAATTTCAGCTTCAACCCAAGCAGCTGCACGCTTTTCATACTCAAGTTTCTCTATCTCTTTCGATTCATCAGTTCTTACAGGGGTATTGTGCTTTTTCTTTTCTTCCTTGCTTGCCCAAGCAGCTATATTCACCTTTCCTAATTGGACACCAAGTGCCACAATCTCTCTTCGTGTTTTCAGCTTCAAATCCTCTTCTGATAACACCCTTTGGTCATCTCCAACAGAATAGTAGTCTTCATCTGCATCCACTGAGGTTGGGTCTCTTTGGCGAGGTGTTGAAGGGAGCGATGAAGATGGGCTTCTAAGAGGAGTAGTTGCCCCTAAAGGCGTGGAAGTTCTTGAAGGATCCTGGCTAGCAATTGGCGTCATTTCAGTTCCCATGTCTCTCATGCAAACTGCCCTTATGGCTAAGCCTGCAAAATATAGCCATAAATCTATAAAAACTGAGGAATCAATGAAAACTCAGCAATGAAATAACTTCGTCATTATTCGGTTAATGAAACTTAACGCGCAATAAAGTTCTAAGTCAATATACCTGATACATCTTCTGCTAAGTTTTGGTTGGAATTAATATTTTTGCTCGGGGCAGCTGGGTTGGCTACAACTGAGGCTGAATCCTTCTCCAACCCTTCGGCACGCTCAGGTAAACAAAAATCAACCCTTTTAGTCTCAGCCAATTTGTTCAACAACAACTTGCCATTACTAGAAGCTTCAGGGACCACTCTCCCCATATTCCCACCAGGCAATTTACTCGCCTGAATCTGCGCTAAACCCCTCTTAACAACATGATTACTCTGGACAGTTTTCCTATTCATTATCCACTTCTCAGCATCATTCCACTTTGACGACATAGGCCTAGAAAAAGCTCTACAAGCATGACCATGCACAGCAGCTCTCTCAGCTTTATGAAACTCAAAGCTAGATGAACTAGCATTGCTGTCATAGTCCAAATTATCATCCTCCAATGTCCTCAACTGACCCATATTCACGCTATCACCTCTTACAATTTGCAGTATTTTACCAGCAGCCAATGATTCCTTAGGTTGTTCCACTTCATCAAATGACTTGGCTAGTAATTCCTCCACCTCCATGCTAGACCCTAAAACAAACAGCTTGTGTGCATAATTCAATGTTTCTCAAAACTTGATTCATTTGTGAAAATCAGCAATTCACTTTCAGCATAAATTACAAATTAACATCATAAACACAAACTAGGGCAACAACAGCTTACCTTGATCGCCATTAAAGTTGGAATCTTTCAACAAGCAGTTGTTCAGAAAGTGAGAATCATCATCAAGTTTCGAAGGAGAGGTCCTGGGAGAGGTTCTATTTGAGCCAGTTTTCTTCTTAATCTGATTGTGAACTTCAATCAGCTTCATCCTCAATTTACTCGGCGAGATGATCCCAGTCTCACACTGTATCAATCAACAAGTCAATCACATTAAAAGCTACCAACTTTGTTACAAAAATCAAATTTGAAGCAAAACCCAGTTGTCTAAAAACTCAAAATCGAAATGGGGTTGTGGAAAATCATCATAATTCGTAGCGTACCTGCTGAGTCTGGGGTTTATGGATCCTCTCGTACTCCATTCAATTGAACAGAACACCTCTGTCTATGAAAAATGGAAGAGAGAGAGAGAGAGCGCGGCGAGAATTGCGCTGCTGAGTGCTGACAATACGAATGCAAGAAACAAGAATGAATTTAACACCAAAATGAATCACTTTCATAGTTTCATTGTCGTTGCTGGTCAATGTTTTGTAGTGTATACGGCACTGAATAGTTATAGTTCCACCACTCATGAAGTGACACGTGTATGTCTGGTCTCACATTTTGTCTGATTATTCTTGCGTTGCATTTTTAAATGAATTTGAAAGATGATGTTGTAGTACCACGTTTTGAAGAAGCGAATTGAGTGTGTGAGGTGAGACATTACTTTAGAAAACTGAAATGAAGGATGGACAAGAATTCAAACAATGTTTGAACTTGAGGAATGAGTTGTTGTTGATTGGCCAAATCTATGGTATGATAAATCCAATAGAGTCAACAAAACAATCAAATATCAAACGAGACTGCATTGGTTGATGATGATTTATGCACCAGTGGTCCTTCACTTGTCTAGTTCAACCAACATACATGTCTACAAATTTCAACAAAAGTTGTTTACTTTTTAACTATTCTTGAATTTGCATCTTTTTACTTAAAAGGACAGTCAGAGTGAATACAAAAGCAATGGCATGATAATGAGCTAGAAAGGTGATAAACTGAAGAGGAATCTAATAAAAATAAGAAAGTAAATGAGGAAATGGCAATGGTGATGAGTTAAGTAATGAATGATACTATGATATGTCAAAGGGAGTAGGGACTTAACAGTAGTAACTTATGACAGATTAATGTTTCAGTTTGAAATTTGGATGCAGTTTGGAGTGGTTATGTGGAGTAGGAAGGAAGAGTGCATTCTTATGACTGACACTGATGAGGAGTATTTTAGAAGCAAGAACAAGGTATGGATATGATTGACATCTCTTTATAAGAATCACATTTTGCAGTTTGAATTTCAAAACAAGACTCAGCTTGATGCTTTTTGTTCATTCAAATGGAGTCTATCAGAAGTCAGAATCAAATGGACATGATTTTCTGTGTGTATTGATTCCCATACACATTTTGGAAGTACCAATATTGACGAGATTGTTGTGGAGATCTGTTTGGATTTGGATCGTGTTGACCAGTCAGTCACCAAATGTGAAACCAAATTTAATGGACTAACTAGCAAAGGTATGGTCTCTGCATGGAGTTGAAACAGACCACCATCAGAATCAACTCAAGATATCCAAGTGGGTGCAGGTCATAAAGGAAGTACTTGTGCACCATTCCCACCATACACTGTTTGACCGGGAAAACACTAATGGCGGACCAGCCGCAATTCGAAAGCCTACCTACATTTATTCCCAATGTGCGAAATCACTTGCCCAGTTTGGAACACGGAAAAAGTAGAGGAAAGAAAGTTGCATGGAAATTTTACAACTGCCAGAAAATTACTTAGATGGCATTTCCAGCTGATGCATGAACTTTTAGCTTGAATGGTTGTTGTGCACTAAGATGATGCGGATGGGACTAGTTTGGCACCTGCATAACCAAATCAACAAAATTAGATGATTTGTAACATTGTGGTACAAGATGAATCTGCATTAAATCGATGTGTTAAGGTAACCAAGAAACTCAGATCACAATTACCATTCATGTTCCCGGCCCTTTCTTCCCCGATGGTTTCCTCAGCTGTCTTCCAAACAATGTCTTTCAGCTCGGTGGAGAGGTTTTTATAAAACTGTTCATTACAGATGCAAGTGAAAGGCAATGAGATATATTGTGGAAGTGCAAGTTGAGATAAATAACAGCAGCATAAGCATACCTTGTGAAACTCCAAGGTATCACCACCAGATTTCCTCAGCTCAACCATATATAGCAAAGGTGCAACCTCAAGTATCTAAAAAATAAACACAAAATAAGTTTAGCAATTAAGCTCGATATGTTAGCAATGTTGTCCTAATCCATACGTCAACTGTAAGTAAATTAAGGGTAAAGATTGGCAAGAATGCAAGATGAACCTCTGTTGCAATAGCTAAGTGCCCTTTGCGTCCAGTCTTTTCTCCAACTAGTTTTAACTGAATAAAATTGCCCGTGTGGCAGTTGTGTCAATGGGTATATCAATAAACAATAACAGAACTTATCGTATCAAAACCATTAGGAAGTAGTGTTTGCACCGTATAATTATTCTTCTTCACACCAAAGCCCAAAGGTAGAGCAGCTTCTTCAATTTTCGAAATGATCTCGTTGGCTGGCATTTTGGAGGTAAACCTAGTCTCCCTTTTAACAAGTCCCTGTGCCCGCAAAACACGCTGATGAATATAAATCTGTATTCGGATATAATCTGACGATGATTATCTATGAATTAAGGAGTGTACCACTTGTTTCTCAAAAAGGGTCCCCAAGTTCAGCCCTTGGGACGTAGATATAAGTTCGAAGGCATTCATTGTAACCGGCATGGGCGGGCGCTCTTCTCGCCTTTCAACCACAAGATTCTGGGAGTTCTATTATGCACAAAATCAATAGTTTTCTATGATCCTCAAAATGCTGGCACTTGTCAACAAAAATTGCTTTGACATTGATATTCATTTTTTATTAATTTTTTTACTTACCATCAGATCGTTAAAAATAGCATCCACGTCAGCCACACTGACATCAGCTTGCTCAAACAATGCAGGCTGATATCCCTTTTTAAACCATTCATTCTCCAGTAACTCAGCAATAGCAATTCGCTGCAGAAAACCAGTTCAGGACATGTTACTCATAAGTCTGTCAACCATTTGCAATGTAACAAAATTCACTGATAGGAAAAAAGGCTTAACTGTAGATGGGTTGGGATCGAGAATTCTTTTTACCAATTTCTTTGCATTTGATGAGAACCATGGAGGGCATGTAAAATCAGCTTTGTATATCTGCAATCAAAACCAGTGATAAGGCATTTCCCACGAGTATTCTATACCATTGGTTAAATGCTGAATATGTTAGATACAATATTTTAGATAGAGAAACCCGAACCTTTTTATATAAAATAGCAAGATTAGAGTCCTCAAAAGGGAGAAAGCCAGCCATGAGGACAAAAAGGATCACCCCACAAGACCACAAATCAGCCTTGGCTCCATCATACCCCTTTTTAATAATCACCTACAACACAAGAAATGTTACGACAAAATCCCAGGGGAAACAAAATACTTAGGGAAAATGTAACTTAGAGGATATGACTGTGGTGGGTACCTCTGGAGCGACATAATTGGGTGTCCCGCATGTAGTGTGAAGCAACCCATCTTCCTGAAACATTGAAAACAATCACACACTGCCATTCACCAAAATCTTTGTACAAAGATGAATTGTTTCTTCTAGATACGGGGTCATATGTAATAAGTTGGAAAACAAATATACTAATGGAAGGAAAGTAAGTCACTTACTCGAACTTGCAGAGGGAGTGCACTCAATCCAAAATCAGAAACTTTAAGGTTCCCATTAGAATCGAGCAGAAGGTTCTCCGGCTGAAAATCCAAACACATCATTTCATAAAATATTACAAGTGTTATTGAGACATCACCTAATGATGAAGACAGGATCCAGGCATGGTTTTGAGTGTTGATTTCTAACCTTTAGATCTCTATGGTAAACACCCCTGCTATGGCAATAGTCTACAGCATTGATGAGTTGGTGAAAGTATTTTCTAGCTTCGTCTTCCTTTAGCCTTCCTCTTCTTGCCTGAAATGTGTAAGAAGAAAAACAAATATTACTCAAAGGAGATGTTAATTGTTAGCCCAATACCCAATAAGAACCCAAATAAGTAACACATTTTGCACGCAAAAAAATCTTACAATGTTGTTAAAGAGTTCACCACCAGTGACAAACTCCAAGACAATGTATATCTTTGATTTGCTCGCCATCGCCTAGCAAAATAAGACAACATAAACTAAAAACCTACCACCATCAAACTATGCATTACAATTAAAAGAAATAATTTCAGTAAACCAAACCTCAAATATTTGAATGACATTCGGGTGCCTGATCAATTTCATTGTTGAGATTTCGCTTTTAATCTATTCAGCGAACGATAAACATGTCAATAAGCAAAACTACACTACAAGATCAACAGGTCAATGAAACTAATTCAATAAAACACTGAAACTCGATTAAAATTACCTGGCCAATCATCTTATGCTTCAAGACCTTCTCTTTATCAAGAATTTTTACAGCAACATTCTCACCAGTCTCCATGTTTGTTGCCAACTTGACTTTTGCAAAAGTGCCCTCACCTAAAGTCCTTCCCAACTCATACTTCCCAACCCTCGTCCTATTCAATCCACTGTTACCACTACTGCCACGAGCCCTAGAGGAAGAATATGAAGATGACGTCATCTTCTATTGTCTTCCCTTCAATCCCAACCTCTCGATTACTCAGTAGTCAACACAAACTAAATATCAAGATCTCTTTTTCTTGCAAGGCTGCCATACTTGTGACTTTGCAATACTCATCTTCCCAACTTGAAAACAAAACCCAGAACTAAAATTCGATAAAGATCATATCTTTGAGGTCAAAATGGAAAATCGGAGCACACCCAAATGACATTTGAATTGCAATTGTAAAGTATGAAAGGAAAGGAGAATCAGAGAATGGGAAACATAAAGGTTGGATTTTTATGACAACTTAGGGTTGATGAATAAAAAAAATGCAATTTTCGATGTGGAATAAGTAAATACTGGAATGCATACGTATAGGAAATTTGACTAAAATACCCCTTTCGTTATGTTTTACTAATAACAAGCGTTCTGTGAAAATGAAGGGCATAATTGTCTGATGGAGGAAATCAATTTGTTTTAATTTACATAATTTATTTTACTAGTAATTGATGCACAGATCTGTGCTACTAAAATTTCAACTTTTTTATTTATTTTTATGTGTTATAACTTTTTTTATTTAACTTTGTTTTTATATAATTAATAGAAGGGCAGAGTAAGGTTCTAGGAGGACACATAAATATATGTGAGACGGTGAGACATGATCTCAACCGTTGATTACTAATAATCCAACGGATGAGATTTGATTCAAAAAAGTAACCGTCACTCTCAACCGCTAGGGTTTTTTGCAAATCCAACCGCCCATTATATAAAAACCAACTTTAATCTCAACCGTATATTAATCTAATCTAACGGTTGAGATTTCGTCCTTCCGTCTCACAAATACTTACTGTCCTTCTAGAACTTAACCCTAGAAGGGCATATTTGGAAAAAATGTGGCCTCAACTTAATAACTTAATAGCATGCCTTGTGTTTTAAATGTAACTAGTATTTGTTGCACAAAAATTTGTGCATGATATGTATTTTTTATATTAATTAAAGAAATATAAATAATTAACTTTATTAAGAGTATGATATGTTAATTTTGATGTGGTAATTTTAAGAAGATGTCGGGGTAATTTTGGAAGCCGAAATGTGGCTTCAAAATAACCGTTAACACTGGGTCTTGCGCTTTATTAATATGAAGATTTAAATATAATAGAGATATCACTGAATTTCATTCTAATTTATTTTACTATAAAAGATGGACAAAACAACAAATCAATATACAGGGAAAGTATCATGCGGAACCCCCACCTTTTCATGGATCCATGGATCCCCCTTTGAAGCCATTGATTGCATTTACTGTTTGCATTTTGGATGCACCAGATTGTGCCACGTGTTTGCATTTTTGAAATGCACACGTGAGTTGCACATGACAAATGCACACGTGAGTTGCACATGCTCATTAATGCGCTGCCACAATCTGGTGCGTCCAAAATGCAAACAGTAAATGCAATCAACGGCTGTAAAGGGGATATATGGATCCATGAAAATGTGGGAGTTCCACATGCTACAACCCCTCAATATAGACGAGGAATATCCTAAAAGCACTGAGCTCGATCCCAAGTAATGCTGAAAGGACGTGCTTTGCTCCATATTGTAATCATTAAAAAAAACAAAGTAAGTGCAAATCTGAATCGTGACAAGGTCATTTAATTGAATTGGGTGATTGGTCACACAGATATGTTATTACTTTGAGTAGTTGGTTCCATAAAATATTGACTCTGATTGATGATACATTGTCTTCATTCTTCAATATTGATTTTAAGAGGCTGAATTTGCACGTAGCAGAACATGTTTTTGATCGATATTGGAATATTCATTTGGTTGACAAATTAGTACGGAATCCGTGTGCGACCGTGTTTTCGATAATAATAAGGTTATCATAAATTGAACAAAGTATTACAGAAAAAAATTCCAAAGCACCGATCATTAGTGCTACCTGATTAATTTGAACATTTATCGAATATTGATGCATGTAGCAGTTTTTGTTCTGAAAATGAACTGATGAAAAATTACATATACTTACAAATATGTGCAATTTAGACTATAGATATGCATGATTTTGTACATAGAACAATATGAAGGTTGTTATTTAACTGATACTAAAGTTGGATAATATTGGAATATATTCAGAATGAGGTTACATTAGGTGCACCTATCACCAGCAAACTTATTATTTTGAACTATAAACAAACTAAGACACTTCCACAACCACCTTTTTGATTGAGACTGAGAGCTTGACCTCAACAGCAAGTTGTTCCTACTGATATTATGTTAAGGTACATACCAGTTGTGGTTTTGAGGAAGTCTGATGCCAACTTGAGTTTCATATATCTTACAACATCATCTGACTATCTTGTATCATTTGTAGCTATAAAAGGTAGGTATAAGTCTGACTCGGAGCTGGAGTTGACTGTAGATTTTAGGGTCTAGTGCAGGTACTCAGAGGTGGCTCGTAAGAAATTCTTTTGATAGATGACCAAACTTGTAGATAGTGGGGGTAGAGGCAACATGCATGACCGTTGACATCTCGATGAAGTGATTTTTTTCTTCCCATTGGCATGCCCTCTTTTTCCCCTGAAAGTGAATCGGATCAAAAAAAGATGACGAGTTAATTTCATAAATTAATCTTTGAGAAGCTATACATTTATAACAATATCTCCGGATTCCGAAGCCTTAAAATTGCGTACATTATGATTTCCAAATAACTTATCAGACTATTGATGAACACAAGACTTCACTACAAAAGGTTTCAGGGGAATAAGCATAAAGTTATCAGAATCTATTTTGCAATGTATGACAAAAAATTCTGATAGTCCATTGAAGTGTAAATATATACCTTGTAGAACCAGTTGTCATGAACTCAGAACGAATTCATCTCAAGACAGTACGTCCTCCGCTTCACTAGTATCCTAGCAGCTGACCCAAACGGCTCTTCAAATGCATTTGCGACCCACGAGACATCTGCCATCTCTTTCTTGGAACCAACTAGGTCGCTAGGTCTAATGGCCACCAATGTTGCTCCTTTCAACACTGCGCCATTAGGCAACTCAAGTTGTGGTGCGTACCAAAGTCTCATATTTAGAGCAGGCACAAGAGTCCTCTTCGACGCAGAAGAAGCTGACAAAGGCTTCACTCTCAACTCCTGCAACTGATCACTATTCATACAGAGCACTCCCTGCCTATCTGCATCCGTCAAAACCAAGCTGTTCAATGTCTTATGCTCATTTACTATCGGCTGAAGCAAGTAATGCCTAGCTGAGGCTGCAATTAACGAACTAATCGTCCAAACAACTCGCAACTTCAATCCACCATTAGTATAAAATGACTCTGGAATGATTCCATTATCCTCTCCAAAATTTCCCAAACCCTCAGCCCCAATTTCTTGACCACATTTCTTTGGATACACTACAGAGGATGCCCCGAGAATTACACACTTATCAAGTGTAGAACCAAAATCAGCCCTCCACTTCAACAAAACCCCATCATCAGTCCCAAGCTCACCGCTCGGAAGCTCAATCCTCAAACTCCTAATCTCGTTAAAATTCCTCAAAACCTGAGTGGGCGAGTGATGCATCACTCCACTCTGATCAACCTCACCCCCAACAGCCAGCGCAGACGATCCTGTTCCCAATCCAAGATTAGACCTTTTTGACCCCAGAAGCTGCCCCAACGCTTGCAAAGGCTTCACAAAGCCACCAAACACCAATCTAACCAAATTCGAAAACCCTCCACGCGACTTATCCACAGACCCACTACCCAAACTCGTATCATCATCATCAGATATCACACAATCAACTTTCACAACAACGTTCTCCACCTGCGGCACCAACAAATGAAACCTCTTCGACACAACACAGCACCGACCCAGAGCCTTAACATCACCAATCCTGTTAAATATCACCAAAATCAACGAGTCCGGTAACTCATCAAAGTAATCCACACCCGGTGGCGAGTAGGGTTCCGGCCAGATTTTAGAAACCAGATCTGAACGGATCAAAGACATCACCTTTACACACACAAAGGTTTCAACTTTGCAACGAAATCGAACTGGGTGGTTGCAGATCTGAGCTAAAGAGATAATGCGTTAATAGATGATTCCGAATGTGATCGTACAGCGACGTTTATATATATAAAAACGCATCCATAAGACTAATAAATTGTAGAGTTTAAATAAATATATTCGTTCTGCGATGCACGCTAATCTTGTCGAGAAGATGAGGATGGAGATGGAGAAGGTGGGGATTAGATGGATCCGCGAATTTGTCTTTTACCTGAAAAAAGTGAAAGCGATGCGCTCACAGGCGGAAGATGATGAAGGTCTCTTTGGGGCTTGTCGTGTAAATATTCCTTTCAATCGGGGTCGGTTTGTAAATATTGTCTCTGTATGAAATGTATAATTGTCCATGTTTGAAAAATAAATAATACAGTTTTAATAAAATGGAAATTGGTTAATTCAATTTTTTGTTAATTTAGTAAAAACTGATTAATTTATTAAAGAAAATACATAAAATTGTAAAGGCGTTTGTGATATTAGTTTAATTGGGTTATTAGTGCAAGATTAATTAGTAGTTGTATTTGCCTAGAGAAAGAGTTGATGATGAAAGTGTCCCTTCAAGAAGTTGAAAGCTTAGTGCACTAATTATAAATTTAGTAAAAGTGTATGCATGATTAAATATGTTCCTCTTTTTGATACACATTTATTATTTTAATTTTTAATAGCTATCCTATAATTACTAACGACAATAATGGTCGAATTTACATAATTTAATCGATCCGTGTACAACATTTTATATAAAAATGCACGTACATTTATGGTGGCTAAGGCCTATGGATGTGTAATGTTCTAATTTTGTTTTGGTTGAAGTGTTTTTTTCTTGAACCTTAAAATTTAGTTTCTTTATTGAAAGCCACATTAAGATTTTATTTGTGACAGAGAGCAATTTGAGCTAGATATTAATAATTTAATTTCCTAAAGTAACAAGAAATTTCCTTGTTTAGAATAATAGTAGGCACGATTAGTTTATGATAATGATAATTAACAGCTGATTATGAACATGGACGTTCCTTCGAAAAGCTAGTAGCTTAGTGTCTGACATGAGATTATTGATTAGTATGTTGAGATATATAGTGTAAAAAAATACGGGCGACAGTACTGAATACCAACTGTGCTAGACAGCTATTACTTATTGAATGAGATTCTGACAGATAATGAATCTATCCGTGTGTCCTTAAGAAAGTTCGTACATGTCTTTGTCAACGGCTTCATGTATAAATAAATTACAATTAGCTAGCTGAACTAGTGGTTACCATATATTTTTAAGGGTAGAATCATTTCCATCATCATAAATGGGTTTTCTATTCCAAAGGACTCATGACACTTCAAATTTAAGAGAGTAGCAAACCACTGCTAATCCAAACAGCACATTCACTGAAATACAGCCTTACCATATCACTCAGATTTAGAAGCATGCTGGAATAGTAATCACAGAGTCCGGTGCTGGAACAGAACTGTACAATAAACAAAAATTGAAAAGAGAAGCTTGTATGTATGAACATGATATTTCATGCACAGAATAAAACATTCATCCACAGTGTACATCCTGAATTGAGTTGGTATTCTAAGCAAGGTAATTGTATATCTGCGGGTTGCCCTTATCCCGTTCCAGGTAGTCCCTGTCAATCAAGCTCTCAATTCGCTTCTTGATATCTGTTGGTTTTATGGGGAACTTGAGCTGCAGAACCAGGAAAACAAGAATGAACCATTTTCAGGTTCATCTAACAAGAAATAAGAACATCCACATCAACCAATTCTCTACCAAATGTTATTCTCCTTACTACACGGACCAGATGATATTTAATTACCTGCTGGTAAAGTTCAGTTATCAATAAAGTGTGACTGAGAACTTTCCTAGTCTTCATTATCCTGACAATGGCAGCATCAATCTGCAGAAAGCCAACATATTAATTTAAGGATAATTTGTGTAAACTATTAAAGCATAAATATTGGTAGTCCCTTGTGGTAGACCTGATGTTGACGGTCTTGATACACTCTCTCAGTTGTACTAGTGTTCTCCTCAACTGTTTCCTTCATTTGAATTGCATTAACCTGTACCGGCATATTTGAACAACCAATCAGAATAAATGTAACTTTCATGATTCCGCAAATAGAAGCTCAGTGGCATGAATCAAATATCAAGCCAATTAGGTATAACTTAAAATTGCAATATTGCATTCACTAAATATATAGACAATGGTATTTTTAGTAATCTGCATCTGCTAAGAAGATATTTAAGTAGAGGTACCTTGATACGATAGAGGGGTGCCGTTAAACTTTCATTGAAAGTAAACATGTCATCATCAGCAACATCTTTACCTTTGGGCTCCTGCAATTTATAAAACTGAGCCCTAGACCACCCAAAAGTTGATGCAAACAGCCAATTGTTGCAATATGTGTTAGACAAGCTTTACCTTCAGAAGAATGCGCACTTTTCCGCACGCAAGGGATTGTAAGGTCCTGCGCAATTCCTTGTCCTCAATCCCAGTGGAATCCTTTATATCTTGAAAACTAAGCTTGTCCGCATCATTGAACAACATAAGAACAACAGCCTATATGTACAATATACTAACTTGAGTACATGCCTTGATTTAAATATCATATATCATCATTACTCTAATCAATAACCAGACAAGAATTCACTAAAATACACAAGAATGTGTACCAACCTGAAAGAGTGATACTGCCAGTTCTTTTTTACCTTTAGGGAAATCAGCCTTGAGTACACAGTGACCAAGAGAATTTTGCCACATTAAACGCCTACCATTGTACTTACTGAGGTAAATTCTTTAAAAATATCCTGTTAGATAAATACAAAAGATATAAAAGGACTTACACTATCATTCATCCAGATACTTTTTTATATCTAATATAAACTATGTAAATTTCCATAATATGAAAAACCTGGTATATGGTCAGTTCATGAGGAAGCTTAACATCCATATGTGGATATGTTGGCCAATGTCTGTACCAAAAAACGAGAAACTAATTAAAGTCTGATTTGAAAATAGACCAACAAAGAGGGTAGGAGAAAGAGCTTACCCTGTTGTTAAGACATGTACACTCATTTCAATACCCACTGGCAATTTTGTTCTGGCTTGAGATGATTGCTTGAATGACTCATTTATCTCTTTAGACAATTCAATGTCCTACACAGCGTGAAAAAATGGCAATTCCATTTAAAGGCATAATAATATGTAGCAGATTCAAAACCAAAGTAATGTTTGCATATTTGTAGGTGCCAAATGAGGCTGCCTTAGTCAAAGTATTATAACAACGGCCAGGACACCTCGCCAAAATATAAAATAGGATGTCTTGTAATAATTTAGGCTGGTCTTAATTTCAACAAAGCTACTATCCTATAACACCGTACTGGTCGTTTTCCCGCAACCAACAAGGCAAGAAGAAAAATAATTATTGAGTTCCCGAAGCTCATCAACACCTCTACTTCCATTCAAGCTGAATAAGAAAATGATATGAAACAAAAACTAGTTCTAATAACATACACCTAAGTTGTGATTAATGAGACAAACCTTAAACATTCCTTCCAGTTTATTGGTAAATTGGCTACCGCATTCTGTCTTAAGCTGTGGATAAGGAAAGTCGGGACACATGTTAGCACCATTAAAAGAGAATAAAATAGGTCATCCATAGATTAGGCACAAGTGTTTATTACTTTGGATATCATGGATTTCTCAGCATCAATAGATGCACTCTTTCCAAGCAGCAGTCTCTTTGCAAGATCCTTCTTGTAAAAGGCTTCAAAGACGTCTTTGCCCTGTTCAAGAATTATATATGTTACAAAAAGATTGAACTTGATTGTTACAAGAAAAGGTTATCAAACAATATAGCCTCAAGCCCAACAGAAAAGTAATATTTGAAAAAAGGAAAAAATATTTACCTGAATAAACCTGAACAAGACCAGCACTCTATCCAGGATACCCTCAAGTTCCTCTTCAGATATACCTTTGTTCCCCGCACGAAGCTTCTCATCGACAAACTTTGCAATTAACTCAGCTGGTCGGTTCTGGCAAAACACCAAAAAGATATCCCTTTAGTGCCGTAATTTGGTTATGTGAAAAATAAATTGAAAATAAAAAATTCATTATCATTTCAATACATCCAATTCAACAAAGGCACATTGCTTACTTGTCTGATATTGATAAGATGCTCAAATGAGTCTTTAATGGTATTTCCAAAAGCCTCATTTTTGCAAAAGCCTTCCTCCCAAATTGTATCAAGAGAAGACTTGAACTGTAAAAGAAACATAACCATGTCCTTGTCTTTCTCTTCATCCTTTACAATGCTTTCACCGCTCTTTTTTATGTACTTGCTGAGGGCTATTCTTATAGATTCAAGGGAATCTACACGTGCAAACAGCGTGTACATTCTCAACAGATCTTCAATTCGCTTTCCATCCATAAGCAGAGTAAACCCCTGATACATATGAGTGATAAAGTCAAATCAAATTGAAATATGTGATGATTAGAATAAGGACTGAGACACAAGAAAATTTCCAAAAATACAACAAAGCTTGTCAGTTGTTATACACAAGAAAACACACCTTGTCAAGAATTCCAGGTATATGCCGTTCTAATAGCTGCTTTTCCACAGTCGTTATCAGTGGTTTTTTGGTACTCGCATCAAGATACAGTAGACATCTTTCTTGTTCCTCATTTAACCTTGTCTGATTTAAATAAAGTAGATCATTGAAACAAATAAACATCATTTAGTAACTTAATGAGAACTTGAGAGTTGAGAAGATATGACTTTCACATAATAAAACTATGATTCCAATATCACATATGCCACACACATAAAAGCACGCACCTCCACATGTTTCAAATAATCCGGAACATCTGAAAGCTGCATGTATTTTGCTCCTTCGGACGCGTAAAATTCAGCAGAACACTCGAGAAATACCTTTTCAAAACTCTCTGAGTAGATGCCTAATGCGGTGAACATTTTCAAAAGATGGCTCAGAAGTGTTTTGTCTATAGCTTCACCTAACCTGATTGTTCAATTCAAAACATCAATCAGAATAATAGAATCACATGAGAATCATCATTAAGACACATGTTGATGATGAGCCTGAAGAGTAAATGCTATCAGTAAGCTTTTTTCTGTTCAATACACTCACCTTTCCTGTTCAACGAGTCTCAGAAGACCAGTTACAGTTTTGTTCTCAACTTCTTGAGAAATGGAAAGATGTTTCCGGAATATGTACAATCCCATGTCCCACAACGACCGAGTATTGTTACTTTGCTTAACATAAGTTCTATCAAGATACAGCGCTATGCTGCGAATCAATAGCATTTGGTCACAAAAGTCCTGCCAACACCTCTCAACTAAAGACAAAAATACTCCAGTATCTGTGCTCTGGCCAGTTAAAGCTTGTATAGCAGCAGATATATGTGCTTCACATTCACTTTTGATACCCTGGTACAGCTTTGCTCCCAATTTACACGTACAAATATTTTGAACATCCTATAAGAGTTTAACTAGTTACAAATAATTAACTAAATTGAAATAAGGTAAGGGACACAGTCCAAAGTGGGCATCCAAGATCACCTGATATAACTTCTCTAAGTCACAAGTATTTGGTTGCTTCAAGAAAATAGCACTAATTGCGGACTTTAACCTCAACCATGTATCCTCTTCGAAATTTGGAGGTAACTTGGGCTTCTCTGAACAGTTTAAATCAAAATATCCCATAAATACACTAAAAACCTCCTCAAATTTTCTAAGTGTCCATACATGTACTGAAATCAATCATCAATTCCTTCATTCAGAATTGACAGCCATCAAAATTGAATTTCACAACCAAACATGAATTTGAAAATGAACAAATTAACTTAAACTAACCCTAAATAAAACTTGCTCAAAATCCACAAAAGCAGTAGAAGAAATCAGACCTGAACGCATCTTAATGACAAGCTGCTTCTTCTCGGGATGTGGAGGGGTCATCTTCCTCCTAGCCAAATTAGCAGTCATGGGAGGAGCAGCGGCGCGTCCAGCGGGAATAGAGTCAGTAAACATCTGAACATCAGATTTGGGGGTTTGTTCAAGTGAAGAGTCATCTCCGAAACGAGAATCGAGAGGCGGCGGTGATGATGACATTGGATGGAACTTGGAACGTTTGGTTGCTGGTGAGTTAGAGTTAGGGCCAGTAGTGGATTGGGAAGAGGCTGAGCGTTTGGAAGAGTGAGAAGACATCAACGTTACGGTTGCGGCCTGATCAGGACGAGCAGATGCACATCGTATCGCTAATCAGTTTCACTCGCGGACGAAAATGGAACGCCGAAGAAGCTTCGATTGAACAACTCAAGTGACGGACGACGAAGGCACGAAGATGCGCCAAGAGCGATGAGGGAGCTTTTCGATCTGGGCCAAGACTATTGGGTCAACGATAGCCCATTTTTGTTCTCGGGCCGCTATTTCAGCCCATTTGATGATATAATCCAATCTACTCCATTCTTACTCACAGGACTAGCTCCTTGCATCAACTTTGATAGTAGCAGTAGGGTTGCTTATGGGATTCAAATCTGGTTTTGTTCATAGTTTAAAAAATATATATATAAATAATTTCTCAAGTCTAAAATTCCTTTGTCATGAAAAATGACGTAATTTTGAGCAATATCAATTTGTTAACGACGTGAAACGATGTAGTTTTGACCATCATCAATGTGTGAGGGAAACAAGATCTCATTCGTTACTTATGGTCGACTTGGTGATGGTAAAATGAAAAGGAAAGCATTCGCATGTTCTAAATCACGTGTGTAGAATTAGATGCTTTATACTCGAATATCCACACAATCTTTAAAGTAGACATGCACGTATAATTTAGCAATATCCACATCAAAAGAGCAACAATGCAACTCATACTAAGATATAAAAGGCTAGTGCAAATAAAGTGAGCAAAGAGGAGACTCGACTATTTATGAGGTCGGCATTTAACACTACACTAGTAAACTTCATATTTATGTGGCTCGCTCACATTCTTCCACATTATATGTATGTATAAAGATTTACTCGTGTAAATTCATCTTTTTTGATGGATTTGTGAACCTCATTTTACATTTGTTAATTGCATTCATCAATGATTGAGAATACACCCTGTCATTGCACATGTGCAACTCACATGTCTCATTAATGTGGCACAATATCGTGTATCGATAAAATACAATCAATAAATATAAAGTGGAGTTCACGAATTCACCAAAAAAAGATCCACATTAGTGATGCTTGTATCTATATTCCACGTCTTATTCCCATTAACGTATTATATGTCCTTATCCACTCGCCAAACCCTACTTTCAACTTCTTTTTTCCATACAAAGTCGCATATCACCTCATCTCGATCCATCCTTTATAGGCTCCTTATCGTATATAGTATTGTTCATGCCATATTTGAACCACAAACTTTGAATAGATTTATGTTTTACAACTTTTTTTATCGATCCGTTACAACATTTAACGTCACATGTCATATTTTAGACCGAGCATTTCGAGCTGCTAATAATAATGCATTGTGAGTGCCGACAACATTTGACTCTACTTGGAGCAAGAAAGATGTTAACATATCGATGTACAGTTTTTTTGAACTCTGGTGCATACTCTAAGTCTAAACTCATCCGTTTTTAAACAAACCCTACCACAAAATCCACAATGGATTTTGATGTTTTCTGCTTTGATCCATCTTTGTATTAAACCTATATTGTTTCCATATATATGAGGGCAACACTGTCACATGCAGTAGCAAGTTGACGTTAGCTGCTGTAAAGAGATGGACCTAATCCACATAAGTATTACTGTATATCACTTTACTTTACATTCCTCTATATAAAACACCATACTTACAGATCATATTAGCAACCAAATAGCGATAACTAGTTTTGGCAGGTGCTGCATTTTGACTTACAGGTCCTATATCAATTTATGATGACGTGGATGATGACGAGAAAAGCTTCAATGATCATTTACATCTTCTATGTCATGATCATAGTATCATTTTTAGGTACAAACTTGAAACTTGCACTAGTAATTGTCATGTTAATAAGCTGTAGAATCATGAGTGCATGATTTAAGCTTGTCATGGTAATACTCATTGTGTTTTGTCATTATAGGGTTCGAAGGAGTGACTTCATTGGGAATCAACTACGGGCAGCTTGGGAACAACCTACCTCATCCAGAGAAAGCTGTCACCCTACTTAAATCCTTGAGGATCACAAAAACAAGAATCTATGACACTAATCCTATCATCCTACGATCTTTCGCCAATACAGGGATTGAAGTCATTGTCACTGTTGAAAACAATATGATGAAAACTCTATCTGATCCATTGCAAGCCCTTCAATGGGTTACAAGCCACATAGCTCCATACTATCCTGCTACCAGAGTAACTGGTATTGCTGTTGGTAATGAGGTTTTTAGTGACGCAGATTTGTCACTGATGATGCATGTTGTCCCGGCCATGACTAGTATCTACCGAGCTTTGATCCAGCTTGGACTTAACACCTTTATACACATTTCAACTCCCAACTCTTTAGCTGTGCTATCATGTTCATACCCTCCTTCAGCAGGGACTTTTAAGCCTGAACTGACTTCCACCATGGTTCAGTTTTTGCACTTCTTGTACAATACTAACTCCCCTTTTTGGATTAATGCTTACCCATATTTCACATACAAGGATGACCCATCACACATTTCTCTAGACTACGTTCTAATGAACTCAAACACCTCCGGTATGGTTGATCCATTCACAAACCTACACTACAACAATATGTTGCATGCTCAAGTCGATGCAGTGATCTTCGCTATGAATAGACTTGGCTTCAATGGGGTTGATGTAAAGGTGTCCGAGACAGGATGGCCGTCGAATGGGGACCATGACGAGGCTGGTGCAACCCTAGAGAATGCTGCAATATACACTAGGAATATGTTTAAAAGACATTTGTTAGGGAATGAGGGGACACCATTGAGACCTCAAAATAAGCTGGATGTTTATCTGTTTGCACTGTTCAATGAGAACATGAAGCCTGGAGCCGGATCGGAAAGAAACTACGGATTGTACCATCCAGATGGAACATTGGCTTATAATTTTGGGATGTCAACAACCTTGCCCAACTCATCAACTTTTGCATCTTCCACTTCCTTAAGATCACATTTCACATCACCCGCTACACGTCAGGTACATAATATATCACAACATTTTATCAAAACATGTTGTAGTAAAACATTTAAATCTAGATGTTGACTTAGTTTTCTATAATCTCAGATGCTGGATCAGAAGTTTATGAAGACATGGATGGTGCTGCTCCTATGCTGGATGGTTTTCCAATGTTTTCAATATATGTATGTATAGTTTAAATTAAGTTAAACTAGCCATTCGTCCTATTGCGTTTGCAGTGATTTCTTCAATCTCTTTGTAAACTCGGAAATAGGTGTAGTAATTTTATATGGTCGAAAAAACTTAGCATGCATGGGAACAATGAATGTTTATATGAGATTGTGTCTTACTATTTTACCGAAATATATCTGTCCTTCTCGAACTACGATCATATACGACATATCCAACTATATACACTTGCACTATCAAATAAAGTTGAGCTCTTTTTCTTTACGACGTGTAATCCATTCGATTACGATAATTATATTCTCGTGACTCGTATTCGTCAAACATGCATGCGCTCTTCTTTTTCAGTACACCAAGTCAAGGGTCGTCAAGATTATTATTAATAAATTGAGACTAATGTCTTTCACTCTAGGGCTGGCATGAACTTAATGGGCCGTGAGAGTAACGGAATGGCCCAACATAGCAGCCTTACTGCCTTAGTGTTCGTGTGTTATATATATGCCTGAAATCTCGAATTTCAAATCCGAAAGCTTAGACAAGCTTCACTTCCGTCCGCGATCCAATCGGAGCGATGGCGCTTCCGTCGGCGTACCGCGAGAGGTTTCAGTTGATAGAGGAGACGGAAATTGTATGTCTTAATCTACTTCAGGTACTTTTTAAAAACTAATTTCCGATAACATTTGGTTGATTTTGATGTGCGAAATGCGGTGAGAATGATTCGATTGCATGTAATTGTCAGGCTGAGAAGGATCTGAACGAGCTAAAAATGCTAAGTTAGCTTCCTTATTGTAGAGGTTGAGGCTAATGGTGTAGTCATGGTGATTTGAGCTTTAGGGTTTTGATGGAGGCCGGTAAGGTGGAGGTGATAAGGAACTAAAGCGATTCTATAAGTTGAAGAAGTTGGAAATCAGTGAATTTACTGAATGTGCTGAGCAGTATTCCGGTGATTGTGGGAAATGTATAGATGCACCTTGGGAAGGGAAAGGGTTAGGACAGGTACATCACAGTTGTGTAACATTAGTTATTGAAGCGTCGTTTTGGTTAATTCATCTTTGTGGAACTTCATATCTGATAATGTACAAGTTATACAGGAGAAAGGAATCAGGATGCAACTCTAGTGGCATAAAGTTGTTTTTGTCTGTAGGAATATGTTGCTTAAGGACTTTAGTTACAGTGGTTTAACTTTTTGGTGAGAATATGTGCTGTTAATGCATGTTACTGGATGGATGTTGAAGTATACCGCCTTAAGATAAATTAGAATTTTTTTGAATGAAATATTTTGCCTAAAATTGCAGGGTGTCACTTTAGACTCCTGCTTTGTATGCAATTAGCAAATCAAGTAGTATTCTTAAAGCTAAGTACATCAATTACAATTTGGAGATGGTAGATTGGTATTTGGTAGCTACTTTTTCAAAGTTTTATTGTCTTATTATCACAGCTGAAGGAAAAAATTGTGACATTTCAAGGTGATAATGTGTATATGTGCATTTCAAAGATAACCAAAGCGAGATCAGAGACATAGAGTTGTGGTGCTTGAAGCGGCATCTGGAGAAAAGCTTGGCTTCTAATCACCAAATAAGATTCAAAGCATATTGACTACTTTCAGTCAAGATAGAGAAATAATATCCACTTGCGTATATGCCAAGAACAAATGAAGAAGCTACTCTAGTTGGTCAGTCAAGGTGAATTTTCCTGTTTGTAATTGTGTATGAACCCTTATTGTGTTAGCTGCATCTGTATAAAAACTTGTAGCCTTATTACCTGATAGTTTTTTTCAGACTTACTTGTCCTAATGATCCTTTTGGATAATCTTTCTGCAGTCATGCCCATCCTTCATTATAATATCAAGCACGGGAAAGAAGATCTAAGCTTGTTTTCAGATTTATTACAACTGACTGAGGAAGTTAATAATGGAAGATCTTTTACTACATCGGTTATCGAAGAAAATGAATAATAAAATATTACAAATGACCAATGTCTAAAGCAGGTAATGTCGACTCTTTAAGTTTATTATCATTTACATTTGCTACTGTCAGAATGTAACATATTTTATGGATGTTTGAGGCTGAAACTGATTGATCTGTGGTCTAAGGTTCATTGAACCTGTACTGAGATGCCTCGAATTCATATAAATATGCAGTTGCATTATTGTTTCGTTGACTGAGCCTTGACAAAATGTTCTCAGGTTTTCTCATCAAAAGAAATGTGTGGGACAGATGGCAATCAGCTGCTGAACTTCATTCCTTCATCTTACGGCCAATCAAGTCAAAACTCTGTGACTAAGAGATAACAAGGTTTGGCTGGCATTCCTTATTTAATACTACGTGTATCTCTTACGATCTGCATCACAACAAAACATGCCGTAAAATGGACCGTATGTCCCCACAACTTATTTCAAACATTATGATCTAGTCAAGAATCAAGATTACTAATCATTGAACATTGAATCACATTCAGCCGCGAACAATCAGTGATAAACATTGTTAATTATATTTGGAAGTTGAGGGTGACAACTCTCTAAATATGAATTCATTCGGAAGACTACTGTGGTCTGTGGGTATATCTTTTGAACTGAACCTCACATTTTGAGTTTTTTTTGCAAGTACCATTGTTTAAATTATACTAAAGTGAAGTGAGGCAAAGGCGAGGAGAGTGAATATGTAATTATTGGAATAACCAGGCTTTTAATAATACTCCCTCCGTCCCAATTTGAGTGACCCATTTGAGAACTTTCACGGTTTTTAAGAAAATTAAAAAATGTGAGATAAAAAGTATGAAAGAGAGTGTAAATGTATAGGTAAAAAAGTTTCTATTTTAGAAAATGGGAAGATCATTTTGGGACATCCAAAAAGGAAATGGGACACTCATAATGGGACGGAGGGAGTAAGTTAATATAGTATGTACTGCTAGCCACTCACTGGCCGTTCCGAGGCCAATAATATACTCATTCCACTATTATAAGATAACGGTGGTGTTATAAGTATTTGTAACAAATTCATCAAGGCAAAATATATATAATTCACTGGCTTTCAGTCTGTGACATGTTGAACTCAAACTATTTATAGCAACAACAATACTCTTAACTAAGAAGAATAAAATCAATACCATTAAATAAGACGAATAAATTATTTGTGTTTCAGTGTAGGAATTAGGATTGGTAATTGTATGTTGATATCACTGCAGTGCTGCCGTAGCTATCTTCTCAAAAATCTGAAGCCTGTTATCAGCCAGCTTGGATTTATATGCAGACATTTTGTATTCACACCATGTAAATTCCTTGTACAAACTTTCTTCTCCTTCATCCATTAGTGAAGATATAGGTGCTATCTTTTCACTTAGAGGCGGCCCTGCAAAGTATATCATTGACAGTCTTGAGTCCCTACCCTCTGTCAAGACCCGATGCTTAATGCTCTTAAATCTTCCATTTGTTAGAACCTAGCCAAATCCAAAATAATAGTGAGTAAGAATTGATGACCACATGTGATGGAAAATAAGAGAAATGTAGGAAATCCTTTTCATTGATTTCAAGGGCCACCTACTAACATCTTCCTAGATATCCTGATTTCTTTTACATGAAAATTATAGATTCCAACCAACAAGTAGTTTCCTCCAACGAGTAAAAACAAGTAATTAGTTTTAGAATGACACACAGAGGTTTCTATAAAAATTCACCTCGCAATAAATAACATTGTGACTCTGAAGGACTTGGTAATTTTGTATACCTTCTCTGTGATTTTATGGTTATTTTATCATGCATTTCTAAATATTAAACTCTTACTGGAAAAATCTTAAGGTCTTTGACTCTTTATACTCTTGTCTATACCTGCAAGGTATCCCCAACATTGATAAAGAAAGAGCTGCTGTCAGACGGGATTGACATCCAGGTACCATCTACTCCGGAGATCTGGAGTCCTGATGTGTTGTTAGATCTTAAAACTGATATTATCTGCGGGTCAGTGTGCTCTCCAAAGCCGATCATATTCTGACTGCGTTGATCTCTGAGCTTGTTTTGGCATGTTGGGTAATGATTTATCCTGAAATATGAGTCATTCTTTTCATTCTTCAACATTTTGCTGATCTCATCTTTTGATTCAAGTTTCATTCCCTCTGCCATCAGTTCCAACACATTGCATGCTAACATCTTAAGTTCTTTCACATAAACTTCCAAAAGTTTCCTATATGCCAAAGCAAACTTTAATTAGGTGGTTAGATTACATTATAGAACAAGTGAAAAGTTGTAGTTCAGATACACTTACATGAAACTGTCTGATAAATAATCATCAGATCTTCCTGATACATACTGTTGGGTGGCAGAGAATAATAAATATTCAATCCACCCTACATCTCCATTTGGGCCAATACTCTTGTTTCCATAAGAGAGTCTAACTTTCTCTTTTTCAGGCTTTGAGAGGTTAAAAAACCTCACAGCCTCCTCTTCCAACTTAGCGATGAGGTCTGCTGATATTCCATGGTTTATCACTTTGAAGAATCCAAACTGCTCGCAAGCTGCAATTAAAAGAGCCTTCTGTGTTGGTTTCGAGAGGTCTATGATGGGAATTCCTGCCTTGAAACTGTTTATTGGTTTGCATGTTTCCGAGAGGGAACTCTGGAAAACTGATTGAGAAGATACCACCATGTTGATTTTCCTGGCGAGAATGAGTGAAAGTTTTGATGAGAGGCAAAGGGGTTTGGTCTATATATAGAGGGGATTTGGGTGACTGGGTGCTTCCTGGGATATAAAAAAATTTATTTAATGATTTGATAGAGTCACCTCTGCAGAAACTTGCAGACCACGTTTAAGGTTAGATATCTTCTAGACTTATTAGTTTATTAAGTAAAAATATAAGAATTTACTTCAACCAATGGGTTCACGATGAATTTTTTATGTTTCCAAGTTCTTGTAATAAAAGTCTGAAAGCTTATAAGTTAATTGAATGCAATTGATATGTCTGTTTAGCCTTGCTTCTTTCTTTACATTATTATTTCAGATGTCTGAAATGATTTGCGATCCTGTTGAGAGGTCTATATAAATGCAGTTCACCAAGTTCTTGCATTACGCATAACCCAATGCTGGATGGCATGTATATGGTCAGCCCATCCTGTCTCGAGTTGTAGCCTTTGTTGCCTGTTGAATCCTTGGACCTCACTCGCAGCTTGATATTCAATGAAACAGGTATGCAGCTCTCATATTACTCTATCGGGTATTGGTGTGTATAGTGTATACAGAATAGGCTGTTATTTTTCGGTGCATTTAAACTTGCAGATAAACAGGTATTGTTGCTCTGGCTTGCATGTTACTTCCAATTATAATGCTGCAATTAATTCTTCACTGATCCTATGACTTGAGCACTAATTTCTGCCTTTATTGGATTGACTGTTCAGGAATTTTAGTTGAGTTGAGTATCCAGCCATCCAGGCTTGTTTGCTTTGAAGTCTGGCATGGGTACCCCGGGCAGCTGAGGTAGGTCCTTTTTTAGAAAATTTAATAGTAATATCAGCTTCGAGCGTTCATTAAAAAGACATCCATTTAACCAAGTGAACTCAAAATCTATATAATCTTGAAAGCCACCTGATAAAACTTTTTTACTACTAGGGACTATGCGGCCCACCTTAAGAGGAGGATGATATTACGAGCAACAAGAGCATTGTAAGATATTTGGTGTATCCATTGGGCACGTCTGTGGATGCACGCAGAAGCAGCCCTATCAAAACTTTCCATTGTTTATCAATAATAGGAAATGAGGGAACAAAAGTGAAGAACTACGATCCTTCGTCATGGTTAGCTTTTTCCTCATCTTTATCAACATGTCTGAAAGGGGGGACCTAATTGTATTAGGAGCTCATGGATTAAGGTAGGCACCATTTGCATGTTGTGCTTTCAGAATTAGATGAGACTGATGAAGCACGCGAGATTTTCTTTTACTTTACAGATATCTCCACCTCGGGATAGGATAAGATGATAAACGCAGTGTGACCAGCTTCTGAACTGATAAACATTGACATGTCAATTTGATTTTTGATACCAGGGTTATACAGCAGGAGGCCCAGTTATGTCTGCGACTTCAGCGAACTTATGTATGTTTGAGTATGACTACTTTCTTAAGTTTATTGGTGACTTTGAAAGTCTGTTTGAGGATCATATGATTCTGAGACTTCTATGCTGAATAACCTGTCACAGGACTGTCATCTTTTGCTATGGAAATTTGGATTCTGTCATGCCAGGACTTATGTATTAATAGTTTGGGTTGTGACTTGTGAGTTTTAAGTGCTGGGCTTGAATCTTCTGTCTCAATATCAGTTATACATTAGGCCCCTAAAATTGGGTCAGTCTTTTTCCTTTACCTTGTTGGTATCCTGTGACTACAATTTGAAGAAGATATTGAATAAGTCATTTTCCTGTCCATGTGGACCATGTGTAAATCTTGATTTACAGTTACCTCCACTCCAATTCTAAGTTATACAACTCTGTAAATTGACTTCATATTTGTTACTGAATTGGATCAAGTGTCCTTTGCTAGAAATAATGTTTTTCGCTTTTTGGATTGGTTTCAGGCATGTTGACTTTAAAGGCATAAAACACTCCTTGCTGGTCCCAAGATGTTCTTAAAGTTCCCCAATACACGGTAACATTTAATATTAACATCCAACCATTCTCCCCTTCGTCACCAGTAAAAAATAATGGCACTTGTAATTTCAACCTCTGAAATGATGATGTGAACCCTAGCAAAGACTTCCATGTCACCCACCTCCCTTTCCCTTGTACCCAAAATATGTGGAAACTAATTAAAGGGACACTTCACATAAAATTTAATCACAAAATAAAAACCAAATTCATTCAATTATTAAAGTAGTCAGCAATGGGCCAAATGACAATGGCAGCTTGTATAGCTGAATAAAGTAAAGGTGTCTATGCTACATGTTGCAAGAGTCTGGATTAAAGCCTCCTCATTCTCTCACTTTAGTTCTCACTTTCACTTAAATTCCTCCTTTTCTTACTGAAGCTTCAACTTTTTTGGAAGAGCATTTGTTCCGCAAGGATGGTGGCCTCCAGTAGCATTATCACATGCATCTTCCTGTTGCTTGTTATTGCTCACTCTGCTTTGGGTTTTGCTGATGATGGTATGCTTTGAAAACCCTCATAGTTGTACATATTCTTATTTTTGTAACTTGTAAGCTTAGTTTAGTTAATGTTTCTGGTACTTCTTGAACAAATTTTGGTAGATGTATGAGATCTGGTTAGCAATCAGCTGCTACCCAGGAGCTGTTGTGGTGTCTTAGTACGCAGTTCCAGCCAATTTAGGTCTAAGTATGTGTATGCCTATTTTGATGACTCCTGAGAAGGAGAAAGTGCTTTTACCTTGTTGTTCTTATTTTACTCTGAGGTCCAAGGATGTCAATGTCTTTAACTGAAATAACTTTTTTTCTAGATATATTAGCTTAAGCTAAATCTCAAGGCATTTACCCAATTCTTTTTGATCCATGAATCAAAGCTCTCATTATAATGTTGTTTATTGTGGTGAGTAATAAGTTGTTTAAGTTACCTGGTTCTTGGGTTTGCTACAGTGTCTACTCACACTAAATGAGGTTCAGTAGTGGATGGACCGTGCTGATACATTTACTTGTTTAAATCCTCTGAAACTACTGTTTCTTGGTCCCCATTCCCTCACCTTATTGAATTCTTCTCGAGGCCATTACCCCATCTCTTTACACGTTTATCATTTAGATTTAAGTACTTATCGAATTCAAGTCCTTTTATGGTTTTGTTTATAGCACCTTTTATCAGATCTGAAAGAGGTTTTGAATATCTAGTACTTGTTGTTTAAGTGTTTAAATTTTGAATGTCCTTTTTGATTCTGATGGTGCCTCCCCATGGGATATGTTTGGTGAGCTGTAACATCACCATCAAAAAATAACATATGGACGCTACACATAGTAACCAATAATATCTTCCTTTGCCAAAAATTTCCATTATAATTGATAGAACTCGGACAAAAGTAATTTACTACAGGACAATTTTGCAAAATTGTGTAATGTTATTATTTACTGTGATATGAATGCATTTTGGATTGTTTTCAGGATTGTTACTCAATGGTGACTTCGAGACCCCACCACCCAATGGCTTTTCCACCGAAATTGCTGGTAATGAGGCCCCAGTGATCCCCAACTGGACCTTCAAGGGAACTGTGGAGCTTGTAGAGTCATCCCAGAGGCAAGGTGCTATGATTCTTGTGATACCTGGTGGAACACATGCAGTTCGGTTAGGAAATGATGCTGAGATCAGTCAGGATTTGAAACTTGAGAAGGGATCAATCTACTCAGTCACCTTCAGCTCTGCACGTACCTGCGCTCAGCTTGAGTCACTCAATGTATCTGTCCCTGGCGCTTCGCAGACAATAGACCTGCAGACTGTTTATAATATCTACGGTTGGGATTCATACGCTTGGGCATTTGAAGCAGAGGATGAGGATGTTCTTCTAACATTCAGGAATCCTGGAATGGAGGATGATCCAACTTGCGGACCCATCATTGACGATATTGCCATTAAGAAACTCTTCAATCCGGTAAAACCCAAAGGTAGTAATCTATATACCAAAACATCGAGGCTTTCATGCAATCATCAATTTTACTTTCTAACATAGATTCCCATTTTAGGCAATGTGGTCATCAATGGTGATTTTGAGGAGGGCCCGTGGATGTTCACCAACTCATCGTTAGGAGTTCTGCTCCCCACAAACCTGGATGAAGAAATAACCTCATTACCAGGCTGGACGGTTGAGTCAAACAGGGCTGTACGCTTCGTAGACTCCCACCACTACTCAGTCCCCCAAGGTAAACGTGCAGTGGAGCTTCTCTCAGGCAAAGAAGGCATCATTTCACAAATGGTTGAAACAAAGTCAGACAAAGAGTACACTATGACCTTCAACTTAGGAGAAGCTGGCGACAAATGCCAGCTGCCATTAGCCATAATGGCCTTTGCAGGAGACCAAACTCAGACCATCCACTATACTCCAAACGCAAACTCCAGCTTTCAAGTTGCAAGTATGAACTTCACAGCCAGAGCAGACAGAAGCCGTGTAGCTTTCTACAGCGTTTATTACAATACAAGAAGCGATGACAAGACTTCGCTTTGTGGGCCGGTTGTTGACGATGTTAGAGTCCGTGGAGCTTCTGCTGCATGGCGAGTTGGGCTTAGTGGTTTCCAGCTTCTTGTTGGGCTTGTCATTGCTGTGATGTTCATGGGCTCAGTTTGACGTCGGCCCAATTAATTATATCGAACTGTTCTTGTACCTTGCGAAGGGCTTAATTCCCTAGTAAAAGTATGTTTGTTAAACGTGATGTAAGCCAGTTTCTATCTCTATCTACTTTCCTTACTGTACACGGATACATGTGTTTTATCAAATAAACATTACAACCAAACCCATTTAAACAATTAAATGTCAGAAAATATAAATGGGCCGGATTATCGAGTCTATACGGCCCAAAGTTTTGAGAAGGTTAAGGCCCATTAAGGAAACCCTAGACGCTTGCAAGCTTCACTTCTCGAGAGAATCAGAAAAAAGTAACGATCGAGCGAGTCAGCAGCGGCAGGAGAAGATGGGCGTCTTCAGAGTAAGCTCAATTTCTGTACTTAATGAATCACAACAGCACTTTTTGGTGATGTTTAGTTGTTGAATTTGAATGTAATTAATGAATGAGAATGTGCGTTGGCAGTTTCATCAGTACCAGGTTGTGGGAAGAGCACTTCCTACGGAGAAGGATGAGCATCCTAAGATTTACCGGATGAAGCTATGGGCTACTAATGAAGTCCGTGCTAAGTCCAAATTCTGGTCTGTCTCATGTTCTTTTTAATGCTTTTTTTGTAAAAGTGCAATTTTTTTAGATGTTTTGATTGGAATATGTTGGCTTTTTCTATAGGTATTTTCTAAGGAAGCTTAAGAAAGTGAAGAAGAGTAATGGACAGATGCTCGCCATTAATGAGGTACCAATCGGTTCTCATTTGAGTGTTGTGATTTAACTTATTATTTAGATGCATTCTTGGCTTGTCGAATAATATGCATTGTAAGGAATCAAATGTAACTGATGTTCTTATATCTATTTGAGTTCAAATTGTTGGAAAGACGAGATGCCATTGATAATTCTTTTACTTGCACTAATAATTTGGTTACCCTTTTTTGTTGAAAAGTATAATTTTGCTGTGAATTGTGCATTTATATGTTTAGTTGCATTAATGTATTTTACTGATCTACCGTATTGCGGTTATTTTAGATTTTTGAGAAGAACCCAACAACCATCAAGAACTATGGTATCTGGCTTCGTTACCAAAGTCGTACTGGTTACCACAACATGTACAAGGAGTACAGAGACACCACCTTGAACGGAGCTGTTGAGCAGATGTATACTGAGATGGCTTCACGACACAGAGTCAGGTTTCCCTGCATTCAGATCATCAAGACTGCCACCGTCCCAGCTAAGTTGTGCAAGAGGGAGAGCACTAAGCAGTTCCACAACTCGAAGATCAAGTTCCCGTTGGTTTTCAGAAAGGTCAGGCCCCCAAGCAGGAAGCTGAAGACTACATACAAGGCATCCAGGCCTAACCTCTTTATGTAATTCTAGTTCTAGACTTCCAGTGGTTGTCAAAGCCAGCCTTATGCAGCAACTGAGTTCAGACTTGATAAGCATTTTATGCTTGATGCCCCTCCATTTTGTCAATGTTATTTCAACTTGAAGATTTATTTATTTTATTTCTTTTCCATTATCTACAGCATTACTTATCCCGCCACATCAAGTGTCAGCAATGTGTATGCTGCTGTGCATGTCGGTTTATGAAGTGTTAAAGGCTTAAAGCTATTGATTTCCTCTAGTGCAATAGTATGTGAATGGTGATGTTATGTGCTCCTTCAGGGTCACACTCTTTTGTTCAAATTTGGAGCATAAAATGGAGGAAATTGCAACATTTAAAAAACAAAACGACTCTGCTGGGGATCGAACCCAGAATCTCTGGTTTCGTAGACCAGCGCCTTATCCATTGGGCCACAGAGTCAACGTTGTGTTAGTACATAATTGCTTACATAAAGTATATAAACGAAAGGTATTTTTTGCAGGGGCAAGTGCAACCTATTTGAAGTACATACCAGTTTCTTGTAGTGAGAAAATGCAACGTACAAATTTGAGTCATGTACAAGTATGCTGCTAATCAGTCTCCAAATTGTAGTTTTTTTTTCTCAAGAGTACTATTTCTGCTTAACGGAATCAAACAGTTCTTCAAGTGAACGCTTAGGAGCATCTGGACTAGCAATAATCTCAACCACTTTGTAGTGTGATTGAGGAAGAGATAATGCCCCGACTGCAACTTCCGCTACTTGATCTCTTGATATGCTACCGCTAGACAAGGTATCCTGAAATCAAGTAATATTATGATCAACAATTAGGAGGCCAAAGATTTCAATACTGTAAAAACAAATGTATTTGCTATAAACTTGGTTACCTCAGGCTCCATGATTATATTTCCCGAGGGAGGATCATTTCGAAGTCCACCAGGTCTGACAATAGTGTAGTTGATGCCGGATTTCCTGATGTACTGCTCAGCTTGAAGCTTGGCAACTAGAGTTAGTCCAAACACGTTTAGAAAAATGTAGGCTGGATTGAGTAACTGCCCCATTGCAGCTCCATTCACTAATATGGAACTAATTAGGATAAATCTGTTGACTCCACGCTTGCGACATGCTTCCACAAGGTTCACAGTGCCAAAATTATCCACCTATGGACAGAATGATGCAATTAGAAACCAAATTGCATTATCATTGCTACGACCGCAACCTTAATTACATCAACTGAAGGCAGTGTAGAAATGATAAGAGTCTGTCCTAAAGTAAAGACAACAAACCTTCCATGGAGCGAGTATATCCCAAGATGGTTTAAAACCAGTTGCACATATGACAGCATCAGAATCATCACCTATGACTTCAGCCAGCTTATCAGACCCCTCGGTAACATCAGCTTTCACCTGCATACCAACACAGTTAATTGAACAACATGTCGTAAACACTAATGTATCAAAAAGCAAAACTTACAAACTGAAGCGCAGGATTGCTACTGTTACTAGTAAATGTGGTCTTGGCCTTTTCTAAATCTCTAACTCCAGCCTTGACAGTAAATCCCTTAGCCAGAAGCTGCTCTACTATCCTCTTCCCAGTACTTCCTGTTGCCCCGGCAACAAACACTTTCTTCACACCACTCACACTGCCCACTGTATCTTTCCCTCCAACTTCCTCAGTTATCTCACTTCTTCCTTCCATCTAAATCCACACAAAAATCACCCATAAAACAATCAAACAAATCACACATCAATAACAACCAAAATCCCAAATCCTATAAACACACCAATCGCAATAACCCAATTCAACAATTCAATAACCTAACAATTCTCAGCATCAACCAACGCAAGATTGAAACTTTACACAACCCAGAAGATGAAAACAATAAAAATCGTACCTTTATGGAATTGGGTGGCCGAAATCGAATGCTACTGGTGGATAAGGGTCTGTGGATGGAGTGAGCGAGAGTATTTGATGTGAAAAATGGAGACGAGTTTCTGAGCAGTGGCAAAGGAGCGGCCATAGACATTTCTAATCGCGACGCGAATAGCTATAACATCATCGTAATATGTGACTAGAATATGCAACACTCGTCAGCAGCTTCTTGGTCCTCAAATCAACATCCCAAGCCAGCTGCAGCTTTTCGTCTTCTTGTCGGTATTGTCAACATTACAACCGTATTTCCGTCGCTAAAGATATTGAAATTGCTTTACTAAACTGCAGATCACAAGTTGTAAGCAGCACATTGTAAAAACTTTCAACCATTTGTGATCTGCAATGTTGGTTAAGGAAACAATGTTGAAATGTCGGAGCGGCCTCTAGCGCAGATCTTTAAAATATAACCGGCTTAAGTATACGTAAAAATATGTAGTTCATGACAGTTGCTAAATTAAGGAAGATCAATTTGCACTTCAGGAGTTCAGGTTGATGCAGCAATGCCATTTTAGAAACTACATTAGTAGAGATGACATGTAGTTTTCTACAAAGCTAAGAAGTAAAATTGAATAAGATGTAGAAAAATGTAACTTTCAGCTGACCATACTAGTGGACTTTGATCAGGAAACAAACCACAAAAAGATTGCACTTTTTACATGTAAATTCTTTAGCAGTGAGAGTAGCAGGTAAAGGTTGATGATCTTCACATATGATATGCATAAAACTCACTTATTGATTAACAATTTGAATCAATTTACATTTGATCAAGGAATATCACACAAGTGTGTGTTCTTTAATTTTTTTTATAAATCTCACTTTCCGGGGGCAAAGTTGGTGGCAAAAGCCCATGCATTGTTGTTGACAGGGTCACCTGGAGAGTGAAAACAACAATCTATGAGACAAAATTCAGTCACAATGTAATGTAAAAACCCTCGTACACATTAATGATGTTTGATTTCCAACAAGTTTTCATCTGCAGTAAGCATAAGTAAATCTTATTTATTGACAAGGTTGACATGTTCCACAGCTTCATTTAGCTGACCCAGCTGTGAAGGATTTTGTTGTATACATTTTACAGACTATCTACTGCTCTTGGTTTGGTGCAGCTGTTTGTGAGGATGTTACAGTAGTCTTCAGTTTCATCTCATCCATGTACTGCTGGTAAATGTAAGACACGAATCCCCATACGGCGAGAAGCATCGCAATGATCTTGATACCATCCATTTTGTCATGAAAGAATATCACTGCAAAAACCGGTATAACAGGCAGACCCAGAGTACTGATCACATTAGAAAACAGCGCTGAGGTTTCGTATATGAGGCCTACTGCCCCAATGCTGAAAATTTGCCAGCAGATAGCAATGCCAACCAGAGTTGCTGTGTAGGAACTTTTTCCAAGCTTGAAGGAGTTCATTTCGGATGATATGCTGTTCCATTCCCCGCTGGCAAACAGACCGATGACTGCAACTGTGGAGGCGATCGCTCCCAGGTAGACAAGAAGGTCAACCACTGCTGCAACTGATTCCTTTTTAAGCACTTTTCTGAATGCTAGCTGAGTTAGGGAAAGCTGGAGAGCATACCCAGATGATGCAGCTAATGTGCAGATAAACCCGATTGCATACTTGGACTTGGCGACTCCAGTGGGATTGTCACCGTCTGGCTGGAAGACTAACAAGGCTGAGGATACTGTCAGCAGGACTAATGAGTTGACGATGAAAGGAGTGAACTTCTGCGAGTTGAAGACATATGAAAACAATGCGTTGAAGGCCAACTGAGACGCGCAGATCAGGGAGAAAGTTGACACCGGGAGGTACTTCAAGCCTACTGAATACAACATGGTAACTCCCACAACCAGCAAACCAAGGAATAGATACACTGTTCCGATGACTAAAGGAGACGGCTGCTCTGAGTGCCTTAAATTCTTCCCTGCATTTTTGTAGGATGGTGAATAAATAAGGAATGAAGACTGGAAAGCCAGCTAACGATACCAGAGATGCCATCCACACGCTTTTCCCTCCTTTGTCATAATATAATCTTCCCAACAGAGTTGCGATTGTCTGGCCTGTCAGGACCAAAAATGTATACAAAGCCAACCTCGTCCACCACCAAAACTTGACATCTTTGGCTTGAGGGGGCATAGCTTCATCAGCCCGCGGCTGCCCTCCTAACTCTGAATCCGCTACAACAGCTACATAATCATATAAATCACACATATCAGCGAATTCCACAATTTAACATATTATTGTGCCTCAGAAGAAATAAGAACTTACACATGATGATCACGGCAGAAATAAAAAATATGCCTCGTAAGATTCTTGCCTGAAACGGAAAGACAAGCAGTTAACTGATCAAAGGTGCGGAAATCATGAGTTCAACATGGAAATATCATGTGAAGGGGAATATGTTAGTTAAAGATGAGATCAGCAAAGCCTGAAAAATTATAAGAGTTTTGGACGAAAAAATTGTTGCAAAGAAGCAAACCTCACTGGAGAGTCCAGAAATATTATTGTTCTCAACTCTTGGGTCTGCAGATAATATCAAAGCTGTATATTCAACTCTTGTACTCTTCCAGTTACATGGACCAGAAGAGACGAGCAAAGCTTTTCAAAGTCATATCAAAGCTGTAGTCTTGTGCTGGCATGGCCTTCAAGCAGAAACTGACAAAACCCACTTGGGATTGATCCCCAACCATCAGTATCATAAATAGCTATGTATACATTTCAACGATACAAGACTAATATGAAGTCATAGTTGCTGCCTAGTGAGTCATGACAGACAAGCTACACGGCAGGTGCTGCCTAATGAGTCATGACAGCTGATTCAAAAATTTAATGAAACAGTAAGATATCAACACATGTGATTTAGATCAGACAACAAGAATCAAGATCCTTCATTCATGGGTTGTAAAAGTTCAATTGCGTACACAGAAATGCGTGAAAACCATAGTAAGTGATATGAAATGTAGAGAAGCAACAAAATCCCTGCTGTCAGTGGAACCTTGAGAAGCTACTTCAGAGGCAAAGAGACGAAGGAAACCCTTCCTGAACAATTTACTGATGATTTAAGCTATGCTTACAAGAAATGTTCTTCAACCTCCCTTTATTTGAGAAGTGTAAATTTTCTTTGACATGATTGGTTGCATGAAGCCACCATGACACTCTATAGACTTCGAAAGATCTGACCTGTTGTAATAATTATATGAAAAAGTTACCACATTGCATGCAATTTGAGGTGTAGGAAACTGACTGACCGAATAAGAGGATTAAGAAAGCTTACTAGCTATCCTTGTAACTGTAGTAAGAGAAGGGAGAAGAAGTATAAAGATGCAGAAATAGCTATGCCGGCAATGATGTTAGCCAATAGCCGCTTGTCGTCTTTCGTAGGTACAAAAGCTGACTTAAGTGAGTTTGTAAGCTCAAATAGTCGAAGTGAAACCTAAATGAATAGCAGAATAATCAGCTTATGGAGCACGTCATGATTATGACACCTGAGGTTTCCAATTAACGAATTAATGACTGTCTGAGGTTACTCACCAGAACATATATTGTAGAAGTGAGCATAAAGTTAATCATTGGGTATCCTGGTATTATGGAAAGAAGCCACTTTGGTTGCCCATTGGGAATATCAGATCTACACAGAATTAGAGTGTTAGAACTGAAGTCTGTCAGTATTATCAGAAATCTACTATATACGAGATAACAAGATAAACACCAAGGATACAATAATAAGCAGGACACCTTAACGAAGCTAGTTTATTCTTTAACAAATTAGTAACCACCACAACCCACAATATAAAATATGCGCAAACTCTTCTCACCTCAACCATATGTGAAACTGGGAAATGTATGTTTCTAGAGTTATTTTGCCAAGCCACCTGGTAAAATAAAGCGCAATTAGATTCATAGTTTATACTTGCTGGTTTCATAAAAGCTAAATAGATGCTTGTGATGAACCAGTAAAACTTACGCAAAAAGGGTTAGAGAATAACTTCGGAATTGGTGAGTAAAATTCCGCAAACAAATGTATACTCTGTAGGAACAAACATAACACAGTAAATTAGCCAAAATGAACATCATGCACAAGCGGTTAAATTCTAATTCTTTAAAAGATAGAAACTCACGTTATCGGAATCCAGGAGGTGTAAGGATGATACTTATTGTAGGTAACTTTGTCCAACTTATAAACATATTGATACCAAATATAACCAACCTAAAAAAAAGAAAATATTAAGTAACAAAATCAAAAGGAGCAATCTCGAACAAATGTCACAGCACTCACAATTAATGCAATTGTTACAATGCTTGTTTTGATTGTACGTCTTCTTTTTGATTCTGTTTCTTCCAGCTTCTCCATCCATCTCTCCACCTGAAGTACAAATATGACTTTTCACGATTGTCAACATTTATAAACTCGACTGTGGTACTTATCTAAAGAAATGCAAAGTATTACACTTGGGTGATAGTAAGCATAAAGCATCCCAATAATCCATATATATCGATCCAACCCAGATCTAAAATGCCACTCGTGCAATCGTGGGAGACTTGGTTTTGCCGGATCATTGTACCCTATAATTAAATAAAATATTGATGTAAGCATCAACTGAGTATGATTCACTTATTTAGACATGACTCATTTGTATAGTAAACTGGAATTTTGTAATATTAAATTGACTGGACATAAATGTTAGCAAAGTTACTAACCTAATAAAAATGTCAAAGGCCCCCAAAAGATATCGAAAACTCCAGGCACCTCCCAAATCAATATGACAACAAGAAAGCATGCAATAATCTTTGCAGCCATCACTGATCCTATCTCGTTGTACTTATGAAAAATTCCTAGGGCTCCGTACACCATAAGAGTAAAGAGTGTATGCATCGGGCAAATATAGTAGAGCATGTAATCGTTGTTTAGAACAATGCAACAGAAGGCTACAAAAAAGTTTAGCCTCCACATCATCTGCAAAGTATATAATCAAAAGATGTTTTTAGGTTATTCATGACATATTATCAATTTATAACCAGCGGGATGTTAAATTAACCTGAGCAAAACGTGCCAGGCTGAAATCCTTCCGAATATAATAATAGGAGAAGTTTCCAAATCCAGTCATCCATACGTAGGCAGCAATGAAGATGCGTATAGCATTGTATATTTCTGTTGCCGCAAAGTAATGGTACAGTAAGAATAAAACCTGTTGAAACTCCATCTTAGTAGCCATACACGAATAAAAAATATATAATAAATATCTCAACAAAATATAGTGCTAACTGGAAGTGCGTGGAATTGGGCAATGGACACAAAATAGCATGACCAATCAGTATTTAATACAGGAGAGACACTTGCCTGCATCCATCCTTTCCATTCTTCCGTTTGATGCCGGTTAAGGTACAGTGTAGCTTTCCCTGAAAACGCCGACTTGTCTGTATGTTTTTTGAGGGATGTCATGGCTGCCACAATGATCAGGAGGGCGTAAAGGAAAATGAATAGGTCGCGGTTGTAGTTCTGTAAGAAAATCAATTAGAAAGTGGAGTGATTAGCCATAATAAACAAGATACAGGACCATTACAAGTAGCATCAATTAAACAAAATCTGGTTAAATGACCTTTGTGGACTCTGGTATCAGATTTGTACGATCACAGATGTAGAAGTAGAAAAGAATGATTCCAAATTCAGACCTGGAACAAATCAATTATAGTCTTAGACAAGGTAAGCAATGAGGCTGCAAATGAATGCTAATTTTTTCAGTCAACTCACATTTGTCTCAAAGTAAGTCGGTTCTCTAGCAGAAAAACATCATCCATTGTTAAGAACCTACATGATATAGATTTAAGAGTAAACTCCAACATTCATCATTCATATTAAGCACAGAATTGGTAGGTCACGGTGCGGGTATCTCCACCAACCTAATTAGATTTGTTTTAACTGATGGGCTGCTCAATTTTGTGGATGCTGATTTTGTAAGACCTCCTTCCAGCAATACAGCACGGTCTTCATCCTTGGCTACCTCATTCGCCAACTCCACCAGGTTGCTATCAGAATGTCTGCAAGGTAAACATCATTGTAAATTTACTCAACTGCAGGATAAATTAGGTTCAACTAGAACGTTACACAATTAGAGGCCGCAATCCATGTCTTTGGAAAAGAAAACTCACACTTTTGTAGGCAAAGCTGTTTTCTTGTATTCCAAATACTCAGAATATACCCATGCCACTAGGACTGGAATGAACCCAAGCAAAAAGGAGACCTGTAACATCAAACAACAAACATTCAGAGCCTCAGGGGACATGAGCCTTAATTCCAGTTGGCGGAGTAAAATGCAATATGACATAAGAAGTCATGTATCACGTAGTCATCAACATTAATTATTTTGAGTACAGATCAACATCAAATACCAGAGAGCATATTGCTTTACTCAACCTCAACAGCTCAATCACTAGAACATACCACACATAAAACAAACAATCCAAAATGTTTTCTTGTATCTAAACTTATATTTGGTGCTCCAATTTTAACACCAAAGTGAGGAGCCATTACAATCCATCTAAACCTACAGCAGAGTTCCGCATTTGTCCAAGATCAACTGATTCAAACCTAAACACAACTTCCAAATCCTGAAAATTATGAAATGCTGCATCTTTGAAGAAAAAGATCAAACACATTGTATACAAACAGGATCCGAGGCTACCTGCCCAGCAGTGAGCGGCCCAGAAACCACCATTTCTGCGCCGGGACCGACCCAAATGCGAGGATCGAAAGAATCCGAAGTAAAACCGATTAGATCAATCCGATCGGCGATAAAGGAGCAATCTTTATGTAGCGAAAGACAAAGAAAGAGACTGGGAAAGATGGATCTCTATCAGGTTTACAACAATAACATCATATACGAAGAAAAAGCGAAAGCCCAGCTGAGATCTGGTGCCAAGATGCGCGCTTTTGCTTCAAGGTTTGGAAAAACTTCAGATGAGATGTCTCCTTCGCTCTCCGATTGCTCTGCCTTAACCGACGGTTTTATTTGGTTGTTGAGTTTTTTTCATTTATTTTTATAAATTATTTTGAGTACTTTAATAATATCAATCATCAAGCAACAATTAACCAAATTGAAATACTTATTTAAAAAAACAAATTGAAATATTCTAATCCAAATTTAATATTTAATATTTTCACTTTTTATTTTGTATTGAATATTCTGATTCAGTATTTATGTTTTAAACATACAGGGCAATCAAACCAAATGTAGAAATAAGTAACACTGATCTTATCAAGAATCTGAAAGAAGCCTCAATGCGAGAAGATGCATTTTCTTTCAATTCTACTAAACTGGTTCGAAGACAGGTTGTTGATCTTTGAGAGATATGGTAGCTATAACATTGGAGCCAAGGCGGTTTTAAAGTTGTCAGGAGATACTTGGGTCTTGGATAAAGCAAGTGCATTTATCTGATGAGTGAATCCATGTGATTTTTTTGGACAAGAAGTCTACTAGGAGCTTCTTCTCTTCGTTGTATTGCATAATGCGGTGTTCAAAGGCCAGCCAGGCGAATCAAAATGATTTTCTGTACTTGAATATGACTGGTAGAGAAGGTAGGTTGACAATTATCAGCTGCGAATATCCATGAGGTCTGCAAGAGTTATTTTCCCACAGTTGCCTGAGTCGAGTCTTTCAAACTGTTTGCATATCTCTAATATGTCCTTATCGTTTATCTTCCCCATTTCCTTCAGCTTGTAGATAACATATTCGGATTTACTGCACCAAAACCAAACTATAAAATCAATCGTGCTGCTAAATGCTAATCAACACATCAGTGAGATAAAAATATGGCGTCCAATACAACTTGCAAATTTAAAATAAAACAGTTGAAGACCGTAGAGAATTTAAGAATGAAAAAGGAGAACCTAATCCACAACACATTGGACATGCTACTTTTATAATCGGCCAACATACCAACTTTGCGGAGTCAGACTAGAAGCTACAACCAACATATTTACGATACTACTTATATTCAACAAAAGCATTTCTGATAAAGACAGGAATTAGTACTTGCCAAGTTGTCATGAACTCTACCATTCCTAATCAAATAGAACAGAAATATACCTTACGAAACCATTATTGTCGATGTCTGCAGCAAGAAACTCAGAAACAGTCATGTCATGAGCAAGCACCCACTTAGCCATTTTCCTTTGTCTTTTATCAACTCTAGCCTCAGCCAAGTAAAGAAACGCTCTAGCCACAGCAAGTGTCGAGACAAGTAGCCAAATAGAAGCAAATATCCTTCCCGGCATAGACTCAAATGCCCTATCCCGTACCCAACAGTAGTGACAGACATAACAGATAAGTAAAATGAATCCAACCAGTCCAAATTTTCCACAAAATGCATAACACAAACACCGACTGCAATGCACAAAATTACAACCCCAAGTGCTAATGCCACCTTCATTCTTATCCTCATCCTCCCTTTCTTCACATCAACCAACAACGACCCTGCTGCATCCCTATCACCTCTATCACCCTTAACAGTCTTAAGCAAATAACTCTCTTGTAAATCCAGCACATAACTAACCATCCCGGACAGCAAAATGTCTATAAAACCAAACCCAACCAACACGAACATTATCGAAAACAGCTTGGTCGCAGTACTATTTGGAGTGATATCTCCATACCCTATTGTGCACATTGTCACTATGCAAAAATAAAGCGCATCAACAACCGGGTGCGTCTCATTGGCCACAAAATCATCCCTATTAAAAGAATATATAACCACTCCTAAAGACAAGTAAAGAATTAATAAAACAAAAGCTTGCCTAACTACGGACTGTGACGAAGACTGAGGCTTTGGAATAGGCTTCACGAAATCATTGATCACAGCCATTGCAGGAGCTGTTTTTGAGCGATGCAGATTGGACTTATGCCAAGGAGACTTAAACTTAGTATCAAACAAAGTCCAAGAAGGTGATGTTGGCTGGGATTGAAATGGCAAGTCATTTTCAACACAAATTGTTTCAGATACCGAAATTGGAGGAATTTGGGCGTTTATGGTTAGGGCATCAAACAAGGAAGATGATGAGGCTAGCTCACTGGCGCATGGCGATGAAGGACCAAAGATCAATCGATCTTTCAATTCATGTGGGGTTAAAGGAATAGGAAACGAGACTTCACCTTCTTCCGGGAGCGGACAGAGAACCGGCGGTGGATGATGTGGGATGTGGAGGTTCCTTCTCGGACTGTGAAAGGGTAGAAGCGGCTCTTTCTCCATCTGGGGTTGGTAGGAAACAGCCAAAGATTCAATCTTTGATATCAAATCGCTCGAAAAACAGCCAAAGATCCAAACTTTGATATCAAATTGCGACAAAGGAGTTAATTTTGGATGGAATCGGACTGAGATGCGTACGCGGAGAGTGAGTGTAGGTCAGCAGCAATCAACGAAATTGGCGCAAATGCCGATTGATTATAAAACTGAAAATGGTTTATATGAACCACTTGGTTATGTTATGTAAGGTTGTCGGGTCAAGTGTATAAAATTGACTCATGATCATACTTATCTGATAATTGAATTTTGAGTTATTAAAGATGGGTTTCTGAATATTCATGGCTCAAAAGTGGGAGTGGTCGGATTTGTGGCATGCATTTGTCCTCCTGTACGAGGCTGACTATGACTTAATGTTGAGGTCGGGTTCTTGTAGTTTCCAATGAGATGGTATTTAATGAAGTAGAAACCAATCAGTTAAAAGTTGACGGAGACAGACAACCTTTTGTAGAAGGAAACAACTCATGTTCAGCCACAAAAGTGGCAGAGTTTCAAACCACAAAACTCACTTTGTAGAGAAACTGAGTGAGTACATATGATAGTTCTTGAATAGACCAATACATTTGACACAATAAGTACAGGAATATGCATAAGTATCATCAGAATCAAGAAAAGTTGTGGATAAATCTTTGTTGGTCTTTAGGAAGTCATGCACTGAGTGAGAATAAGGAAGCTAATCATCGTCTTCTAGAACACTCCTGCGCCTCTGGATCTGAAACAATTGAGCAAAAGGGAATAACAAGTCTTCATCAAGTAGGCAAAAAATTAGATAATGAGTGTAGGATCGAAACTCACTGTGACTTTAGTTTGTTTGGTAGTTTGTGTGTTAATTTGTTCCAACAAGGATATAAGTTTCTCCTCAGATACCTGCTTTTAGGGATGAAGTGTGTCAATGGTGAATGAATTAGCTCTGGAAAATGCAATGTCTCCTAAATTATGTGAATCAAAAAGAGACGTCAAAATATGACATGTTACCTTTTCAACTATCTGCCCCGTTTGAGCGGCTCGCAGTATGACATCTTCAACTCCCCTGGCTTTCTCAGGTTTCACCAAAGCAATCCTAGCAACTATAATACGCATCATTTACACTACCTCAGTCGTCAAACTAATTAAAAAGGACTCAGACAGCCTCAAAGAAACTGAACATTAAATCTACATGAGTGTTATTATATCAGTGAGCTGGACACTAAAGAATGTTGCAACTTAAGTGAACATATTATTCTGATAAACACAATCAAAATACGTCACCAGCATGTTTGAATGCTACCTCATTACTAAAACCCTGAATGTAACTGCTGAGATTCTACTTAAAGATACTTTATCATCATTCATCAGTCCCGAATAAAAAAATCACGCCTTAGAGCCCAATTTTTCATGAGAATATAACATTCAAATGTCTTGAACTGTGTCATGAAACGAGGGTAGTCTTAGTCATCATGAAAGAAAAAAGTAGTGCTTACAGACAATGAAAATTTTATCACCCCTAGACAATGCTAATCCACAATGCCTTAATACAATATAATAACTCCTGGATAAATTGACATGGAAAAAATAGAAACTAGGGAAATATTCATAAGCGCTTATGCTTAAACTTACTCCTCTCTCGCGCTTCAGAGGACAAAACCTGACTAAGCATCATTTGCCTTCTCTCATCTGCTTCCCTGAAGTTATCAAAATACTTCAAAGATTCAACTTAACAAGAAGAAAAAATTCTTAACACAATTTCAAGCCAGTCGAGAGGGCACCAATAGTCAATCATGAACAGCAAGAACCAACCTCTTAGCTTCCTCTTGAGCCTGTTGCTGTTCTGGGTTTTGACTCCCACCCTGTAATATTCAAACAAGTACAATCAATCATGCATAAATACACAAAAAAGAAAAAGAACCGATAGAATTAGAAGGCCAATTAGATAGGCTTTAAACTTACCCCTCCACCTCCGCGCTGAGCCATGAGCTCCTGCATCCTTCTCTGCCTAATAGCTTCAAGCTCAGGATCAGCCTGTACAATATAATTCCATTAAACAAGAAAACGCAATACATTATATTACAAAAAACACTTCTCAAAGCGTTATCTCAAACAATCACCATCTACATATTACATACAACATCATCATCTACATATACTCACATAAACTGGAAAACCCCAGATGCTAAATCATCTACAAACCCTTGATAAAATCATAAAGGCGCAGCCTTTCCTCCCATTAACAACAATTAACCTAAGATCCAAAACTCACATCATGTTCTAAAAAGTACAAAAAAACAATATGCAAGTTACTCTAACGCACCATCGTAAGAAGAAGACGCTGAGCTCAGATCGAAAGCTTCAGTCCTAAAATTTCCGCGGAACCAAAATTCTCTTTCGCGTCTGCGAACACGATTCGAAGCGGTTTTGATCGAAAGAGAACACAGAATGATCTCAATCTGAAATCAATCCAACGGCTGAAAACGCATACCTCACTCTTTTCAAGATTCTTTTTCCAGATTTTATAAATATATAAATAAAGATTTAGTACTTGGTTCAGCTTCAGGATTTTTTGCACAAGGAATAGCGAGCTATCAGTCATCCATCCTATTTTCTGCGATCTATGAACTCATAGATCTTCAATGCATCTCCGTTGGATAAATTATAAATGAAATAAATTAAAAAAAGCTTCACCATTTGCTCTACTCCAATGTAAAACCGAGTCTTGGGAAGTAAAACTGAAAGCCTATCCAAGCATGTTTTTCACTTCATGTCAGCATTCTGAAAAACTACAAAGTTGGGAACTTTTCAATCAAGAAATGATCACTATCCACCGACAACTGATCAATTCGACAGATGCACCTAGGGTTTGTGTCTAAAGATAAGAACAAGTGAAACCTATCATATCATGTTAAAAGTTGTGTTTTTTTACATAAATGTCTAAATTGAGAATGTGCTTATGTCGGCCTCCTTGATTCTTAACCAAACAAATTCCATGACTTGAGGTACTTGATGACACTGAGATAGTCGTCTGTATGTAATTTCAGGTGAAAGGTCACATCTTTAAGCTGATGGAATTGCTGCAAACCCTAATTAATCACATGCCATGACTCAAGAGCTCAACAACAGAAACCAGGAAACAATTACAGTTGATGAAAGAGATTGGAATCCCACATAAAGGTAGCAACTTTTAGCCAAATGGGGTTTGGGGTTGAAGATACTAACAATCGAGTTTCAACGTCAGCAGCTGGGAGCAGCAGCAGTATGATGAGTATCAACAATCGCCAAAACGACAAAGCTGTTCAACAATACAATGCTGATGCAAGGTTGATGGCTGAGTTTGAGCAATCAGGTGATGCTGGGAAGTCTTTTGATTATTCCAGATCTGGATTTCCACCGCCTGAGAGTGTCCCCGCGGAGCAGATGACAGCTTACTTATCGAAGATTCAGAGGGGTGGTTTGATTCAGCCATTTGGGTGTATGTTTGTTGTTGAAGAACCTAGTTTTAGGATTGTAGGGTTTAGTGAAAATTGCGTCGAGATGTTGGGGATTAGTGCTTATGTTGAGTCTGAGCAATTGATGAGCTTGGTTGGAGTTGATGTGAGGGCGCTTTTCACACCGGCTTCAACTGATTCGTTGGCTAAAGCTGCTGCCGCTAGAGAAATTTCGATGCTAAACCCTCTTTGGGTTTATTCGAGGAATACCCAGAAGCCGTTTTATGCTATACTTCATAGAATTGATGTGGGTATTGTGATTGATTTGGAGCCTGCAAGGTCCGGAGATCCTGCAATGTCGCTTGCTGGGGCTGTGCAGTCTCAGAAGCTAGCCGTAAGGGCGATAACTAGGCTGCAGTCGCTTCCTGGAGGAGATATTGGCTTGTTGTGCGATACTGTTGTGGAAGATGTTCAGAGGCTTACAGGTTATGATAGAGTGATGGTGTACAAGTTCCACGATGATGACCATGGTGAAGTTGTGTCTGAAATTAGGAGGTCTGATTTGGAACCTTACTTGGGGTTACATTATCCTGCCACGGATATTCCTCAGGCTGCTCGTTTTTTGTTCAAGCAGAATCACGTGAGGATGATATGTGATTGCTATGCTGTCCCTGTGAAGGTAATTCAGAGTGAGAAGGTTAAGCAATCTCTTTGTTTGGTTAATTCAACATTAAGGTCGCCGCATCAATGCCATTATACGTATATGGCTAATATGGGATGTGTCGCTTCACTGGTTATGGCAATTGTGATCAATGGAACTAGCTCGACTAACCTTTGGGGATTGCTGGTTTGCCATCATACATCCCCACGATATGTTCCTTTTCCGCTACGTTATGCATGTGAGTTCCTTACGCAAGCATTTGGGCTACAGCTTTACATGGAGCTTCAACTGGCAGCTCAACTGGTCGAAAAGAAAATACTCAAGACACAAACTTTACTTTGTGATATGCTTCTGCGCGATGCCCCATCAAGCATTGTTACTCAGTCACCCAGTATAATGGACATTGTGAAGTGTGATGGTGCCGCATTGTATTACAAAGGCACCTGCTGGCTAGTGGGCATTACTCCTACTGAATCACAGCTTAAAGACATTTTTGAATGGCTTATCAGTAACCATGGAGATTCGACAGGTTTAAGTACTGATAGCTTAGCCAATAGTGGGTATCCTGGAGCTGGTTTGTTAGGAGATGCCGTCTGCGGCGTGGCACTGGCAAGAATCAGCTCAAATGATTTCCTTTTCTGGTTTAGATCTCACACAGCCAGTGAAGTCAAATGGGGAGGTGCAAAGCATCATCCAGAAAGTAAGGATGATGGTGGAGGAATGCACCCAAGGTCATCGTTCAAAGTTTTTCTTGAAGTGGTCAAAAGTCGTAGCGTCCCCTGGGAGGTCTCTGAGATAAATGCAATCCACTCGTTGCAGCTGATTATGAGAAACTCTATTCAAGAAATCGAGGCTGCTGTTGCAAAGCCAAGTATCTGGTGAACAAGAAAATCATGTAAAAGATGGAGCTGACGAACTCAGTTCTGTAGCTTGTGAAATGGTTAGATTGATTGAAACTGCGACGGCACCAATTTTTGGGGTTGACTCATCTGGTTTCATCAATGGGTGGAATGCAAAAATGGCTGAATTAACGGGATTACAAGCTAGTGAAGCCATGGGAAAATCACTCTTAACTGATATTGTTCACGAAGATTCTCAGCAAGCTACTGAAACTCTTATTTGCAGAGCTTTGCAAGGTAACACAGTACAAGCAATTATGGTTGAACATGTTAGTTATTTTAATTTACAGTGCTAAAATTTTCTACGTGCATTTAGGTGAGGAGGACAAAAATATTGAGCTTAAACTAAAAACATTTGGAGAACATCATACATTGCCTGTGTACATAGTTGTCAATGCCTGCATGAGTCGAGACTTCACGGATAGTGTTGTTGGAGTGTGCTTTGTCGGTCAAGATGTCACGCCTGAGAAAGATGTTAGGGATAAATTTATCCGCTTGCAAGGGGAATATGAATCCATCATTCAGAGCCTTGATCCTTTAATTCCGCCAATTTTTGCTTCTGATAAAAATGCGTGCTGTTCAGAATGGAATGTTGCCATGGAGAAGCTCACTGGGTGGAGGAAAGCTGAAACCATCGGGAAAATGCTTCCTGGTGAAGTTTTTGGGGGTTTATGTTCTCTTAAGAGCAGTGATACCCTCACTCAGTTTATGATTTTTCTGTACCGAGGGATCAGTGGGCATGCTATTGAGAAATTCCCATTTGGATTTTATGACCGAAAGGGGAATATGTTGATGTGCACCTGACTGTCAACAAGAGAATCGATGCAGTTGGGAATATAGTTGGATGTTTTTGCTTCTCGCAGGTTCTTCCATCTGGTGTGCGTCCAGCAACAGAAGAAGGACATGAACCAGTTCATAAAGAATAGTTTCAAAAAACTGAAAGAATTAGATTACATAAAACAAGAGATGAGAAACTCATTGAATGGCATCCGGTTTACACACAAACTCTTGGAAAGCACCGCTTCTTCAGATGATCAGAAAAAAATCCTAATGACCAGTGATGCCTGCGAAAGACAAATCATGACAATTATCGAGGACTTGGATTTTGGGAGTGTAGAAGGCGGGTAAGCTTTTCTTTCTCTGTTCTCTGTTCCCTTTTCCATCTGAATTTGTGTACTTTATCTCACTAAGTCTCAGTTCGAGTTTCTCTTGGTTATGACAGTTGTGTGCAATTGAAAGAAGAAGAATTCGTGTTAGGGAACGTTGTGGATGCTGTCGTTAGCCAAGCAATGATTTTACTGAAGGAAAAAAAATTGCGTTTGATTAATGATGCCCCTCATGTAGTAGGAACACTTTCTTTCCTCGGAGACCAGAGTAGACTTCAGCAAGTATTGTCAGATTTCCTCCTGACTGTAGTGCGCTACGCACCTACCCCCGATGGCTGGGTGGAATTTACAGTATCACCTGGCCTGAAGAGGTCACGAAGTGAAACTGAGTTTTCAACTGTTCGATTCAGGTGATGCAGTTTCTTAGCCAATTAATTGCTCAGTACTGATTTTAACATAGGAAATATTGTTGATAATAATTTTATGTTTGTTACTGCAGATTGGCTCATCCTGGCCCAGGCATTCCACCAGCAGTTATCGAAGACATGCTGGAGGCCGAAATTCATGCAAAGTCACAGGAAGGTCTGGGGCTGAATATTTCCCGGAAGCTTCTCATCAAAATGAACGGACAGGTTCAGTACTTTAGAGAGCAAAACCGGTGCTACTTTATGATCGACACTGAATTCAAGCTGACAAAAACTTTACCACAATTATCACTCTCAGTGAACTGAGTCAAGCACAAACTGATTATTAGAAGAGTGAGGCTCTCAAGCTGTTATTTATTCCGTGACAGCTACTCAAGTTCTCTCGAGCTGAGTAACTCACTAAATAAAATCGAAGGGCTGCTCTACGCCATACCTGGTCGTGAAATGTCTTATGTATACAATAATCGGAATGCGATACAGGACAGTCGAATATAAAGTAGTTACATATCAATTTCTTGCAGCTGTGTCCAGTGTTTTTCCTAGGTTGGATTTTTTTTTTTTTTTTTTTTATAAAAGATTACAATTTCTGGACAAAACAAGAACAGAGGACTTAAAGGAGCTTGATGTTGGGTAGTGATATCATTGGACAGCAATCAAGCTTGAACCAATTCCATTTCCGGTGATATGCAAGTTTGGAAATAAAATCTGCCAGTTCATTAGCCTCTCTTCGGATAAACCTAATTGTCCAGTTAGTTTTAGATGCAAACATAGAAAGACACTGTTGCGCACAATGGTCATTAGCTTCTGAAATTTGTTGTTTACCATCCATAATATTTACAAGATTACTGCAGTCTGATTCAAAGATAACTCTTTGTAACATCAATTCAGAAGCTAATTGCATTCCAAGTAATAAAGCTTCAGTTTCCAACTGTAAAACAGAGCCACCATTTGGAGAATAATGAGCCTTAATCCCCACAACAAAACCATTTTCATCTCTCGCAATTACTCCACATCCACCATCCAAATTTGAAGTTGCAGTGGCTGCGTCGGTATTAACTTTCACGAAATCAGCAGGTGGAGGTATCCATGAAAAATCATTCTGGCACGTGAAAGACGAGAATAATGAATTAGCATTTGAGTATTGGGAAATGAGGGACATGATTTTAAAATATGCTGAATCAACCGCCAACATTTGAGACCCATGATAGACACTGTTTCGATGAAACCAGATAAACCATATTACCACAATTACTATGGTGAACTGTTTCCATTCAGATGAAAACAACAATGAAACAACCAATCAGCCACATCAGAGAAACTGTCCAGATTGATATTAATAAGAAAATCAAACTTCAACCAAATAGCACGAGACCACCAACAATGTAAGAGAATATGAGAGGTGGTTTCAACAGAACAGCCGCAAATGCAGCACTGTGGGTCAATAAGACAGTGTTTCATAAGCAAATTCTTACCACTAGGAATGCCATTATAATAAACTTTCCATGCAAAGATCTTTATTTTCCTAGGGATATTAACCTTCCATAAAATTTTCCAAAACTTGTGAACAAGGGAAGGATTAGAAGTATGACCTGCTTGCTGAGTAAGATCATGTTTACTTGTGTCTAACTGAGTCTTGAGTAAAAGATAAGCCGACTTGACGGTTAAAACTCCATCTCTGCTGCCTGTCCATAAGATTTTCCCAGTTGATACATCAGTGACAATAAAAGGATTGATAAATTGAGCCACTTTCCAAAAAGCATGCCAAATGGAAGATGATTTATATCCTTTACGAGCAGCAAATAAAGATGTGTGTGGGAAATATTTAGACTTCAATAGTCGTGACATCAGAGAATCGGGATATACAATCAGACGCCAAACTTGCTTGGCAATTAGTGAAAAATTGACAAGCTTCAAGTCACGGAAACCCATACCTCCAGCGTCCATATTCTCCTGCATAATTGACCACTTAATCCAGCTAATCTTACGTGAATGACCGGAGCGATTCCACCAAAATTTCCTGATCAAAATATGCAATTTATTAATGACTTTATCAGGAAGAATATAACATGACATAGGATATTGTGGCATTGATAATAAAACAGCTTTGATGAGGACTTCCTTTCCACCCACAGATAATTGCTTAGCCTCCCAATTTTGAATTTTATTTTGAAAAGACTCAACTAAGGCAGAATATGAATCTGATTTTCTTCTATCCAAAAGCAGAGGCATTCCGAGATACTTAGGTATTTTATCAATGCATTGTACGCCTAAAATATTTGATAACTGTTGCTTGTCTTCCAAACCAACGTTTTTACTAAAACAAATATGAGATTTGTTGTAGTTCACATGCTGGCCAGAACATGCTTCAAAAATACTTAGAATGTACTTGATTCTGTGAGCAGACATAACGTTGGTTGAAAAAAAGAGCAAACAGTCATCAGCAAACATTAAATGAGTAATATCAGGCGCTCTAGGATTGATTTTGATACCGACTAAAAAGTGAAGTGTTTTTTCTCTAAGTATAGCATAATGCAGCCACTCCATGCACAAGATAAACAGGTAAGGGGACATTGGGTCGCCCTGCCGTAGACCTCTACTAGGTAGTATCAAATCTGATAAAATACCATTAATGCGGATTCGGTATTGAACTGATTTTGTAAATGTCATAACCCGACTGACCCACAAAGGATGGAAACCAAAATTTAACAATACTTTCTCAAGAAAACTCCATTCTAGTCTATCAAACGCTTTAGACATGTCAAGCTTCAATGCAGCATATCCTATCTTTTGAGAAGTTCTAGAATTCATAAAATGAGATAGCTCATGCGCAACTATTATATTATCCGTGATCAACCTGCCCTTTAGGAACGCTGATTGATAAGGAGATATTATATCATTAAGGACAGACTGTAATCTGTTCACCCACATCTTTGCGATTACTTTAACTAGAACTCCATTTAGGCTTATAGGTCTAAAATCTTGCATCGAATGAGCACCTTTAATCTTAGGAATAAGAACTATGAGTGTGACATTATTTTCAGTATCTATGATTCCATTGTTGACAAATTGCAGAACTTCAGAAGAGAAGTCATGACTGATAGAGTTCCAAAATTTTTGAAAGAATAAAGCAGGGTAACCATCAATACCTGGAGATTTGCCGGGATGGATCTGAAATAGTGCAATTTTAACTTCTTCAAGAGTATATGGAGTCAACAAAAGATTGTTGTGCTCTGCTGAAACTTTCCGAGGAATGAGATCTAAAGCATCTGTAAAAGTATGATCAGAAACGTGAACCGATGAGTGGAACAAACATTGAAAATAATCTGAAGCAACGGTAACAATGTCTGGAAGTTCTTTAGCAACAGTACCATCCTCTCTAACCAGATATGAAATGAGGTTATTTTTTTGTCTAGAGGAAGCTTTATGATGAAAATATTTAGTATTATTGTCACCTTCAGCCAACCACATTAACTCGCGAACGTTGTTTCCAAAGTATTTCCTCTCTAAGGAGCCACTCATCCATTTGATCAGATAAACGTTGCTCGGCTAAAATGATTTGTTCCGTTCTTGGTTGACTTTGAAGTTGCTGAAAATCTGATTTGAGTATCTTTAAATGACCCTGCACATTACCAAAATCAGTGTTGTTCCAAATCGATAGGTGTGCTTGCAAATTGGTTAATTTCTGATTATATGAAACAGCAGGTCCAGAATTCCACCAGTTCGAAACCAGCGACTGTAAGTTATTCTTGCGGATCCACATAGGTTCGAAGTAAAACTGTTTCTTACGGTTCGTAGCACAATTGTTCTTTGAAGCAAAAGAGGCATGTGGTCTGAAGTATGAGCAGATATGTGATGTACCTGTGCTTGACGATACAACTGCTTCCAACTTCTATTTACAAGAATTCTATCCAGTCTCGCTTTGAATTCTTCGTCATTTGCACGTCTGTTAGAAAAAGTAAACTTCGGACCAGTGAAGCCCAAGTCAAAAAGACCACATTCTTCTATCACATTTTGAAAGTTTGAAATTTGCGACCTTCGATGTACAGCCACCTTTGACACCTCAGAGAACTTTAAAACTTCATTGAAATCGCCTGCAACCATCCAAGGTAGGTCAGAGTTAACCCATAAAGACCTCAGAAGATCCCAACTATGAGTTCTAAGATGAGCAGAAGGATGGCCATAAAATAAGGTACATCGAAATAGTTGAGATGTCTGAATATACATATCTATATGATAGAAAGAGAAGCTCTTATAGTAACATTCAAACCTTCTTTCCATAGAAAAGCCAGACCACCAGATTTACCCTTACTTCCAACTGAGAAGCAATTCAAAAAACCTAATTTAGTGCGCAAAAAGTCCCATTTTCGGCTACAGAGTTTGGTCTCAACGAGACCCAAAAAGTGGGGTTTATACTCCCTGCAAAGCTCAGCAAGGCAACGAACTGACCGAGGTGACCCCAAACCTCGACAGTTCCAGAAGACGGCATTCATGGCGAAGGGCGGGGTCGCTTAACGACCGCCGCCAGCTTGGAAAGTGGGAGATTATCAAATTCATCCTGAGCTTGATCCGGAGACACCTTATGAGACAAATTTGTAGTACCAACATCAACAAGTGTAGGAGCAGGGGCAGGGGAATCCGATCGAATTGATGCAAGCCGAGCATGAACTTTCTTTGTTTCAGCTTCATATTCCATTAGGGTTAGCATAGCCTCCTGATGTGAGATTGGGCCTGGACTGTTAATTATTTGAACTGGGCCCTTGCAAATATTTGGAACATGAAAAGGAACGGTAGCATTGTCAGCAAATAAGGTTGCTTCATAACCGCTAGAATCAGTTGCCGGTTTGTTGGCAGCAATTTGTTCCTTTCCTTTTAAAGATTTCAAGCGTGACATATAAGAGTCGGCATTCAGTTGTCTGATAGCGGAGTCATCGATTGAACCGCCTTGGCAGATGTTATCTGTAGGCAAATTCATCATTGAGACAGGTTGTCCACTAGGATTTGTAATGAGTGGGAGTGACACTTGAGGTTGGCAAGTGTCTGCTTCACTTGAAGTTAACATAACTGAGTTGAAAGATGAACCACCATGCTGGGTTTCAGCAAGCTTTTGATATGCAGCTATTTCCGAGTGCATTATTTCAGCAACTAAAACAGAATCCAGTGAACCAGTCACAGCTTTACTCCAATTATCATATTTGACTCTGTTGTCGAAATGAACTTCCTTAAGACAATCGAGAGTATCATGAGTCATAAGACCACAGTTATGACAAAATTTGGGTAACTTATCATAACTCAGCATGATCCACATCGGATGACCATCCTCATCCCTAAGGATGAAACCTGTTTGTATGGGATCTTTGACATCTAGCAGAATACGAACTTTGGCAAAATTCCTACGCACTATAACACTACTAGCAGCCAAAGCATCAGAAGGGCAAAGGATAACATGACCAACTTGTTCTGCGAAGGATTTGATTGATCCAGGGTCCATGAAGATAACTGGTAAGTGATGAAGTAACATCCAAATGGGTAGCTTGGAAGGTTCATAGTTACTAGATCGAATACCAGAAGTCCATTTCTCCATTAATAGAGCCCACCCTTGGTACAACCAGGGACCTCCGGAAATAACCTTATCGAAGTCCTTAACATTGCTGAAATTTAAAATAAAGGTATCCGCAGTCCGTTCATTGAAGACAAGGTCGCCTTCCAGTTTCCACAATCTTTTGAACACCGATAAAAAAGCATCACGAACCACCGTGCGACGAAGGGTCCATTTGAAAATGATAGCATGCTGAAAGTTAGAGTTCTTACTATCCAAGTCTCGTTGCTTGACCGAAAGGATCACCTTTCCTTGCAAGTTCTCCGTGATTATCTCCAACTGTTCATCCATTGGAATCACCTGAGATGTCCTGACTATGGAAGGGCAAAAACAGAGTTTTCCTAGGTTGGATTTTTAATGTAACATGATATGCCATGATTAAAGTCCCAAACATCACTTGGATCCATTTTCAGCTGTCAGGGGACTTTCCCTACAGGGTTCAGGACTCCAGCATCAATTTTGAATGCACTTTTTTGAACCCAAATCGTGGAGAGAAACTGAAATGTATAAATAAGGACATTCCTATTGACACCATGAGGTCAAGTCAATCAACTTCGTCGCTATAAAATATAACTTCGTCGCAAAATCATTTGAACTTGAATTAGCGACGCAGTCTACTTCACTTAGCATTGAATATCTCCTTCTCCACAATAGCAATATGAAACTTGCTACATTCTCTAACCACAATCTCCCTGTCAACAACTTTATCCATAAGTTTTACTCACCTCATATTTGTAATTCAACTTCGTTCGTAAATGACACAGCTCAGCGTTGAACCTCACGGGAAGTTCCGCTGCAAAATTCACAAGATATTCATATGCTAAAGCACCATTTTTGCTCAAAGTTCGACTTTAAAATAATGTTAAGCGTTGTAAGCTAAAGGCGACACACAAGACACAACTCAGGGAATTACAGAAGATAACAGCGTACAAGGAGATGAAATCTGAAACTGGCATTGAAATGGACCTTGAACATCTTTAAATACAAAAAACACAACACTTGTAAAGGAGGAATATCAACCGGGTCTGTTTCATAAATTTCATAACATATGAAAATAATCCTAGATGAGAAGACTAGTTCTGAAGACAGGCACGTAACCGGTTATTATTCTTCGTCAAACTCTGACCAATGATAATTTTCATTAGGCTTTATAGTGGAATTGAGCAGTATATGGTCACCAGAGTCAATGGCGTGATTGGTTCCTTATCTATTCTGAACGATTGCTTTTGACAATATGCGCCCATCTCAAACATTCACAGCTTCTCTGCAATCAAAGAAATCTAGGGTCAGAATATAAATCCATCGCTAAAAATAAACACTGTTTTTAAAGAAAGAAAATATTAACTTACCAACACTTTATCTACTTGAGCCTGTAAATAGCTCAAATAATCCGCAACAATTAGTCCATGAGGTTTTATTTGCTGATCCGGAAGCAGGAAGTAGAAGAGGCTGGAGGTAATTTATTCAAAATAAAGTTAGTAATCCACTTGATTCTAATAGTCAAAAAGGTATTAACCGAAGCTATCATGACTGCAATACCTCTCTTTCAGGACACTGATGATTGTCTGAGCTTTCCGCATGCGACTCCCCATTACCAATGCGAGTATTAGACTGCGGCAACTGATTGACAAAAAATTCCCTTGAAGTTTCTGTGATATAGGCAACAGGCAATGATTCAGCCTTCAGATCGGAAAATGTTTCTGATGGATGCACTTTCTCCTCGTATTTCTTTGAATTCAACTCAGTTACTGCAGTGCGAACTGTTTTCTCAATTACACCCTTTCAGGCTGATGAATCACCTTCTCCATTACAATGGCATCTAATTCAGATTCAATTACTGGAGGAACATGCACAGCATCCTTCACATGACTAGCCACTTCGGCAGATAACTCTTGGTCAGCAACTACTTCAGATTCAACTAATGGAGCAACATGCACAGCATCCTTCACATGACTAGTCACCTCGGCTGATGACTCCTGATCATCAACTATTTCAGCTTCAACTAGTGGAGCAACTTGCACAGCATCCTTGAGATGACTAGCCACATCGGCAGATGACTCTCGAACAGCAACTAATTCAGATTCTTCTTTCTCACCCTTCTGCAGTTTCACTTCCACTGCCACAACTTGAGATCCAACCTCCTCCTCCACATCTCTCTACTCAAACTCCCATTACTAGACTTTTTAATATCACAACCATCATTTGCATTCTCAAGCGAGGCTTCTACCACAATTTCCACCAAATCCTCATCTTGATTCATCATTTTCTCATCCTCCCCAGATTCACTTCCAAGAGAAGGTTCCCTATCCTCCTCATCTTTGGTAAATGGATTTTGCTGCGTCTCAAGATCTTGAGAAGCAGGTGAGCTATTCTCACCACCATCACTTTCAATAACCTTCACCTCACCATTCCCTAAACACAATTCATTCAAATAATCATGAAAAAAATTAGAACTTTCTAAAACTTCACATAATTCCAACAAAATTCACAAACACAAAAATAACCAAATTGAATTCAAACACACAAAATCAATCACCATCAAACTGACCATTAGGGATGATGGCTGCTGCTGCCTTCTTCTCCTTCTTCTTCTTGGCAGCCCTTCTCCTCTTCGCCCCAGACGGCATGACTGCTACAAAATTGGATCAGATATCAAATAAGAACTGCCCAAAACTTGTTCACAAACTCTACAAACACAAAACTTGTCGTACCTTTTTTTGATTTCAAATGTTAAATAAAAGAGTGTGATTCAGAAATCAAACGGAAGAGGTGGGAAATTGTGGGATCTTGAGATTTCAATGGCGAATCTTAAAGGAGGCGCCTTTCCACGTGGGGTTACCGCAAAGCCAAACTTCGTGTCTTGTCCGAGTAGGTGGGTCCGTCCACCACACACGCGCCAATTACAACTGCTGCCGACTTGGTTTGGATGTCTGTGTGTGTCGACACGATTTATGATGTTAAGACAAACGGATCGTCAGTTCGGTCGATTAGGATTAAAGGTTTCAATTAGACCGTTGAGACATTTTCGGATTTACGAGCCGGACTGTTTCGTCCGATTTAAACCGATTCTTTTAAATAGAAAAGTAAATCTTATTTAAGAAAATGTTCGCTGTCTCTAACCAAATTAAATGTATATGATACTCGAATTTTTATTCATAATGTATTTATAAAATTGAATCATGCATTTAAATGATTATTCAAATCTCAATTTTTGAACATTTTCAGAAATTGATGATTGATTAAATTAAAATAAGAACTAAAAATGAAATTACCTTGAGTTTGGATCTGTTAAAGATTGGCCCGAACACAGGCCCATTAGAGGCCCATCACAATCAGTTCCGGACGGCCTAGACGTTGTCGTTGGCGTGGCGATGATGAAATCGATGGGCGATCGGGGAGAGGAAAGTAGACGCAAGATCGAAGCTTTCACCAGTCCAAGTGTTATTGACTCTGTTGTCGATTGAAAGTTTCGATTTTGTGGAGAGTACGCGATGGATGCTTTGAGGAAGCAAGCGAATAAGCTTCGAGACCAAGTGGCCAAGCAGCAACAGGTAATGTGATTCATTTTGTATTTGATCTTATTGATTTTGAATTTTGAGGAAATGGGTTTGCTGTGTGGCGTAAATTTTGAGATCTGGCTAACTCAATTTTGTTGTAATGTTTGAGCTCAAGATGTTGAGATTATAAAGCTGATTTAAGTAGTAAGTTTTTCTGTTTTGGATATGTTTGGATCTTACCGAGTTATTCAAAAGTTTAGGATGATTTGGATTCAATGATATTATATATGTGTTACTTGCAAGTGAATTTGGTAAGTAGGTTGGGTGGTGGAACCATGGATATGCTGCGGTGGCTGAAGTGAAGTAATTTAGCATTACTGTGTTAGATGACGTCTGATTTCTTTTGGTTTTGCAGTTTCTTCCACAGTCTGTCATCAAGCAATTTAGTGCATCGGGTTATGAGCATTCAGATGTGGTGGTTATAGATGAGATAGAAATGCAAAGACACCAACACTTGAAAAATTGTACGGTCTACACGTGCAGGAAAGGTACTTTATATATGTCTTCTTATCAGTTCGGACTGATGAAGTTATACTGTGTTAGACACTTGTTTCTTTCCTCTGGCAGATTTCTTGTTTTGCGCTTACTAGTCGTCATTTTGGGTTCATACATTATTAAATCAATATCAACAATACATATCTAATTTAATCTGTCTATTTGAAGTTGCTAATCATAAAACTAAATAAATACACAGGATTTTCAGAAAGAAATTGTAAAAGCGGCAGAAGCATTTCACCGCAATTGGTATAAGCATGTTGAGGCAGGAATAAGCTTTCAGAAGAGTGTGCCAAATATGGCTCTGAAAATTTTGATGATAGCATACTAGCTAAGGCCGCATCTATGTACGGTGATGCACGTAAACATGTTGAGAAGGAGCAAGAAGATTTGAATAATCTTTTGATGTCTCAGGTATGTAAAGTCTTTAATCCGCTCCTGCGTCATATCAAACGTGTAGGAAAGTTTCAGAATTCTTGTACTATTTCAATATATGCCGCTACTTTTATCATATTTTTGTTGTAGTTATAATGATAAATACGTCTTGTCAATGAATTTAACCTCATTATCTAATACACAGTGATGGCTGAGAAATTTTCTTCCTTTTAACTCCAGGTATTAGAACAATTGAGAGCGATGATTGCTGGTTCGCCTTTAGAGGATGCTCGCCACCTTGCTCAACGGTACAGTCGAATGAGACAGGAAGCCGAAGCTCAGGTAATTGGCTATGTCAAGGAATATGTATAGACAGAAAGAGAACAACATATGCATAGTGTTAGTCACAGAGTTCATTTTCTTTTCTTTTTATGGAAGCAAACAGGCTTTAGAGGTTTCCAGGAGACAAGCACGAGTTAGAGAAGCACCAATTCCTGAAAATGTAGCCAAATTACAGGCCGCGGACGCTAAGATGCATGAACTGAAAGCAAACATGGCAGTTCTTGGTAAAGAAGCTGCTGCTGCATTGAGCGCTGTTGAAGCTCAGCAGCAACGGTTAACTTTCCAGAGGCTAAAGGCTATGGTATTGTTAACAGCTCTTACCACGATTGTTTGGTATATCTATTACTGAATACTTATTTTTGTTTTTCAAGGTGGAAGGAGAAAAGACATGTTATTTGAGAATGGCTGCCATTTTGGGGAATGTTGAAGCTGAGGTCAGTTCATCAGTAGATTTCATTAGAACTTGATGTTTGTGAGTAGCTAAAGCTAAATTATTTTCCTGTCTGTCTGCCAACTTCAGATGGTCACAGAGAGGCAGAACAAGGAATCGGCTCCTCCTGTCATTCCACCACAGAATGGACTCGAGAAAACATCATATTTCTTAGCCGAAGTAATAATTTAAATTCGGTTGTCAAAATGATATTTTCATATTTAGCCCTGATGCTCCCTAGGTGTTTGGAGCATATTCTCTTCCCCGGCGTAGTTTCTGACTGAGAACTGTTGCAGGTGATGCATCCTTTTACCGCTACCTCTGACAAGGAACTTAGCTTAGAGAAGGGAGATTATATTGTAGTACGGAAGGTATATATTGAGTGAAAATACACTTGCATGTTTTGTATTCCATGTCATCAGTTATGACTTTAGTTTTGTTTGCTTCCGAAGAATCATTTTAACTTGTTCCTTTGTGACTCAGGTGAGCCCGACTGGATGGTCAGAAGGAGAGTGCAAAGGAGCAGCTGGATGGTTCCCATCATCTCACGTTGAGAGACGCCACAGAACTCCATCCACTAACGGCACCACCGGCCACGTCTACTAGCGCCTCCTCTCACTTCCTATATCTCCATGTATAAGCATTTAGCCATAGTCCTCATTGTACTGAAACCAGTTTCTTACGTAAATGAACATTGTCCTTTTATTCACAGACAACAAATCCAAAATCCAAATCACCAGTCTTCTCATCTCCAACAATTCCAAACATAGTTCAGTCAAAATCACACAACTCAACTCAATTAATGTTCCTCCACTGTCACCATCTCCCTCTGCCAACAGAAAGTTACAACTCAAATAGCAGGTTAAGACACAACAGCTCTTAGAACCCTAATGTAAAAATCCAAACCTGAAAATGGTTAAAATAGGGTCAGACAGTGAGCAGATCAACAACAGAACAGAGAGCACATTACACTGTCGTCTGAAATAGAAATACACACTGTGTTTTCCATTTGTTCAACTCAATTACGGGTTGCTGCCTTTGGAAAAGCCAAAAGGCCGCTGCTTTAAATTTTGAAATTTGTTTCTCTAAACATGGAACATAAAGAAGCCCCACCTCGTACACAGTTACCTCACAAGATGTCTCCTTTTCGATTTTTCACATTAATGGTCTGCTGCTACTTTCTTCTCCTCTAGATTCGTGCACCCAACAGATCCCATCCGTCGGCCTTTTGTCCCTCTCCTTCTCTCACTCTTCTTCAGTATAAAGATTTCACTTTTAATGCAAAGACTCAATATTCGCAGCGTTCACGCCAGACAGCATTGCTTCGTGTTAGGCTTTTCTTTTTGGATTTTTCATTTGGGGTTCTTTAAAGATTCCATCTTTGAGTCGATCTGGTGGCCATGGATTTGCCAGATGTAGTGTGGCTGATGCTGAGCTCTTCTGGGAGATGTGGGTGGGAGTGGAAAGGTGAGAACTTTGGTCTGTTTTAGGGTTTGCAAATCTCGTTTAGTTCATGGAAGTTGATGTGATGATTGCATGTTTCTGGGTTTTCTTCTAGTCTTTATCAGCTGAGTATGATGTTTTGAATTTCTTATAGTGAAGTCTTTTTGTTTTGTGCATCTGGGTTTTTGTCTGTAAGCTGTCGGATGCATTATGCAATGCTTTTAAAACTCTACCAAGTTTGGTTGTTTTCAATAGCATCTCCATGATGTTGTCTATAGTCATTCTCAATATTTGATTTTCAGACTCAGATGCATGTCTAAAATAGATTTGAACTTTAAAGTGTCAGCTGTTTTATGTTATACTGAAACATTGATTTGTTGATTCCTCTTATTGTTTATTTCATGTTGGTCAACTGCAGGAGTATTGGGACTTTCCGCAAAGCTACTGCTGCTTTCCCGAATAGTACCTGAGCAGACACTTGGGCTTTGATGTAATAGCGCAAGTGTTGGGTTAGTTGCGCAAGTGTGGAATTGGGAATGAAGCTATTGGTCCGTGTAATGTAGTTTAGTGTAGTAATGTTTCGTTTCATATTTGAATTCATTTTGAAGAACTTATCAAAACCTTTAATTGGATTTTGTATGAGCCATCAGTTATCAATGCAATTTACTATCCTTATTCCCTCAATTGTTCACACTCTAGTTATTTTCATCTAATTTCATAAATCTGTGAACCCTTATCTTTAGCTACTCCTGTGAAATACCTAACTTTCTGTCTTGAAAAATATAATGCTGATCCTTAGCGGCAAGGTTTAGCGCAGGACTTTTGTTTCGTGTTCATCCACAATGATGA